>WNYC01000022.1:128939-530561 GCA_021396375.1 Sporothrix mexicana | reverse complement strand
ACAACACACACCCCAACGCCCCCCCAAAAAAAAACTCCAAACTGTCTTCCGCCCCGGAAACGGCTGTTTTTTTCCTTTCTTTTTTTTTTTTTTTTTTTTTTTTTTTTTTTTTTTTTTTTTTTTTTGCCCTTGCGATTGACGTGGGTATCGATAATGTCGCGTAAAACAGCGATTGTGTCGTGACAATGTCACACTGCAGCTGCTTTTGCGTGCTGCCTGGAAGCGGATCTCCCCTCGTCACTTCCTGTCTCTATGGGTCTTCCTATTGCCTATCTCACCGCACCCAAGCACTCAGCCGTATCTTGTAGTGATTTCGCGCCGCCAATCATCGCGCGACTTGGTCACCGGTTCTGTTTTGGTCTTTGGCCTTCTGGCCCTTTTGGCTCTTTCGTCTTTTGGTTTTTAGTCCAGTCTGCGTCTTTGGTCGGGTTCTGGCCCAGGCCTTAAAATGGCCCGGAAGCGGGGGGCGGCCTCCTGCCCTCGAGAGTCGAGAAAGAAGGAGGACGGAGAGATCCAATGTGCTTTGTCCGATCATATGCAGGGAACAGTCGTGAAAAAAGATTGTAAGCCAAGATACGGCATAATATTACTTCTCTTAATCTTAACCCTTAACCTCTTTCCAAAATCTGTGGTAAACAGTCGACCCTTCCTTTCTCGTCTGTTTTCTCTTTTCTGTGGTCTGCTGTCTGTTGTCTCCCCACCCTCACCAATCGTCGCCAGTCGCTCCTGACCTGTCCCGGTGGCCCCTCCTTCTTCGTTTTCGCATTTTGGTCCCCTTCAGGGTTCTTGTGTTGTTTCGGGGGTGGTTCTCTCTTTCCTTGTCTTTCGCGTTCTGCTTTCAGTCACTCTTGTGTCTCCGTCCCTATCCATCTTTTGTTGGGCTGTTTTGTTGTGGCGCGCGCCTTCCTGCCACCGCGCCTACCTCTTATCCTAAAAAAGGCCCCCCGCATCAATTCGCTGCTTGCGTGCCCCTCTGTCGCTATAAGCTCCTTCGTCCCACCCACCCATTCACTCCTTCCCTCTGGTCTTTTGTCTGTCCCCGACCGTTGCTCTCAAGCCAATTCGCTGGAGCTTCCTTCCTCGCTCACTCTCTCTCTCTTCGTGCCCTCTCCTTTTCCCTGCCTTTATTTTCGTCTCTCCCCATTCTCTCGTTCCCTCTCTTCTTCTCTCCCATTCCCACTCTGTCACCGCCAATCCGTGCAGCTTCACCAGTCGGCAAATCCTTCTCAGCTCCCACATTTTCCCACAACTCTCCTTCCATCCATTATCAACAATGGGCGGTCCCGCGTCCCCCGGCGGCGGCGCAGGTCCCTCGTTTGCTCCTCCGCCATTGCCAGCGGGTTGGATTGCTCAATGGGACAGCAGCAGCCGCAAGTACTACTTTGTCCAGCTGTCGACCGGCGTGTCGCAATGGGACACGCCGACCAACGCCGCGCCTGTTGGCGGCGGCACCCCCACGCCTAGCCATGCCGACAACGAACACCCCTTTGGCATTCCGAATGGCAGCGGCAAAGATGCCAATGGATCGACGTACATCACACATCCAGACGGTTCGCAGACAATCCGGCATGCAGACGGCCGCATGGAGCCGGTGATGCCGAACGAAGAGGGCGGGACGCGGGGCGTGGATGGTCCCAGCGGAGATCGTGGCATTGGTGTAAGATTCTGTCTTCCCACGGTGTGAAGTCGACCGGAAGTTGCCGATAACTAACATCTTCTTTTCCCCTTTAGTCTTTTGCAGCAAACATGCTCCAGAGCCAATTGTCGCACGGCAACAGCGGCAGCCACGGTAGCAACAGTAACAGCGGCGGCGGCGCCCTGATCGGCCAGCTTATCGGCGGTCTCACTCACTCGGGCGGATCCAACAGCGGAAGTCACAACAACAGTGGAGGCGGGAGCAGCGGCAGCGGCCTGGGCGGCAAGCTCGTTGGCCAGCTCGCGTCCAACCTCTTCTCGTCCAACAGCAAGCCCGCACCCACAAACTACCACGGCAACCAGCAGGCACACACAAGCAACTCAGGCGGACTGGCAGGCGCTATGATGGGCGGCGTTGCCACCATGTTTGGTGGAAACCACCAACAGGCCCAGGGCCAGAGCTCTGGCTTTGGCTACTCGGGCGCGGGACAGACCGGCACCTACTCCGGCTCTGCACCACCGACATCGTACCAGTCCGCCGCCCACACGCAATACCACTCGCCGGCTAGCGGCGCACCGTCCAACAATGGAGCGCACAATGGCGCACCATCCTACCAGCCGCCTCCCAACACCGGCAGCGGCGGTGGTGCCCCTTCGTACCAGCCGCCCACGAACAACAGCACACCCGGCTCTTACCACCCACCTAGCTCTGGCGCACCGACGTATGCGCCTCCGCCAACATCCGCCGCACCGCCCACGAACCAGTACAACTCGTACGGCGGCCCGCCGCAGCAGCAACAGCAGCACCACCAGGGCCAGAACCACCCCCCACCCTCACAATATCAACAATACAATCCGCAGCAGCAACAGAATCCTCAGTCCTACCCGCCACCCCCGGGACAGCAACAGCAGCAGCACTCCCCATACGGAAATGTCCCGCCACCACCGCCACAGGGTGGATATGGAGGCCCTCAGGGCGGCCAGCAAGGCGGCCAGCAGCAGGGCGGGTACGGGGCTCCAGGCTACTTCCCACCCCCACCACAACAGCCGGCACAGCAACAACAGTACGGCCAGCCACAGTACGGCGGCGGTGGAAGCGGCCAGGCGTCACCGTACGGCTCAGCACCGCCGCAGCAGCACCAGCAGAACATGTACGCACAAGGCGGCCAGCAAGGCGGGTATGGAGGAAGCGGCGCGCCACGGTACTAGTATACTTACCATGTGGTGCCCGCCCTCCAACGACATGGGCTTCATGGGTTGTGCGAAACGCACGATGTGATGCGGACCCGGCAGAGCATTGGGGGTTGGTAGAAGGCTTGCAAGGCATTGGGGGGGTGGGCTTCTTTTGTGACTTTTTCTTACCTCTTCGCTTCTTGTAGCTTCTTTTCTTTTTTGTCGCATATTATTCTTCATTTTTTTTTTGGTTGTCATTACGCTATTTCCGTCGAACCGTCGTACTGCCCTGCGCTTAAACAAATCACTCCTATCTGCTCAGCATCGCTTTGCCTTTTATTTTTATATCTATGATAGTCCCGTCAGTATGTACATGGTCTACAATATCACCTTCATAATTTCAACTACACGGCCAAATTTGCAACTACTGCTAATGGTACGCTTATGTGGCAATGATTCTGAGCCTTGTTAAAATGATACGATGTGCGCTACATGCTCTTATATGCACCGTCACCGTATCTTTTTCTGTGCGTTTTGTGATCTTGTTCCTTGTGCTGCCGTCTTGCTGTCAACGACACTCCCATCTCTGGTCACTGCCCGTAGCTGCGGCAAGATGACTTGCCGTGCCAGCCATGCGCTCACGCCCGCCACGGCCAGAATCGCCGCTATGGTCGGCAGCAAAGAACGAGGCACTGCATTCAACAGATAGGGGTCTAGGATAATGTCTGTGAGCACGGGTGGCACGCGGTCAGGGTGCATGGCTGCGCGGTCGGCCGCCACAAAGTCGGCCGCAGCAATTATGCGAAGGAGGGAAGCCGTCGAGGAGGCCAAGGTCGGCTTTGGAGAAGCGTTCTCGACATTGTCATATCTCTCGACAAATGAAGTGAGCGATGCCGAGAGCTCGGGCGTCGTTGAGACCGTGGCGAGGCCGTACACGTCAATGGAGAAGTCGGTGGGTTGCTATAGCTGTTAGAAGGGGCGTTGATAAAGATCTTGAGTTGAATTTGGACTCACTGTCGCCGCCCAGCAAACGCGCAGCTCATATCGCTGCCCCTCGGTCAGCTCGTCGAGCAGAACCCATGTGGTGCCATTTGTCGGGAAGTTGGCAGCCCAGGAAAACACGGCTGGCAGCCCGGTGCGCCATGCATTAAGGTCGGGCGTCAATCGGGGGAGCGACGATGCAATACCGGCAAGGCTGGCGAAAGCATCGCCACTTTTTTGCGTGCCCTCTCCTGCCACGAAAATGGCCTTCTCGGTGTTGGCGGCCACAATCACGGCGCCGGCCAGCAGCACCAGCCAGAGGCTCGCAAAAAATCGCACAGCCATGGTAGCCGTATGTGTCGGAAGTACGAAAAATTCGAGGCTGGACAGAAGGCATTTGCCGCATCCCTTGTCGAGACTGAAGCTACTTCGCAATACAACGAGCTGTCGCGGTGCCACGCGCTGTAGCTCAACTCGCCCAGGTACACTAATTCTTGCACTGTGCAGTCGCTGGCACTGTACGACTCGCTCTACGACGTATCCACCCAAATTCACTAGCCACACCACCGCCACACTCACATGCAAAATGCATTACTTCACAGCTGGGCCCACAGTTTCCCACTTTTGGTCTTTTGGGGGCAGCGCAGACCAATCCAATGTGCAGCAATTGGCAGGGAAGGAACGATGGAAACCTGGGGGCACGCCAAAAATGACCGCCAGACCCGCTTATATGTGCAGGTGCCGCTTGCATTTGGAGTTGTCTTGGGGCACATTCCGGGGCGATTTGCGCCTTTGACTGCATTTTGACAGTCTTTCGCCTACCGTTTGGTGTGCATTTTGCTGGTTCTGGTGACGCAAACGCCGAGGGAAAGTCACAGGCCAAAAACGCCGCTCTGACAGAGGCTCTGGATGAGCTCCACTATCCCAAACCCAAAAGAAGAAGGCACGCTTGGAACGCAAGCACGAGCTTGTGGTTTGTTCGCCGCCTGTCGTCGCCCATCGCCCTTTCCCCCCCAATGCTCCAATCTTGCCTTTTCTACTTTTCCATTTTCTCCAGCACATTCCAAACGACCTCCTTTTTTTCCCTCCTGTCTATTGTCACTTGTCACTCCTTCACTCGTAGCTGTTGTAGCAGAACCAAACGTCGGCAGTTTACATCCCTCGAGTCAAGCGCGACACACGCAGCATCACCAACTCTTTGATCGATCCGACATGTATATCCGCTTCTAGAGGAGCCTCGGCGCTTTTTTCAACAACTGTTCCACGACTGTCCAATAGAATTACCACGAGATAAACAGCCCAACTCTCGTGATTCTTGTATTCTCGATACCCACGATTTCCTGAATCCGATTGATCCTCCGATTTGCATCCCTTCCTCGTCACTTCTCCTGCAACACCTCCCTCTCGCCTTCTGCCAGCCCGTCATGGCTGCCCAGTCTAAACTGGCGCCCTTGCTGGGCGAACAGCAGCGGCGGTCATTGCGCAGTCTTTTGTCGTCCATTACTCGCGGCTACCTCAACAATCGCACACGCATCTCCCGCGCCGTCTACGTGACGCTCTTCCTGGCCCTCGTCAACCGCGTGCGCAGCGCCATTGCCGAGCAGCGTGCCGCCAGCGAGGCCGAGAAGAAGGGACACCCGGCCGGTCTGGAAGACCCTACTGCAACAGATCCCAACAGCCCACCCAAACGCAAAAAGGTCGAGCTCGACCGTGCCTTTTTCCGCTCCCTCTTCCGCCTGCTGCGGATCGTGATACCTGGATGGCGCTCCAAGGAGGCGCGGCTGCTCGTCAGCCACAGCGTGTTTTTGGTGGTGCGCACACTGCTTAGTTTGCAGATTGCCGCCATGGACGGTGCCCTCGTCAAGAGCCTTGTGCGTGGCCAGGGCAAGCAGTTCTTGAAGCGCATTGTGTGGTGGATGCTGATTGCCGTTCCCGCAACGTTTACAAACTCCATGCTGGCCTACCACCAGGCCGAGCTGGCGCTGCGTTACCGCACGCGCCTGACACATTTCATCCACGAGCGCTACCTGTCCAATATGACATTCTACGGCCTGTCGGCACTCGACGACCGTATCAAGAACCCCGACCAGCTTATTGCCGTCGATGTCGCCAAGTTCTCCAACAGCCTGGCAGAGCTCTACAGCAACCTGGCCAAGCCGATTCTCGATATGGTGAGTGCTCAGCGTTCTCTCTATTATATGTCGAAAAATACTAACAAACACCCAGACAATATATACATACTCTCTGTCCAAGAGCGTGGGTGGCGAAGGTGTCGTGTTCATGTCGCTGCTCGTGCAGTTGTCGGCCCTCGCCATGCGCGCGCTGACGCCGCCGTTTGGCAAGTACGTCGCTGACGAGGCCCGTCTCGAGGGCGAGTTCCGCTTCGAGCACTCACGCCTCATCGACCACAGCGAAGAGGTTGCTCTGTACGCCGGCCATTCGGCCGAGAAGGATACCCTGGACAAGGGCTACTTCACGCTTATCAAGCACGTCAACTACATTCTGCGCCAGCGCTTCTACCACGGCTTTATGGAGGACTATGTCATCAAGTACCTCTGGGGTGCGCTCGGTCTGCTGCTGTGCAGTATGCCCGTCTTCGTTCCGATCCCTGGTGTCGGCGGTGCTCCCCTTGCCTCTGCAGGTACCTCCAAGTCGGGGATTGCATCGGCCGTCCGCAACATGGCCGACCGCACCGAGAGCTTTGTGACCAACCGCCGCATGCTGCTGTCGGCATCCGACGCCTTTGGACGTATCATGTTCTCGTACCGTGAGATTATGGAGCTAGCTGGTTACACATCGCGTGTGTCCACCTTCCTCGACGTTATGGAGGACATTCGGTCCGGTCACTTTGAGAAGAACCTCGTGTCCAGCAACGACAACACCGAGGACCATGCCGCCGTCCTCAAGGGCCGCGGTACCGTCGTGGAGAGCGATATCATCCAGTTCAAGGATGTCCCCATTATCTCGCCTAACGGTGATGTTCTTGTCCCTGCACTATCCTTCTGCCTCCGCGCCGGCGATCATTTACTCGTTGTCGGTCCCAACGGATGCGGCAAGTCGTCCCTGTTCCGTATCCTGGGTGGTCTGTGGCCCGTCTATGGTGGCTCCGTCCACCGCCCACCACCCAGCGACATTTTCTACATTCCTCAGCGTCCGTACCTGCCTCGCGGCACCCTGCGCCAGCAGATCATCTACCCAGACAGCCTGCGCAACATGCGCTCCAAGGGTGTTACCGATGCTGAGCTCGAGAAACTGCTGCAGCTGCTGGGTCTCGAGGAGCTGCTTGCCAGCCAGGCCGAGAGCGGCGGTTGGGATGCCGTGGCCGAGTGGCGTGAGGTTCTCAGTGTCGGCTGGCAGCAGCGCGTCGCCATGGCCCGTCTGTTGTACCACCGCCCCAAGTACGCCATTCTGGACGAGTGCACGTCGAGCGTCACCCTCGAAATGGAAAAGACAATGTACGAGCAGGCCAAGGCCATGGGCGTTACGCTCATGACTGTCAGCCACCGCCGCAGTCTGTGGCAGTACCACAACCACATCCTGCAGTTTGACGGCCAAGGCAAGTTTATCTTTACCCACCTGGACGCCGAGCGCCGCCTGCGTCTCGAGGACGAAAAGGACGACCTAGACCTGCTTCTACGGCAGGTACCCGACGCCGAGAAGCGGATGGCAGAGCTGGAAGAGGCGATGGCATAAGAGGGAAGTGGCAGGAGCTGATATTTTCTTGTATAAAAGAGAGCTTGACGAGATGTTGTATTTTTGGATAATTCAGGGGAGTGGTGTTTTATATCTATTCATACTTTCGGGCAGCGCGGCTTTCCTGGTTATTTTGTATAATTTATTTTGTTTACAAGGCCATACACTCTCATTCTATTTTCATTTGGTTTCACTAATTTACGTTCCTGGATATGATATGTGTTTCTTATGCCATTATATTAAGTGTTTATTTTGAAGACGTTGAAAAACAACGACAGTAATCCGAACGGATGGACTTAAAAACTATTTGAAAACGACAAAATGTGCCAAAAAAATACCAACTAAACTAAAATATACGCCTCAATACTGAAAAAAAATAAATAAAATACAATATCACCATACTTTACTCTTTTTAAACATTTTATAATGGCAAATTTGAGACGACATCTATTCACACCCATTTAGATGACGGACAAATACTTAGGCCACTGTAGTGTGTATTGATATGGCTGGCGGTTGATACCTGTCGGGCACTAGCTTACAGTGCTGAAATAAGGCTACTGGCGGTGAGCATTTTCGCACCAATTCTGCCACCAAAATAAATTCACATCGAAATTCAACATCACTACGGAGTACTCATCTTCCTCTTTTCATAAACTGCAAAACCGCACGGCCACATCACACCCATGTCTCGCTCATAAAACCACATTCTACCAAAATGGCAGCTGCTACATCTGCGCAGATGCGCTTCCTGATGGACGCAGCGCATCTGATGCGACAAACTTCGCCACAGACGTCGGCCCATCTCATGCGACGTCGAATTGATATTGCTTCAAATGCCCAAGCTGCGGCGGCGGCATCAGCTACATCAAACGGATCAACGGGTCCAGCTGCCCCATCAGCGAATCTTCCACAGACTGACATACAGAAGCAACACGTCTGTACGAGCTGCGGCCTCATCTTGATCCCAGGAAGCGATGGGACGACTTTGATGATCAAATCCGGACGGCCGTCACAAAAGAACAAGAAGACAAAGGACAACGAGCAGAAACGGAACCAAGATGGCGGAATGGTCGACTCGCCAGCCGAGACGGAAAAGACACGGCGCGTCCAGGAGCCTCATGCCGGCATTACCAAAGTCTACAAATGCGGTCTCTGCAGCCGCGAAACGAGAATCGCTCTGCCACCACCGCCTCCCCTTTCGAGGCCGAAGAAGCAAAAGACGGCGCCTGCAGCTGTACCCGAAGTTAAGGAGGCCAAACCGACTTCTGCTACGCTCCAAAAGCCGACCACATCTGCCACAAAAGAGACTGCTCCAGGAATCGTCAAATCTGCATCAAACGCCAGCAGCAAGAAACGGGCCAAAAACAGGAAAGCTGGCCTGCTGGCTCTACTCGATAAAAGCAGAGGCTCAGATAACGGTGGAATCGGCGGTCTGAACCTTAGTTTTGACGATTTTCGCAAGAAATGAACGGCCGTCATTTGTCGTCTATTTGCACCAATATTTTCTCTCTATCTCACAGCCTTGTGCCAGTATCAGAGTGTACAAAGGCAGAGCGCTACAGCCTTCTGCTCTCCCAAGTCCCAGGTGTGGCTTGCCGCCTGAGCCACAGCGCTTTAGCGGTTACATTAGGCCTCCCTTTCCTCCCACTTTTGGCGGCTACTGGCGCCTACCAGTGGCGGCCACTCCAGCCTAGAACCTTCCAGATGAGTCAGGTCGCCTGCTGGGATACAGCTTTTTGCAGATCTTCTTGCAGTGATGCGACCCGCCAGCGCGTCATTGCAGCTTATAAACCGCCCCGCTGTTGCGCTGAGGCAAGGATTTTCATGGGCCTTATCGACTAACAACCCCTCCTAAAAAGTTTGCGATAAGGCTCAAAAAGCTGCGACAAGAAAACAAAAAGAAAGCAAACGGTCGCACTTGCCTCGAACAATTTCTTTTGCGACAAACAATAAAAAAGGGCAAGCAGCAACAAACAAGATTGCACTTTCCTCTCGACAACTTGGAAGAAACAACTCTCAAGGAAACAACAACACCGACATCTTTCCCTCCAATAGTCCCACCTATTCCACCACATATCCTTCTTCCCACCAACACACACACACACCATGTCTCCTCCCGAGGAAAACATTGTGACGCCCAACCAGGTCTTCGAGTCGATCGGCGAGCAGGTCGCCCAGGTCGATGCACCCACCGCCGGCCCCGATGCCGAGGTCACACAGGCCGACGACGATGGCCGCGTTGTCGAGGAGATCGAGTCGCTGTGCATGAACTGCCATGAGAACGGCGTGACTCGTCTTCTGCTGACCCGCATTCCCTACTTCCGCGAGGTTATTGTCATGTCCTTCCGCTGCGAGCACTGCGGCTTCCAGAACAACGAGATCCAGGCCGCCGGCTCTGTCCAGACCCGCGGCACCCACTACGAGCTGCGTCTGACGGCTCTCGATGACTTCTCGCGCCAGGTCGTCAAGTCCGACACGGCCGTCGCCAAGTTTATCGAGCTCGACCTTGAGATTCCTGCCGGCCGCGGCCAGCTCACAAACGTCGAGGGCATGCTGAGCGGTATTGTCGAGGATCTGGAGATGGACCAGGACGCCCGCAAGGAGCAGCAGCCCGAGGTCTACGAGAAAATCAACGAGATTATTGTCAAGGCCAAGGCCATGCTCGCTGGCGAGTCCTTCCCCTTCCGTGTCAGCCTTGACGACCCGGCCGGCAACAGCTGGATCGCCCCCGACCTGCACGACGGTGTTGGCAAGTGGGAGAAGCGCGAGTACCTGCGTTCGGCTGAGCAGAACACGGCCCTGGGTCTGGTCGACACTGGTGCCCAGGCTGGTGATAGCGCTACTGGCGGTACCGTCACTTCGTCAACTGGTGTCGCCAGTGGCCTGTCTGGATCCGAGGGCGTGATTCCCCTTGGTGGCCAGGGCCGTCTGGACGCCAACGACGACATCATCCCCAACGAGGTCTACACTTTCCCCGCGAGCTGCCCTGCCTGTATGCACCCCGCCATTACCCACATGAAGATGGTCGACATCCCCCACTTCCAGCAGGTCGTCCTCATGTCGACGCTCTGCGACAGCTGCGGCTACCGTTCCAACGACGTTAAAACCGGCGGTGCCATCCCCGAAAAGGGCCGCCGCATCACTCTCAAGGTCGAGTCTGCCGAGGACCTGGCCCGTGATATCCTCAAGAGCGAGAGCTGCGCCCTCGAGTGCCCCGAGCTCAACCTGTCCGTCAACCCGGGCACGCTCGGTGGTCGCTTCACGACTGTCGAGGGCCTTCTCACTCAGGTCCGCGGCGACCTGCACACCCAGATCTTCCAGGCCGACGGCCCTGCACCTACCCCGACGCCCAACGCCAACGTGACGGCTGCCGGTGTCACCGCCCACCCTCCCCCTGTTGCTTCGACAAACGAGGGTGGCGACTCTCTTGCTGCTGATGAGCGCACCCGCTGGACCGATTTCTTCCAGGGCCTCGACGATGCCATTGCCGGAAAGCGGCCCTTCTCGATTGTCCTTGAGGACCCGCTGGCCAGCTCTTATGTGCAGAGCCTTGCAGACGACCCAAGCCAGCCCGATGCCCAGATGACCGTCACCGAGTACGAGCGGACGGCCGAAGAAGAAGAGGACCTTGGCATCACGGACATGAAGACCGAGGGCTACGAGGGCGAGGCTGAGGCCAACGCTGCCGCTGCCACTGCCGAGGCTGAGCCCAAGACCGACGAAGCCGAGGATGCCAGCGCATAAAATATACCAAGAGATTATGTTTAAAGACGATTTTGAGATTTTGGGGGCGGTTAGGAATTTGGTAATGAAAAGTTTGGGCGGTTCAAACAGGACATACCGGATATAGCATTGTTTTTGTCACGTACGATTAGTTATTTGCGTTTTGCATTACATTATACGGGAGTTCACACAATATAAATCAAGTATCGAGTTACGAGATGATATTTCACGAATGCAGTCACAAATGCAATGATTCAAGAAGTCCAGAGTGTGAAGAAGAAATAAATAATGACTACTAATTCTAAAGTCCGGTTCGCCACGCAAATGCTATGTGTAGTAAAGAAAAAAAAACCTCGAGGTATGATATGGTGGAAATTGGGTAAACAATAGAAAATAGTGCAGACTAGATGGTAATCTGCGCCGAAGAAGAAATCCATGATGCCGTGAAGTGTAGTAGACAAAAGCAATGGTTAAGAAGGTAAGCAAGAGATAAAGATAAACTCTCGTTGCAAAATCAACGTCGCGACGAGCCGGACATGAGCCGTCGCTTCCGCTCCTCTTTCTCGGCCTTGAGCTTCCGCTCCAGGGCCTCCTGCTCGGCATCTTCACGGCGCGCCTGTCGCTCGGCCCGCTGCTCCTCGTCGTCGATGTCCGAGAGCCCAGCCTCCATGTCCGATTCATCCTCCTCCTCGTCGCTGTAGTCGTCGTACCGGCCACGGCTGCGTCCATAACCGCCGCCATATCCGCCATAACGGCCACCAACGTCCTGTTCCTCTTCGTCGTCGTCATACTCGATAAAGTCGTCCATCTCGTCGTCTTCGTCGTCATAGCGAGACCGCCGAGGATTGCTGAAGGGCATGCGGGGCGCGCTGCGGTGGCGGGAGCTGCTGCCGCCCGACCGGCCAGCTCCAGGCCCGTCTCTGTCAATACCGCCGGCAGGGCCAGTAGCAGACGAAGACGATGTCGGCCGTGGCCGCGCAGTGCCCTGGTATCCTGTCGTTGCTGTGGCTGCCTTCTTAGGTCGGGGAATCTCTTCTTCCTTTGGAGCCGCTTTCCGCCGTGCACCACCGGAAGTTCCTGCAGAACTCCTTGACTTTCCGAGAGGCGGGAGACCCCGTCCGGGCCCAGACGCCGAAGATCCATTTCGGCCATTATCCCGTGCGTCCCGTGCATCTCGAGCATCTCGAGCGCCGAGCTTGCCACCGCCAAGTGGTGGTAGCCGGCCTCCAGACGATCCTCCTGGCCGTGACCGTGCGCTGCCCAGTGGCGGCAGGCCAGAGCCTCTCTTGGTCACACCTGCACCGGCCCGCGATGTCTCCTCGGCCTTGGTCATCATGCGTTCACGCTTTGGTGGGACTTTGTCTAGCGGCTTGTGTTGAATTTTGCCCATCTGGCCCATGGCTGACTGTGCCATCTTGGCGCGCTGCATGATTTCCAAGTAAGAACCCTTTTTGGGGGCTTTGCTAGGTGCGGCTGACGTTGATGGACCGTTTGTGTTTGAACTCGAACCTCCATTTGGCAAGGTCGGTCTTGACGAGGATGAAGAGGATGACGGGGCTCCGGGTCGCCGTTGTGCTGAGGACGGCGTTGACGAGGGTCGCGAAGAAGTGCTACTGGGTGCTGGCCGGCTCGATAGGCTGGGTCTTGACTCGAGTGTCGGGGTGCGCGCTGTCCCTGCGTATCCGCTTGACCCGCCGGTTCTGTCGCGGCCGTTTGCCGAAGAAGACGTTGCTCCGGATGTCGTCGATGAAGTCGTCCGGGGCGTTTTATTGGTGTTCGGTAGGTCCGAGGTGGCTTTTCGCTTCGCCGGCAGCGTCGGGGTCGACGGCTTGGAGCCGCCCTCGCCGGATATCTGAGCGAGGAGATCACCAATCTGAGAGGCAGGTTAGTCATTTAGGGTTCGATAGAGTCAACGATATGCCCTTCGCCAACACAAAAACCTACCATTTTGAGCTATCTTTAGTCTACACGGGATCGTGGCTGTCCCAGTGTGCTGAATGAAAATATGCGTTGACTCGTGAGGCTGCTTTCGGGGTGTCGGTAGAGGACCTGTCCCTTTTGCCTGCACGTTAGGCGTCTGTCGGTGGACAGCCAAAACGACACATTTGAAGGGCTAGGGTTCGTTCGCGGATGGAAAATATGATATCGTCGTGCAGGCGCGCGTTGGCGATGGTTTGCACGAGGCAGGCGGTAAGGAGTTGATGGTTGGAAAAAGAGGAGAGGAAAACTTTGGTGGCAAATACGGAGTTGGTCGTGGATAGGAGTAACTCGTGACGGGCGTTGGGAAAGAGGGCCAAGGCCAAGGGACAAAAGCGGAAAGCGCGTGGAGACTGGAGAATACTGTGAATGGAAGGCGCAAGCTGGAAGAAATGGCGGTCGCTCAGCTGTAGGCGGAAGGTGCGAAGTAACGACGTCAGACGGCCTGGTGGTAAGGCGGGAAGGGAAAGAGCGTTGCTGCCGGATGTGGTGGTCGAAACAGCGATGCGATGGGGCGGTGTTGACTCAACTTTGGCGATATGTCGTTCTACTACCTATCCTTTTTGCAGGCGTTTTTGGCTACGCTGAAGATTGTCTCCTCTTTTCTAGTGAAAACGGTTTTGCGTGAGAGAGCTGAGCAGTTGGAAAAAAGAGGCGCTTGGCCGCGAATGGCCTGGGGCAATAAATGGCCTCCAATAAATCGGCCTTGGGTCGTTTGCCTGTTTGCCTCCAAAAACGGAAAAACTGAGAAGCCCACTCTTTTGACAGGGGACGCAGTCTACGGCTTGTGATTGGCCAGTGGAGGCCATGCCACTAATGGCCTCGTTTGCTGCATGTTTGGAATGCGTTTAAACGGGATCGGCGTTAAGAGGGCACCCGGCCAGAAAATTGGCTGAAAATATGGTCACCTGACTGGTGGGTCTTAGGGTTTCGGCGTGGAAAGCACCAATTGTGTGGGCTGGCGGGCAAAAGCCCAAGAGGGAGATTTTGGGGAGATTTTTTTCTTAGTCGCATTTTGATCTTTTCTTTGACATCCCGCAAAACCATCATCAAACTTCTACCACTTTTTGAGCAAGAAGGTTCAGTCTCCGCCACAACATCCGCGGTTAAATCGATTGAAATCTCGTGTTCTTTCACAAACAACAGTACGTTAATCATCAGCAGCTTGCACTGTTCTCGCGGTCGTCGTCGTCGATTCGTCATTTTGACGCTTTTTCGAGCCTGCCCACTAACAGCCCCTTCCAGTTCAAAATGAAGCACCTCGCAGCTTACCTCCTGCTTACCCTCGGCGGCAACGCCTCCCCCTCGGCCAAGGACATCAAGGACGTCCTCGAGTCCGTCGGCATTGAGGCCGATGACGAGCGCCTGAACACCCTGCTGTCGGAGCTCAAGGACAAGGACATCAACGAGCTCATCGCTGAGGGCAGCTCCAAGCTGGCTTCCGTCCCCTCGGGCGGTGCCGGTGCCGCCGCCGCTGGCGGTGCTGCCGCTGCCGGCGCTGCTGCTGCCGACGCCCCGGCCGAGGAGGCCAAGGAGGAGGAGAAGGAGGAGTCCGACGACGACATGGGCTTCGGTCTGTTCGACTAAGCGTCTCGCCTTTCCCCAATTCGAAAAGCGAAAAACACTTGCTCCAGCCGCATGTGCCAGCCAATATCACGAAGCGTACGATTTCACTACTCGAACGACGACAACGAGCAGGCAACTGCAAAACCGTCTTTCCGGACAAAAAAACAAGCCAACGGGGCACCGGCGCATTTTCTTTCATCAATTTTCATACGGAACCTGGTCAGGGCCTTTCTTCTTCTGTAAGGGGAATAGGCCTGCCATTTGCAACTGGACTTGGGGAGGAAATACCGGCGTTTTGATGGCTTTATGATTCGGTGGAAAATAAGATGGCTGTGGCAGCCTTGCTTCATGGGTGCATCTGGGGTCATATCTACTAGGTAACAAAAATTCAAAAAGTGGAAAGCTACGAATGAGGAGCACTGTGCCAGTGACGATGTGTAATCCGTGTCTTGTACGTCCCGAGAACGACGTAATTACTGTCTTGAACGCCAAAGCTGACGAACTCAGCCATTTGTGTACCTGAATTGCCTGGAGACAAACTTTTCATTGAAAGTCTTATCTAATCAGTCACGTGCACCCGCCTCCCTCGCATGAATATGACTAACACGTTAAATTGACCGTGCACGGCCTTTTCGGCCCAAATATGCAGCGGCCGCGCCTGGTTGCTCGCGGCAACGAGGCTGACGCGCTGATTGGCTGGATCCAGGCAACCAAAATAATAATGGGCCCCAGTCTCGCTCAGTATGGATCCCTTGCCCCCAAAACAGAAGCTCTCGATCGAAAAAGCGGAAACAAGTGCATGATGGCAGCATAGGCCAGGATGCCAGGGCAAAATGCAGAATAACAATTACATGCTTGGGCGCTCTCCCTTTTGATCCTCTTTTCCTTTTTCTTTTTTTTTGCGCCTTAGTTCATGAAACACATTTTTGCCAATCCCTGGTTTGGCTCTTCTTCCTCACTTCTCATTTCGTCTTTTCTTCCTCAAATCCTCTTTGTTTTCTTTTCGACGAAATCGCAGCCACACCTCGACACAACAACTCTATATTGATATTGACTCTCGCGACGTCGCCATCAGCCTCTCGAACGGTGCCACTATATCTACCATTGAAGACATTGTCGACATAGCAACACCAGCATAAACATTCACCATTGAAATCGAAATCAAAACATCGCGACATCACGCGTATTGGCCACTTCATTCCCAACCTTCCACCCCGACAGACACCACAATGGCCACGGCGTCGCCCACGCCTGCGGGCCAGGGGAGCCAATTCACCTCAATGGGCCGCCGGACGTCGGCACGACAGGCATTAAGGCGTCCGCCATCGCGGTCACAGATCAACGGCGCCACAGCATCAACATCAGGAACGGCTTCGAAACGTAACTCGAACGCGGCCGTATCCAGCCAACAGACGGCTGCCGATGCGCAGCAGCAGTACACGACGCTGCACGACAGCTCAGACGACGAGATGCCGATCCCGATGAAGCTCAGTGCCCTCACAAAAGCTCTGTTGAGTGACGGAGCAGCTCCTGAGGGAAACCAAGGAGGCGCCTCTTCAACAACTGGAGCCACAGTCGCAACAACACGGCGACGGAGTGCCCTGAACCGCTCGACATCCTCTGCTGCTGGTGTCGAGCCCGAGGGCAACAGCCAGCTGCAGTCACAACACGACCGCCCTGGTGTCCGACAAACAAGACGACATGTCCGGGCCGGCAGTGTCCAGGCTTCAGGCGGTGCACCTTCGTCTGCCTCGAGACCGACATCGCCGCCAGCACTGCTCAGCCGGGACAGCAGCCCCGCACCCCGCAAGCGTGTTGTCCGTCTGAGCACCACAACGCCGGGCACCGGAATGGGGCCTGTCCAGCCGCCTATCCGCCGCTCTCTTTCTTCGTCAAAACACTCGGGGACACGACGAGCAGCCTCTGTCGCAGCCGAGGAAAAGGGCGCCGACCTTCCTCCCGCACAATCCATCGACGCCGTCGTGTCTTCTTCAGCAACTACGGCTCCGGCACCAGCAGAGACCATCAACACGCCTGCATCTGCTGTCCGTCGCGTGCAGATTGCCGTTGGCTCCTCTGGCGGCCGCAGTGCCAGCCGTGCCACTCGCCTGTCCACGTCGTCGTCGTCGTCTGCACTCCGGTCTACTCGCCGCACCGAATCAGCTGCCGGACACCACAGCGACGCTGAACAGGTTCAGCCCTCGCAGCCCCACGAGGAGCCTCCGTCGACTGTCGGGCGCCCGTCGTCCCAGGAACAGCAACAGATGGGCAGCGCACTTCGGTCATATGCTGGCGGCAGCGGCTCGTCGGCAGGCACAATTGCGCGCAGTGGCAGCCGTGACGTTGACCCCCAACAAGCTCTGCAAAGCTCCATGCGTATCAAGCGTGTGGGCAAGTCTCTTGGCGGCGGATTTCTCAGTGGCCCAGCACGCCGTGGTCGGCGACGGACAAGCGACGATGAGGGCGAGGGCAACAGCCCTGAAGATATGATGCAGGCACACCCCGACGGCGAAGCTGGCGGCCTCATGTCCAGCCAGGAGACGGACGCAGGCGCCATGTATAGCAGCCAGGGCACTCGCGTCGGCAGCGCTTCTCGGTCACCCTACTTCGATCCCTATGGCCGTGGCGAGCAAGCGGCGACAGGCAGCCCTATGAGCGGCAAGGCATCATCTGCCCCGCGTTCCAGCAGCCTCCGCAACCACGCATCAAACGTCGATCTTCTCCAGCAGCAACCGCCGGAAGCACAGCATGGACAGCATCACGAGGCCCCCGCCCCCGAGTCCATGCCTCAGCAACACCAAGAGCAGCAACAGCCTGACCTTGTCCGCCGCCGTTCGTACCGCAATGACGACGTTGTCTCTGCACCGCCTCCCAAGGCAGCGCCCCCTCCGCCCGTTTCTTCGAGCCGCCCAGCGCTGCCCTCGGCACACGACCAGGAGAACGACCTTGCCTACCTGGGCCGCTCTGTCAAGCCGATTGTCATCCCTGGTCTTGGCGAGAAGGAGTACAATGTCAACCAGATCAAGCCCCTTCGCGCTGCCCTCCAGCCCGCCGTTGCCGATGTGAAGCTGCCGCCTCTGTCAGCCGCCAAGTCCACCAATGTCGCAGCGCCGATTGTGTCACCCGAGCGCAAGGTCCTCTCGACAATCAGCCGCAACACGCCGCATCGCGCCGCACCGCCGCCGCCGCCCAAGATGTCTGTCCTTGAGACGGCAACTGGCGCAACGGCTGGTGCAGCTGCCACGGCGCAGGCGGGCAAGAAGCCCCGTATCCTGCTCAAGGTCAACGGCCGCTCGTACCAGCGCGTGGACTGTGTCGGCCGCGGTGGCAGTGGCAAGGTGTACAAGGTGACGGCCGAGAACGGCAAGATGTTTGCGATGAAGCGTGTGTCGCTGGAGAACGCCGACGAGTCAACGATCCGCGGGTTCATGGGCGAGATCGACCTCCTCAAGAAGCTGTCGGGCGTCGACCGGGTCATCCAGCTGTTCGACTTTGAGATGAACAAGGAGAAGCAGATGCTGAGCCTGCTTATGGAGCTGGGCGAGATGGATCTCAACTCGTTGCTGCGCCTGCGCCAGAACCCCGAGAGCGCCAAGATGGACCCTGTCTTTGTGCGCTTCTACTGGAAGGAGATGCTCGAGTGTCTGCAGGCCGTGCACGTCCACGACATTGTGCACTCGGATCTCAAGCCGGCCAACTTTGTGCTCGTGCAGGGCCGCCTCAAGCTGATCGACTTTGGCATTGCCAACGCCATCCAGACCGAGATGACCGTCAACGTCCACCGCGAGACGCAGGTCGGCACGCCCAGCTACATGTCGCCCGAGTCGCTGATGGACGCCCAGCAGTACGCCTTCACAGCGAACCACCACGGCGGCGGTGGCCGGCCCGGCGTCGGCGGCTTCTTGGGTGCCACCAAGAGCGCCACGAAGCTCGTCAAGCTCGGCAAGCCCAGCGATGTCTGGAGTCTGGGCTGCATCCTGTACCAGATGGTCTATGGTCTGCCGCCCTTTGGCCACATCCAGAACCAGATGGCCCGCTGCCAGGCCATTATTACCTGGACACACGTCATTGATTTCCCTGCGCGCGGCATGGGCGGCACCCCCGTCCCTCCTAGCTTGATCAACACGATGAAGCGCTGTCTCAACCGCGAGCAGCAGGCACGCCCAACCTGCGACGAGCTTCTGTCGCCCATGGACCCGTTCCTGTTCCCCGATGCCCAGTACATGGCCATTGGCGGCGGTGCCGAGTGCATGCCCATCTCCGAGGAGCTGCTGGGCCGCATCATCCAGAGCGTTGTCACTCGTTGCCGCGAGCGCATGCCCACCGATGCCGAAGCTGTTTCGGCATGGCCGGCTGCATACTGGTCCAGTGTGCGTCGGGCTGTTGCAGCGCGCGAAGAGAAGCAGCAGTAGTCTTCTCGGCGTTCCTGGCTTGGATTGACTGACTTAATTGCTTTCTTTTGCTTTTCTGGTTCTTTTCTGGCTCTTTTCTGATTCGTTTCTGATTCTTGGGTCCCAAAAACAAAAGGCGTTCTTGCGTTCTTACGAGTTTCAAAGCGAACCTATTGGTTTTTGTTCTTCATGATGGGCACCCTTTTTACCTTCTTTCTTTTCAGGGCGCAACCATAACATTATATCCCCCTTACTCTTTTTTATTCTCGCTCTTTACTGCCCTTTGTGGGTTTGCTCTTTCGTCTTGGAAACGGCCGTCTGTCTTTTTTGTATATAATCGATGCAGCTTTTGCTTTTTGCTTCTGTCTTTTGGCTTTGCGTTTTGGTTCCAGTCTCTCCTTTTTTGTTTAGTCACTTTATGAGTCAAGTCTTTTTCTTTCTTCGTTCCTCTCATATTCGTTCTCTCACTCATTGATTCTTTGCCATGATTTGGTTGTGATTCTTCTAATTTCATCCACACTATCGTAAATACTGTACATTGGGTTTCCCCCTATATTGGCTATGTTCTTTGATGCTTTTCTTTGCTGCTTTTCTTTTCGGTATTCGTCCCCTCAACGACCACCCTACTGCTCAACGCACACTTCCTGGATCCGCAGAACCGTGTACCGGTGCTTGCTCTTGACCGTCTTCTTCTTCCGCTGCCGCCGCTTCGTCTTGAT
Source organism: Sporothrix mexicana (assembly GCA_021396375.1). Lineage (NCBI taxonomy): Eukaryota > Fungi > Ascomycota > Sordariomycetes > Ophiostomatales > Ophiostomataceae > Sporothrix > Sporothrix mexicana. The sequence continues at coordinate 510,700 of WNYC01000022.1, read as the reverse complement.
CATCGTCCGCAGCGGCTCCGACTCCACGCCCAGCACAACCGCCTTGACGCTCGCGCCGGGAACGTACGGCACCTCGTAGTTCTCCGTCGGGTTGCTGTTTGTGGCCCTGCTCGCAACCGCAGTCACGGTCCGGTTGCCCACAACGCCCACTCTGTTCAGCACCAGTTCATCGCCCGGCTGCACGCCCGGCATCTTGAACGGCAGCCGCACGCTGTCGCCCGGTGTCACCAGGTACGGCCGGCCGTGGATCTGCACGGTGGCGTATACGGACGGGTTGCTCGACGTGACCGACACGGCCGGCGTTGGTGGAGGTGTTGCCGAAGAAGCGACGGCCGCCGCCGCGGATTGTGATGAGGACGAGAAGATGAGCTGGGAGAGGACCGAGGCCGGGAGGGCGGGCGGCGCGTTGGCGGAGGTGGCGGAGGGAGAAAGCGAGGAGGAGGAGGAGGACGGCGACGACGACTGGGCGTCTTGTGACCGAGCCGAAGTCGAAAAGTGTGAGGTCGTCGCCTTCGTCAAGGTTTGCACGCGAGACGGTGCCGCGGTTTTCTGAGGGAATGGTGAGGCCACAGCCTGCCGAGAAGCACAGCTCTGGCCACGGCCGGCAGAGAGCGCGCTGCGGAATGCCGCGCGCAGTGTTGGCTGAGGCCGCATTGGGATGTGTCGGGGAGGAGGCTGAAGAGGAAGAGGTCGAAAAAAAGAAAGTGGTTTGTGCCGCTTCCGAGGGTCCTTTGGACTCAATTGGCGAGCACAAGAGACGAAGTCGGTCGATAAATCGTCGGACGAGAAAAAGAATTCCAAATGTTATGGATCAAGGTCGTCGTGGGCGAACACACGACAGGATGAGCGTCGTTCCTGTGGTCGTCGTTCGGCGAGCAAGAAAAAAACACACGATCGCAATGGAAAATTTGGAGGAGTTCAGGTACCCACTTTTTGGCTGTAGCTCCCGAGATACGTGACCAGTCACGTGGTACACCCTGCGCCGCGGGAACCGGCCAAAAGCAGCTGCAACAGCATGAGGATGGAGTTTAGTGAAAAGCTACATGCAAATATCAACGATCTCGTAATTTTTGGGTGATTTAACGTATGCAAATCTTACTGGTTGAGCTATTTCCATGGACGTAAACATTTGCTCGACCTGGCTCGCTTGTCACACATCAACACTGAGTTGTCAACTAAGCCAGCCAACCAGAAGTGTCTATTTCCACAACTTTAGCGGCCACTAAATGGCCTAAAGGAGAGAAGGCTGGGGTCTCACTTGGCACGATCATACTGTGGCTACAAGAGCCTCATTTAGCAATTTCTTTATCTCACATACGGAGTACGTCGTACTTCACAGGTTATTCACAGTAGTATAATTCAATTCGCAAATGAGATTGGATTATTAGGGAATGGTTGATCGCGTGCAACACAAAGCGGTGAACCAGATAAAAATGATAGCTAACAATGCCACAATAATGACTGCTAAAGATCAAGAAATGTCAAAGTGGTCGCTCGAAGACGCAAAACAGTGCATGAAGTCAAATGGCCAAATGACAGAAACAAAAAACAAAGGGGTATTCCTCAAAATCAAACAGCCTCCTCCAAAATCCTCCTTCTCCTTCTCACAACAACTTATCTTCCTGTCCATATCCTTTCTTTCGTTCTTCCTCCCTCAACGTGGCAGATAAGGTAGAGAAAAGGGGGTATGATGGCAAACAGATCAAGAAGATGACAACAACGAGCAGGTAACAAGTAACAAATGAAGTAAGTTCAAGCAGCAAGAGCAGTGCTATGCGGGTTCCAGAATTCCAAAATGAACGGGGGAAAAAAAGAGGGGGGAATCGGAAGGATAGATAAGAACTAATGAAAGAGAAAGACATTGACCTCGGATGTGGTATTACAAAGTAATAAGAGCGTATGGCGGGTAACATTTGTTCCAAATGCCAAGTGGTGTGTGGAAATCATGGACAAAGAAGCAAAAAGGGTCGAAGAGATGTCAAAACTTGAACAGGTCAAAAAATGGAAGACAAATGAAAATGGCGCAGGGCCCCATGCTCACGTTCAGAAGAACGTCGGCTTCGTAAGCACGCGGTACTCGACATAGTCTTCTCCGTCGATCGACATTATTGTGCCGGGACTAACAAGCTTGCCCTTGAACGGCCCTGTGGGCTTGCGCTCATACTTGATGCCCTTGAAAATCTTGGTGTCGTCGTTGGGGACATTGCGTAGTCGAGACGCCTCTTGAGATGCCCACACTTTATTCAGGCGGCCAATGTTTTCGTTAAACTCCTGCCGGCTGCTCGTACCGACGCCCTCGTCCGCACTGCCGCTGCCGCCGGCACCGTTCATTGACCCAGAGTAGCCACTGTTGTGCTGGCTGGGAACAGCATTGGTGACATTAACAATACCGGCGCCGTCGTGGCCATTTTGGTGGTAGCCGTTACTGGCCGCCCGCTGTTCATTGCGCTGCTGGATGTTCTCCATGCGCGATATCTCACGTCGTGCAAGACTATTGGTTCGTTCGACACGATCGGCATTGTCGGGCATGGATCGATTGGCAGACAAGCCAGGTCCGGAAGGCAGCGAGTGCCGACCATTGCGGGATGCATGGGGGTTGATACCGCCGACTCCGGCGTCGTTCGGCGACTGGGTCAAGGGCTCGCGGATGTCCATGGTGGAGCGGCGGCTCTGGCGCAGCTCCGAACCCAGACTATCGCGGCGACCGCGGTCATCATGAGCACTATCCGGGTACGCGGACATAGGCATGCCGTTCCGCTCAATGGCATAGCCGTTCTGCTTGGCTAAATCGACAATGCCGCCGGACTCCCGCTTAAGGTTGGCCGCGGTGGCAAAACTGACAGTATCAAGTCGGCCAGATGTGCCAAGGGTGCTTTGAGCTGCGCCGCCCGCATTGATAACACGAGCCTGAGCATCCATCACGGCTCTGGCCTCGTTGGCTGCACGGTCCTCGGGCATCTCTCCCTCGTCGATCTGGCGCTGGCGCACACGAACGTACTCCTTCACCTCTGGGCGGGACAGATCCCTGATATGCGGCTCAAACTGCACTTCATCGTAGTGGATCCATAAGGCGCCAGCACCCTGGGGGAAGTTACCAAGAAGCGAACGACCATCACGGGTCTCACGCGCTAGTTTAACACGGAACATGTCGTTGCTTCCCAATATGCCGAAAACAGCGTGTTTGTCCTCGTCGCGTTCTTCACTTGAGCCGCGCCAGTAGCCGAGCAAAATTCTGGTAGGCCGTGTGCCGGGGAGCAAATCGATTGCGGACCGCTGGATGGCAGAGACGACCTGGGCAGCCCCCATCTGGGACGTGCGGCCATTGGAGGGGTGAGGGGCGTCGTACACGTTTGGGCCGGGATCCATGGAGGGCAAAGCAACACCATAGTGGCTGTTCATGCGCCGCTTCTTGTCTGGGCGGCTCTCATTGATGACGTAGTCGGGAAGGTCGGCACCGTAGGCGATCTGAGGGGGGGCTAGGGTGTCCGGATAGGGGTTCATGGATGCCCGGCGCATTGCTTCCTTTACGGCGGCCTTTTCGGCAGCAGCAGCCTCCTCGCGCGTCTCGGGGTAACGAGCTTCGGATCGGATCCTCACATACTCCTTGACCTGGTTATGGTCCAGACCGACGAGATGTTTTTCAAAAACAACTCGCTCAAATGTGACCCAGCTGCCACCAGGGCCAGGAGGGAGCGGATATTCAAGCGAAATGGGATCACCGGCGCGTGTAGACTGGTGTATACGGACGCGCAGCCGCTTTTGTGTGTCAATGGAGCCGGCGACCACGTGGCGCCCTGCCTCATCGGGCACAGTTGAGTCACGCCAATAACCAAGTGGGATAAATTTGCCGTTTGAGGGTTGTCCTTCCCCTACTGCTCCCTGTGCAGTAGAAGACTGGGCCGCCCTGCGCCAAGCGTCATCCTGTCCAGCATCAAGCTGCGGAGGGCTGCGGTCTCTGATGTCGTCGGCTGCCTCGTCGGCTGGCGAGCGTTTCCGCTTCGTGTATGAATCCGGCGTCTGGTCGCGGGTGTTGTCCATGGGCACATCTTCGTAATCCTGCTTAAGGGTAGACATGCGAACAGCGCCAGAGTGCTGCCCATTAGACTGCGTATCAACGACAATCTCATCCTCATAGGCGCGAGCGGGGAAATGGCCTTTGGAATCCATTGCGGGACGGTCACCGTTGGTGATGAAGCGGTGTGACGTTGCCGAGTTCACAGTGCTCGCGGAGGAATCCCGTGCATCCCTATCAGCTGCAGATGTTCTGTCTTGGGCCGATGATGCGCTGAAAAAGGGGATGAAAATAGAGGGTTAGTCACGTGTTGTCAGGAGCCTTGTCAACGCAATGCAAACGATTACAAAAAAAAAAAAACAGATATGAGTAGCGAAAGGAGGAGGTGCAACCAATGCGCCGAAATGTAAATAAAAATGAGAAGGAGAGAAGAAGAAAGCCCTGTTCGAGATCCAAAATGACCCGAAGTTTGAAGAGGACGTAGACGACAGCAAATGCCGCCGTATAAAGAGTTAAAAGAGACACGAAAAGAAAACACCTCAGCCGGAGAAAGTACGGCGACCCACTTGGTTACCAGTGCAGTCAGTCAGGCTCGGGGTCTGTTGCAGGAGACACCAAGGTTGGTTTGAGCCAGCAGCTGACCTTGAAGATGGAACGAGCAGTAGGTATGGGCAAAGTCGGAAGAAAAGAAACGACAGAAACTCAAATAAAGAGTGTGTGTAAAGAACCAAAAGAACGGCGGAGGGGCTTGCCTAAAGAGCCAACAGGGTCTTTGGTTCACAGTGACTGAGCCAAGAGAGAGACAAAACCAGTGTCTCGCGGTTGGCGATCCAAGACCAGGTTGCACAGGTAAACCACATGCGTTGGCTAAATGCGCGGTTGGGCGGGGCAATAAGAAAATAAAAAGAAAGAAAATGGAGAAGGCAGGCAGACTTCAGGCCGAACAATAATACAGAAATGCAGGGGGCGGGAAAAAAACGAAATAATATCAAGTAAAATGATGACAGTGTAAAGCATACAGCAGTTGCGGGCTGAAAAAAGGAGCGGGCGGATGAACTGTGGCAGGACGAAGAGAAATAGGAAGGTTGTGCAGATAAAAGTTGAATAAAGCATTGCGTGTTACGCACGTAACATGGAAATGGGCAAATGGACGGTTGGCGGAAAAATCGACAGCTCGTGCAATCAAAAATTAAATGGATGCACATGAGAAAAAGGAAAGAGAAATGCTGCAGAAGAGGTACTCTGTCCGTACCCCGTTAAAGCAAAAGCAGAAGCACAAGGCAAGGCCGGCAGCAGTTGACAACGAAACAGTAATAGTCAAGCGGGAAAGAGGAGTAAAAAAGTGGAACTGTTTTGTGGACGGGTGAGGCAACGGGTTGCATTGGCTCAAATGACGGGCGTCAAGTGAGCGTGAAGGTGATGGAGAAGGAGTAGTTGAGAGGTTGGGCGTCTTGTCCGAGTATTGCGAGTACTTCCGAGTCCCGCCTTGTGGCCATCTATTGACGCTTCCTCGAGAGTCAAAGGGTAAAGTGGGTAAAGTAGGACGAATATTAAGAGAGATATGTCGTAAAGTGGAAGGGGATAGAGTCTTGTGGCGGCCACTTAGACGAAGCGCGAATGAATGGCGTTTTGCGCAGATTGGGCTGGATGGCAAAGCAGGGGAAATAACAAGGCAATGGGAGCAGAAAGGAGAAGGACGACAACAGAGGAAAGTGTGGCTTGTGTCCACTTGGCGAGACATGAATAATGAGGCCGGAACAAGTTCATGATAGGCATCGCGACAAAACGCGTTGACGACCGTGTCATGGGAGGATGAATATAACAAAAAAGAGAAAACGATGAAGAGGAAATAAGAAGAAATGAAGGAAGACCTACCCAGTCGTGTATGGCATTGATGGTGCTCGTCTACGGGAGCCAGAAAAGCTCGTAGAAGTGACAGGGTCGGCCGGAGCACCCGATGGCAAGGGGCGGCGCACCTTGGACGGCGGCGAAGCGACCGGTGACGGCTGTGTCTGCGTTGGCGGAGATTCGGTCAATCTCTGTTCGAGCTGGTCAGATTGTCCTGGCTGGCCCTGGTGAGTCCGGGACGGCGGCGGCGGAGACAGGCCTGACGCGTGGATCGTGTCGGCCGAGTCCCCGGGAGAGTGGGAGGTGCGTGGAGCAACCGGGCCAGTTCCAGTTCCAGATCCAGATCCGGATCCAGGAAGAGGCGTGCGGCGACTGGCGAGAGCCGCGAGAGCCTCGTGGGCGATTTCGGACTCGGCAGCAGGGGCAGGGGCAGCCACTGGCGGCGAGTCGGTCATGCCGCGTGCCTCTGGCGTGGCCATGTCAACAGTGGTGGGACTCGAAGATCCTGTGTTGAAGAATGGTGATGATAACGTTGTTGATGATAACAATACTGTTGACTGTTGATATGGAATAAAACTATGTTAGGGGCAAGTGCCCAGATATGCAGGCTTTGGCGAGGTTGAGGTGGCAAGAGCGAGCCAGGAGATGGCCACGAAGTTGGGATCAAGAGTGGGAAAGGGCCTGGCTGGTGACAACTTGAATGGAAAGATGTTGAAACCACGATGAAAAGAAGAAGGGAAAGAGCGAACAAAAGACACAAGGGAAGGGGGTATCAAAAAAGGAAGCAGGTCAAGGCAGCAAGCAGGAAGGAACAATGGACTTGAACTTTGTTGTTCGTGATGGTTGCTGTTGCCGCCCGCCTAAACTCTACCTGATTAAAAAGGGTATATTTGTGGAACAAGGTAAAAGATAATTAACAGGAACAAAAAGACGGGAGGAAGTGGTTAAGAAAGGAACAGAGGGCACATGTGTGTTGGCGCACGATGCAAGTGCAAATGCGAATGAGAAGGCAACAAGACAGTCGGACCACAAGAGGAAACGGACGGGAAAGAGACAAAGTAGAGACAGGGGTGGGTGGGGAGAGCAGTTGGTTGAGAAGAGAGGATGGGGAAGGGACAATACGAAATTGGGCGTCTGTTTTGTCGGTTGTCAATAATGAACAATTTAGCTGGGAGACTTGGGGGTGTGAGGGGGGCGATCTAGATCAGGTCATGTGTTTTTAGTGGCCGGCGAGTGAGCGCAACCCACAAATGGGGGTTGAATAGGGGCGGCTAGAGAGCAGCCTGCAGCTTGTGCAAGGACAACCATAACCACGAAAAAGGAAAGAGCGGTGTTGCGAGTCCGATTCAACAGGAAACAACGATGGGTTACGAAACGCCAAAAAGACGCGAGAATGAAAACAAACTGCGAAAATAAAATGCAAATAAGGAAAGAGCCATGAGTAGAGTCACAAAAAAGACGGTGAGAAAAATGGGCAGAAACAGAAAGAGAGGGAAGGAGCGCTGGCGAAAGGGCCGAAAGAGACGATGGGGGTGAGAGGGATTCTACCCAAAGCGGCAAGAGCCCTGTGGACAGAAAGGGAAACAGCGATGGTAACTGAGGTTGGGTGATCATTGATCACAAAGCCCGACACAATAAAGTCGGGACAAGCATTAAAATGCCCATTATTAATACGAGCTTTAATGTGAAGGTTCTACGTTTAGTCTCGCGGCTGTTGAGGTTGTCCTTGGGAATTTCTCGTGCTATCGTGCTTCTCATACTTTCTCGGCAAGTCTTTTTTTCCTTTTGCTTCACTTTGCATTCGCACTGTCGTACCTGCCGTTAGTAGCACAGGTACGACATAGAAGATAAAAGGAAGGCCCCAGTTTCGCCCCATCTCAACGATCCAAATCAAACTGATGACCCTTGACAACAGTGGAATGCAAAAGGCAGTTCCGTAGTGCTGTAATACTGAATTGCTGAAATCCTAAACTACTGCTCGTATCCCTAAATTGCTGATGGCTCGGGATTACGGTACTCCGTATGGATTTCTCGGAGAGTCTTTTAGGCGCTGTGGTCTGACTCCGTCGCGGCAACCACAATGACGAACGACCAACGATTGTGGTTGCCTTCACGGAGGGGGTTGTTCATTACACGAAACAAGGAAGCAACGAATCTCCTGTTGGTTGGTTCGGGAAGGCTGCCAGCCGAAGTCGCAAAAATAGGCATGAACGATGGGGCGAAGGCAGGGAACGGCGGAAGTAACGCTGGACTCGAAGGAACGTACACAGTAATACAAGGCAAGTACGAGGCGCTCAAAGGAAAGAAGATACAATACAACTATGGCTCAGTAAATCAAAAAGAAAAAGAAAACAGGATGGAACCTTAAAAATGACAAGACTGACGAGGATAAATTAATTCCCCTCCAAAACAAGACCATTTAACTTCGGATTAACACAACCCATATGTGGGCAAAATGGGACTGGCCGCCGGGCTTTGCGCCAACGGGGACTCAGCTAGGCCATTCTAAGCCTGGCCAGGGGGGCGCTACGACTTAGCGGTCCAAAGACGGAAGGGACGGTCGTCAGGGACTCCTGGCTTAGATTAGCGAGGCTTCAGTTCAGAGCTGAGTTGCGCATGCCAAATAGCACTCTCATAGTCCGAATTCAAATCCTCATTTCCAAACAATGTCAATCCCGTCCTCAACCTCTTTGGTTTCAATGTTTTTTTTTTCCTCCATGACCCCGATGGCTCCGATGACCTTCTGTTGACTCGACACAAGCTCGGCCAAGGATGTTGAGTGGGTGAGCTGCCCCCAAAAGATGCCCTTCTGGGACAAATATTATCCATCATTTATTATCCCTGGCTGACGCGACGTGCGGTTTCGGGACGGTGTAACGTACGATGCCGTATATATTGATCCCCAGTCACCTTGTTTCTCTTTGCCGTCTCTCGGTTTTGTCGCTACCTCGCCTGGTTTGTCGAGAATATCTCGCCATGTGATATTTCCACTACCACGGTCAAAATACGAGTTGCCACCTACAAATACATGTAGAAGGGAGGAATGTTGTTGAAAAGGCTGGTGACGAGCTGAATGCATGATTTGAGTTGGCGGGCTAGTGGGTCGGGGCTATTGGGTGTCACAAACATGTGTGGTCACCCAAATCTGACAAAATCTGGCTGTCAAGAGCGAGTGTGTCGTTGGCTCCGTTTGACCGTGGTAATACTGTTTATTATTTTGAGAAGAGGACGTGCGCTATTCATATCTCTTACCGCCTTGTCGTCCAACACAGCTCGCTGCAACGACAATTGTTTATTGTCTTTATTTCTCTTTCTTTTATGCAGGGCGTCTTGACACTTTGTCTTGGGTTGCCACAACAGCCTACGCTTGTCAACTAACTATTGGTTGGTCATACATTAGGTCTTTAACTTGCAGAAGATGATAAAGAAGTAATTACAGCGCATCTGCAGACGACGGGAAAACGGTACATCCACACGAGAATATATGAGGAAATGGAAAGCGAAAAAGATAACAAGGCAAGTGTCGGAAAGTGCCATTTGGAAGAAACCGTAAAAGACTTTCTGGCGATTTGCTAATTTATCCCAAAGAAAATGCGAGAAAATATGACAATATGACAATATGAAAATAAAATATAGAAGGGGAGTACTCCATAATCTATGGTATATATTCAAACATAAATAATTAAGAAACTAGATACAAGAAAAGGCTCATTCCCCGAAACGCCCAATGCAACGAGTCAGAGGAAGACGTCAAAAATAAAGGCCCAACATGAAAGCATGCTTGTTGTCGAGTCGAAAATATCCAACCGCCAGGCTCTAGACAGTTTCCCGAAATGTTGACAACTCGTAACCCCTGCGCCGCCCAATCATCTTTTGTGGGCGAAGTGGGTGCAACAAGAGACACGCCGAAAGACAGGGAGGGGAAGACGGAAGAGGAGAGCCTGGCCCCCAAATCCTCCTCCAGACAGAGGTTGGAAAAAAAAAGACAAAGAAAATAGCCGCCCATGGTAACCCTCGCATTGGAGGGGGATATTTCACAACCATTTTCGTGAACCCATGTTTGTAACTCGGTGACATTCATGTTCCTTCTTTATCCGAAGGCGTTTCAAAAATAAATGCTCAAGGTCTTCCATGTCTGTAAATTTTCGCAAGGTATAGCAATTTATTTATTGCCGTTGGCTCTAGTCTTACCAACCGAGCGGCCAACACTAGTGCTGCCCGATGCACTGCTTGTTGGTGCATCTTTACTGCCCTTAGTATCACTTTCCGCCTTTGCAGAAGCAGCAACCTTGGTGCTGCCCGCCTTCTTCTTCTTTTGATTCTTGCCGCCGCCCGACTTGCCTTTGCCAGCACCGTTCTTGCCGCCGACACTGCTGTTCTTGCTGTTGGCAAACTTCCCAGACGCGACCGCATCGAAACGCGGCCAGAGCGGGTCGGTGTTGAACGTGCTGTCGGAAAAGCGCATGTAGTTGACAATGCCGTGGTCGACAACGGCCACAATGACGCAGCGGCGGCCCAGTTTGAGCCGACGGTAGACTGCTGGCAGGCCGGGGAAGGGTGACGTTAGGGTGGAGGGCTGCTCGGAAGGCGCCGGGTTTGATGCTGCCGGCTGTGCCGATGACGGGGTCAGATTTGACTGTGCCTGTGCCGCCAATTTGGCCCTTTTGCTCATATGGGCCGAGGCTGGCAGTGGTGGCACGGATGCCAGCAGTTCCGAGATCTGCTCAAGTGTGGGCACACCTGTCGTGTTTGCATCGGCGACAGCCATGTAGAAATCGGGCGGTGGCGGACGGATCTTGGAAAATGGTTTAGATGGAGCGCCAGCCGAGGAGTTGGACGCGGCTCCGGCTTTCCAGACGTGGAAGACGACGCGGAAAGGGTTTTCTGGTGGTGGTGGTGGTGGTGGTGGTGGTGAAGGGCCAACAGAAGATTTTGCGGCTTCTTTGGAAGGCCCGTCATATAGATGTGGCGGTATGAGGCGTAGTTGGTTGTAAACGGGCCCATACGAACGGTATAAACCCGGCTGAACTAATGGCCCGTTTGGTGCATGTGGCCGTGAAGGTAGGGATAGTGATGGTGGTGTAGGTGGTGTTTTCGGTGAGAGAAGAGAGAAGAGCCACTGCCATATACTTGTCGGGGCTTGTGGCGACGGATGTGGTGCATCGAGTGGCGTCTGAGGATCTGTCTTGACGGCCCGCAGCACCTGGTATCCAGACCGCCGTAGATGTGTGTAGACCTGATATGTTGGAAGCGGTATACGGCCGTGCTGAGGATCTTTGTCCGGGCCGATAAGGAGAGCATAGGCTGCCTGTAAACTGAGCGGCATGCCGTCCTCTTCTCCGTCGGCGTCCTCGACTTTGCTCGCCGTTCTGGAGCTGTCCCCGGTCAATATTGCCTCAATATCCTTGAGGGGCCACCACAGCTCCATCGACCCACGTTCTAGTAAGAACAAAGCCTCCTCTGGCAGTAGCCATACACGGTCGAAACCAGGCCGTTTTGGTGGCTGTTGGTCTTTGGGCAATGTCGGAATCCACTTTGGCTTTCCTGGAACGGCACCAACAGACGAGAACATGGTTCCTCGCTGTGTTTCGACCATCACAACACGGTGGCGCGTATGTGCGAATCGTCGCTCGTTGCTGTCGTCTGTGTCTTCTGTTGTTTTCTTGGAAATCGTCTCCTCTTCTGGCTCGTCCTGCCAGACGTCAGGAAAGTACCATCCTCGGATGATATCGTTGCCGCCACTCCCAGTACTGCCTTTGCCACTACTTGTGGCGGCCGTTGCGCCTCCGTGGACCCGTGTGTACGACAGGACCGACTCCATGACGGCACGGCTTTGCTCCAAAGCGTTTAGTTGCGCGCGCGTGCCATGCTCTTCAAAGTCCTTTTCGCCCTTGCGGATGGTCTGCGACGAGATTTGCGGCTTGCGGCTGGGCAGACTTCCCGAGGCGGATGTAGACGCTGTCGGAGCAGTTGATCCTGCTGCAGTGCCTGCGCCGACAAACGCAGCGAAACCGCGATAGTCTTGAATCTCGGCGCCACCCTCCTCATCGTCGTCGTCCTCATTATCTTCGTCTCCCCCTTCCCGACGAGCTCCTGTAGGCAGTGTTGCTTCGTCGCCGTCGTCTCCCAAAAGCAGCGAGACATCGCCCTCGTCTGCTATGCCATCGTCGACGACAGTATCGGCGACAGGGGTTTGATCCCCGTCAGCTTTTCGTATTTGTGTTGATGGCATATTGTGTTAATGTGTGGAAAGAAAGATTGAAATGGGGCGACTGTCATAAGCAAATGAACGTCATGGTCATGGAATATGAGTTCGCTTCAATATATTATGAGTGGGATGAGGTGTAATGTGGTATAAATGAGTTGAAACCGACATTTGAATCGGATGACTCTAAGGATTGATATCAAGCGACATTCGATGTTGGCCTGAATGCTGAAAGGCAGAAAAAATCACTGGCGCTATTGGCAGCCCCCCACCCGCTGAAAGTAACACTCCACTTTCGCCCCAAGACCTAACAGAGCCTCGCGCTACCACTAATTTCGTAACTCGCAGCCTTCTCCGATGCCTTCGCTCTTTTTATATTTTGAGACATACTTAAGCTTTTCAGCCACAGTTCTTGGTATGCCTCCTTCCGGACGTTGGAAATCTGTGGATTCTATGCTTTTCATCTCTTTTCTGGCAACACTGGACGACATGGTTTTAGTCATGAATGCTTGGTATATGGCACAGACATATAAATGAATATAGTTCGTTAATATTCGTCTGCTCGTCTGCTCGCTGGCTCATCTCCTCGCATAGGGAAATACGTCCCATTTACTAGCCTCCTCAGTCTTGCTTGATATCATATCCTGCTGGGAATCTTGAACTTGTTTGCTTCTCTCGCCGTTTCCCAGGGTTGCCTTTCAATGAGGCCCAATCCAGGCCTGACTCCCAGAACACCAAAAGGCCTGCCAATAAAGTTCCCAAGAACAAAGAACAGAGACAATAGAATGAAAAAGAGAATAAAATGAAATCAAAGTGTATATATACGACACGTTGTGAAGCCAGAAATAAAGAAGATGTAAAGAAGATGATGATGCGCAGCAAAATGTGAATAGAAAGAGTATGGTGGAAATGGAATGAGAACAGTGCCATTGTCGTAAATGCCTAAAGTCGAGGTGAGGGTATCTCGTGTCCCCCAAAAATACGCATGCAATGCAGGTCGTGGATGTGAAAATATAAGGCAGGCCTTGCTAGTTTGCTGTGAGATGGTGCACAGCTCGCCTGTGAAGCGTCGGCGGACATCATGGTATATAGTTATATGGACCGGCAGTGTCAGGTTCAGATGGTGATCTGTCAGCACGTTGTAAACGTCGAACATGGCAGAGTCTCTGCATGGCTGTAGTGTTGCCGACTTTGAAGCCAGCGGTCTTCGACTGTAATGGAGAGACGCCGTGAATGGCTGTCCTCCACGCTCATGCTCTGGCAATGGCGCTGGTCCTTGGTGATGAAAGACAAAGTTGTGGCTTTGTCTTTCGTTTTCATTCAATCAAAGGCTTCTTCTGACCAGCCACCATGCACAAGCCGAGATGGCGGAGGGAGTCACGGTCGTTTGCGAGGACAATTGTGCGGGCGGGTAGCATCGGGTTGTTCGGGTCAACTTGAGATGCGTCCTTGGCGGCTTGTTCGATGGCGTCCATTTCCTCCTTGCAGGCTTGATGATCGAGAGGGCAGATGACGATTGGTAGCCGGAGGGTGATGTCGCGTGCTGAGCTCATTTGGGCCTGGGAGAGTTAGTGACTGACGATAAACGAGAAATGCGTGAACAGGAGAGGGCTACCTTTATTGCCAAAAAGTACTCGACTTTGTAGAGTGTGGAGGTGGTGGTAAACGATGTCACTTCGTACATGGGAAAGGCGGGCTTCCCCCTACGGATGATGCCGTCGCTGTCGCGCAGGTCGCGTGCCGGAAAGACGAGACCTAGGTTGGTGACGTAGCCGGCCTCGGGCATTTTTGTTTGCACGTTTTGTGTGTGCTTGGCGATCTTGTTGATCTTTTTTGTCGGCTCGTCGCCCTCTGGGTTGAAAGTGATTTCCTCCTCGATGCCAAGCGTAATCTTTTGGATCGTGACGCGCTTGGCTTTGCTGAGCCAATCTGGATTTGGTGCCAGTTTTATGTAGACGGTGATGGGGTCGAGCGGGCCGTAGCTCCAGCGTGGCAGGGAGATAGCCAGTGTCACGATGTTGTCGGCGGCCACGACTCGGTTCTCTTGCTTGTTGTACATGCCGAACGTGGACAGCGTATCGTAGCGCTGCAGCGGGATCGGGAATGCGTATTTGTTTTGTATGCTGGGCCCTTGCTGGACTGTGACAACAAGCTCGTAGTAGGTTTCGGCGATGCGGCTGGGCAGCTGCAGTGATGCGGGCGGTATGCGACGGTTGGTCTCTTCACCGCCACGGCCGAATGGGATAAAGAGGACAAAGGGCAAGTCCATGGCGATTACGTTTTCGGACTCTTTCCCTGGCGGGCATCGGAAGAGGAGGAGTTCCTTGCCGACGACGTCTGTTGTGTCGCGGCGCGGTGTGCCTAGATGCTTCTTGGCCATGTTGTCGGCGGCCGGGTGAATGGTTTCGCGGCGCTGTAGGCTTATTCGAACAAGCGACACGGCGACGGGCATAGAGAAACCCTGCGATGGGCGGATTTCGACCTTGCCTTCGATGCGAGGCTGCGAAGGGGGGAAGAGAGGTTAGTGGAGACTGCCAGGCGGCCAAGAAGAGGCAAAGAGGCAAGCGACGAAGCAGAACAGCTGCAACTCACCAGAGTAGCTGAGATTCCCGGGTAACCAACAAGAAAGTTGCTGTTGGGCGGGCCCGAGACCCTCACAAAGGCGGCCATGGTGCTCGCGGCCCCCGAGGGTCCAGAGGGTAGCGGCGGCAGCGGAAGAGGGTGCGGTGGGTGGTCTGGTAGAGACGGCCTTGGCGGTCGGGAGCTGGGAATGCGACAAGCGCCAGCAGTCGTGGAGAGATGGAGGTGTGGGGATGCTCGTCAAGCGTTGACAGTAAACAAGGCGGTCGCCGGTATCGCCAAGATCGAGATGAGGTGGAGGAAATGGGGTCGAGCGGCCTGGTGACAAAAGGCGCGTCGCAGAGTAGTCGGAGGGAGCCGGTGAGATAGTGCTGCTGTTGTTGTTGTCGTTGTCGTTGTCGTGGTCGCTTGATCGATCTCGTAGACAAGCGCCTCTGCTCGAACCTGGCCTACCTAGTCGTGCCTTGGTTTCCGAGCCTGCGTATGTGTCTGCCTCTAGGTCCGTTGTGGCTGTGGTGGAGCGATCGGACTCTGCTGAGCGCATCGACTGTCAGAGGAGAGAGAGCTGGAGGGAGTTTGAGGGCGAGATAGAGAGGGAGACAGAGAGACGCCGGGCGATGCTGAGAGCTGAGAATGGCGGCCGTCGTCGGTCGTACGTCGGACACGGCTGGAGATGCTGGATCGGTAGAAAGAAGAGAGAATGAGAGAATGTCGTCAGGTCAGGCTTTCGTCGTAGTTCTTGGCTGCTGGCTGACGCTGATCGGTGCTGGCAGGGCCGTTTTGACGCTGCGGCTGCCACAATGTGGGGTATTGTTTGCGAAACGGGCCAAATGGTGCTGTCTCCGTCCGGACAGCAACAGGAGTCTGGGTGAGCGTGTGGACTGTTGTTTTGCTGCGCTATTGGTCCTGTCGCCTGTCAGCGAAAACAGCCACAAAGAAAGGGCCAGAGTGAGTTGCAACCAACAGCGCTAAGCGCCCTTGCAATTTCTAAGTCGACTTATTGGCCTATTGGGCCTGGGTAAGGCGAAACACCCGGTCCGCTTTGCGTGTTGGTGGGACGGACGGCCTTGTTTTTGCGCGGCGGCGAACAGGAGCTAGAATGCCGGCTTTGGAGGGTGGGTTTTGTGAGGGAAAGGAAAACAATCGAAATCAGGAAAAAGGGATTATTACAGAAGCAGCTGGTGATGGATAAATTTTTGGCAGCCAAGGCGGAACGAGGCATCTTTCCAAATTTCCAGGGCAGTCGCGACTGGGGGGCCGTGGGCGGTGAGCCGGCTTGGAGGACAGGCAGGTGCAAATGCAGACAAGTTGCAGGCGCAGATGTGAGGAAATGGTGAAAGGTGCAGCCTAGCAAGGCGGCTCTTTCCTGTTTTCTTCTATCCTTTTTTTTTTCCTCAGCATTTCCCCGTTCCAGCACAGCGCACGCCTTGTTGTGCGGGACAGCTCACGGCCTCGTTCCCGTCGCTTTCTGGAAAGAGGCCAGTCAAAATGACAAGAAGCGAACTGCGCTTGCCTCTTCTCACGTCCCGCCGCTGCAAGAACCTTCCTCTTGCCGAAGAGAGTGCCCCCTTTGCGTATTCCGTACGGGCGTTCCTGCCGTTTTCGACGTTTGCAGCCGCGCTGCTCATTCCCTTCATAATTTTCTTCGCTTCTTTCCCTCAATTTTTCAAAGGGATCTGACCCTTCTCCTTCCCAATCCCACACTCTCACGCACCACCCCACTCGTAAGCCCGCCCCTGCCATCCTTCCCATCCATAGGGCTGTTTTCTGGCTCCAGCGGGCGGCAGGGTCGACCAACCCAGGCCTGTGCTTGGACATAACGTTTCCGTCCTTTCTCGCCTGTTTCCGTTATCCGCATATGATCTGAAATCAGTTGAAGTCGCATTCCACAGTACGCTTTTTTCCTTCTTTATGCTTACAATTACAAAGGCCGTTACAAAGTCCGTCTGCGTATCATCATTTTCGTCATCTCGTCATCTGTCTACGGCGTACGTGGCTAGGCTATGCCTGCCCCGGCCGTGAAACATATACTGACGAACACAGCCATTCGTCAACACGAAGCAAAAGCCTATTTTCGTGGTCAAGCATTTCCATGTTTCGTTTCGATGCCCGCTAGCCCTGTTCTGTCCCAAGAATTCGTTGTGGCAGACGTGCACACGACAGATGGCGGTCCGAACATTGAAAAACTGACGCAATTGCCGCTCACATGCGACTTACGATATGTTGCTTTGATATCCCGGCACCTTGCTCTCTCACTTTGGAGGAGTGAAGAGAGAGAGCCGCAGCTGCAAATTGTCCAGCCATTCAGCTCTGCCACTACTGAGAGCACAACTGCTCCGTACTCCATCCACGTCTGCCCATTCTCCGTACGGCTGGACAGTTGCTCACCTGCAAACTTGAGTGGCAGGCTGGCTTTGGGTGGTCATTGGGCCGGATTCTAAGCTCTGCAGTTTGAGACCATCCCGTCGACCTCACCGTCTTCTTAAGCGAGTCAGGGTCCTACCCATTGGGCCGTCTGGCCTGGCTGCGTCACATTTCAGCGGCGAAAGCGATGCGATGGAGCCTAAAGTTTTGTTTGTGAGTTTGTGAGTTGATTTGGATCGAAAGAACAGTATGTGCACGTGACCGGTCATGAAGAAGTGGACTGTCGACAAGCGTCATGATCTTTACAGGCCTTGCTTCCTTTCATCTCTTTTCATCTCGCTCATCCTGCTCTCATGAAAATGATCGCATCTCATCATTTCGTCGATGGATCGTCATCTTGACAGCCCAATATTCCTTTTTCTTTTTCCCTGTCTGTCATCAAAACCCAACCGCGATCGGCCGAAGGATGCGGGAATGGCATCTCGTTTTTCGTTGTTGTCGCTCTCAGCGTCTCAGCTGCGTGAGGCTTAGCTGCAGATGTGCACTAGCATAAGGCTTTCTTGCACACCTCAATTTCCACGTTTCCGTTTTGCACTTTTACGTCGTACTTTTACAGGCTTCAGACCCTGCATCTTGGCTGCCCATCGTGTAAAATAAGCTTACAACTCTGAATGTGAAGGAAAGGGCCGCCATAAAAGTGGCCGAAATAGAGATGTCTGTGATATTCAACTCGTGTTGTTGAGCGGCAAATGCCCACTTCCGCGCCCTGATTTCGGTAGTTGTGAGAGCCGTGATGACAGGCGTGAAAGGCTGTGATAAAATACTGATTTCTTCGTGGCTGTAGTGTTTGTTGTGGACTCGCTTGGACAAATGTGATCATGAGTGAGTGTGAACAACGACGAACTAATCTATTTCACTTTGTACTCCGTATCGAAATCGTATTTGCGTGGGTGGTCGTTCTCAGAGACCAGAAGTCGTTTTGGGAGACAGGAAGCTCTGTACAGTGTTGGCGTAATGAATCACTGTATTTAGCACTGTATAATAATGCTTTATTCCTTACGAAGTACGACTTACAGGTGCACAGTATCAATCCAACCTTTCCCCAAAAACGACGCTCATCGTACAGTGTACAGCACTCAATACAGCTTTCACACTGTAGCGTCTTCTTCTAGTGAGCACGTGATTATTTTGAGCCAGGGCAACTGAGGGTTTAAAGCCCTTGCCCCCGCCAATGAGAATCGCGTGGGCTCCTGCCCAAACGACTAGCGTATTTTCTGTCAATTAAATTTTTCTCCCGCCTTAGCTCGTCTTTTTTGCTGTTTCCCCAAGTAGTCGATTTCCCTGCACTGCTTTTTGCATCCAACTTTTTTCTTCTTTCTCCCATCACGACCACCTCGACAACCACAACACAACCGCCAAAATGGGTAAGGGAATGTAAGTATCACAATGTCGAACGAAGGATATGGAATTGAAGGAACAGAGATTGCGCAGCAACGTGCTGCATTGCGGCAGCAGAAAGAGATGGACGAAAACGACGAAAAGAAGCAGAGGAAAACATCGTGACCAAGATGATGCATCTCCATCACGAACATCGACTGACTCTTCTCTCCCTCCTGCAGGAAGAAGCACCAGAAGCGCCTTAGCGCGCCCTCGCACTGGCTGCTGGACAAACTGTCCGGCGTCTACGCCCCCAAGGCCTCGCCCGGCCCGCACAAGTCCCGCGAGTGCCTGCCGCTCATCATCTTCCTGCGCAACCGCCTCAAGTACGCTCTCAACTTCCGCGAGACCCGTGCTATCCTGCAGCAGCGCCTCATCAAGGTCGACCACAAGGTCCGCACCGACATGACCTACCCCACTGGCTTCATGGACGTCATCTCGATTGAGAAGACTGGCGAGAACTTCCGCCTGATCTACGACACCAAGGGCCGCTTCACCGTCCACCGCATCCAGGCTGAGGAGGCCGAGTACAAGCTCGGCAAGGTCCGCCGCGTCCAGCTCGGCCGCGGTGGCATTCCATTCTTGGTTACGCATGATGCGAGAACGTACGTTTTTTGTCCCGCAAAAAACCCCTGCATTTTCCGCAATCTATCAGCCGTTGGATCAAGCTTTGGAAGGCCACTCGACGGGGACGAGGAGATGGACAAGTTGGATCAACTGTCAAGAAGATCGAGGAAGAGAAGGAGACGTGGTGTTGCTCACATGGAACGACAGCCACCGGCTGTATTGTCTTTGTGGGCTGGTTGAATGGGTGAATGGCAGAATGGCAGAAAGAAGAAGACGACGACAAGAAGGAAGGGGCAGGAACCTCTGCAGAGATGCTGCGTGTGCCGTTGACCGGAGCACGTAGTTTTCTAGGCCGTAGTTCTGCATCCGGGACGATACCGCGCAGATCTCACGGAGACTCTTACCCTACCCTCAAGTCGACCATGTCCTTTTTCTGGCATTCCCCCAACTCTTTCACACCACACATTGCATATCTCTTACCTTTTCCTCGACTCTTGACAGCCTTCTTTTCTGTCTCTCCTCTCCCAAAGAGTGGCCCGAACAAACCTTTGGAACAACGGCTGGTAGGTTCTCCCCTGGCCCTACGTTGAAACTAACATTGTTTTCTCTTTCCAGCATCCGCTACCCCGACCCCGCCATCAAGGTCAACGACACCGTCAAGATCGACCTTGCCACCGGCAAGATCACCGACTTTGTCAAGTTCGACACTGGTGCCCTGGCCATGGTCACCGGCGGTCGCAACATGGGTCGTGTTGGTGTCATCACCCACCGTGAGCGTCACGATGGTGGCTTCAACATTGTCCACCTCAAGGATGCCATTGACAACTCGTTCGCTACCCGTGAGAGCAACGTTTTCGTCATTGGTACCGAGAAGCCCTGGATCTCGCTGCCCAAGGGCCGCGGTGTCAAGCTGTCGATCGCCGAGGAGCGCGACCGCCGGCGCGCCAAGGGCAACTAAGCGTCTCTCGTTGAGAGGCGTCTAGTTGTTTTTTGCGTGTGATGTTTTTGTTTGACGAAAAAAAATTGGCGAGGACTGGCGTTGTTGGTTGCTTAAAAACTACGAGTCTCATATAGTGTTCACTATTCGCCCTCACCTTCCGCGCCGCGGATCCATTCATAGTATAAAATGCCCGTGGCTTAAAAGAAGAAAAAAATACCAAATTTATGAAATCAAACAATCAAGTCCCTTGTTACGTGCAAGCTTATGTGACCGTCTAGTATGTGTGTTATGAGATCTCTAGCCCATTCTCATTTCATTCGAATGATGACTATTGTAGTCTCAGTTGCTCATTTATCAATGAGGGTTCCCACTATCATACGAACATATACTGTATCTACTCACATATCAAACTCCGTCCGTTTTCGTTCACCGTCTCTTTCAAAGGCAATGGAGTGCAGGCAAGGGCATGGGGGTCACCGTGTGGATGCAGAATAGCTGACAAACAATCTTCCCTTCCCTTGTGTTTTTTCGAGTCTATCTTTTGAAAATAATCTCTACGTTCCAGTTTTCATCCCGCACTCCTAGCGGTGAGCAAAAATGGTATGTACGGAGGCTATGTACATGCAGCATCCCCCTCTTTTTTTTCTTTGACGAGGGTTGGGGGTACCCGGACGTGGGATGCTCAGACAGACCTTCTCTGTTCGCACAGAATACTCACGGACAAGAGGCTCACAAGGCTGTATGAGAGAAAAAGAAGAACCTTGCCTCGACCTGGTTATCCTTTTCCACCGGCTCAAATATCATCCACATTCTCAATTAAAAAACTCATATCTCAATATGTTCGGCGGTTAAAATATGCAAGTCGTGAAAGAGAACCAGTCTCATATGCTGTTGGTTCTTGAGCCAGCTTTTAAACATGGAATGTCTTATCAGTTATTTTCAACTCTCCCGTTGAATTATTTTTCTTGTGAAAGCATCTCAACGTAAGTGCCCCCAATTTCATCCTTTTAATTTATGTAACGGTGAGACTAAGAAGAAGATTGAAGTTGAATAATTGTCGAATAGACGACAATGAGATAGAAGACGTCTGAGGATCTCATCACAAAACAACGGTAGAACGATTGCGCCATTTTGATGTCACAGGTTTGAGATTTTTGTCTGGTTCTCATCCCGCGCTCAACCCGGCACAGCCTGGTCCAGACTTTTGTCTGCCGTCCAGAATCCCAGAAGAAGCAAGGGTAGAACTAATGGAAGAATTGAGTCAAAGGAACATTCTCAACGGCCCACCTCATACTCTGTGAATTTCATTTTGTTTTTTCTGGGCTACTCCTCCCCCCACGGCTTTTCTACCGTCTGTTTGGAACGGAAGACATGCACCTTGCTGGTACGGGACGGGTCTGATGAATCAATTTTGCTTTCATTCTCAACCGTAAGTGGAGTTTGGTGTTACGCCTTTTTATTTCCTATTATCTACAATCAATGGAAAGGTACCAACATCGTTTGTAAACAAAGAGACGTCATGGTTACCGACAACCCCCCGCACTCTACTCTGTACTGATACGAGGTACGGACACATAATACGCTTGCAGACCATAACACAAAAGAGGGGAATCAAAAGCAACATGGCTTCACGAATCTCGTGACAAACTCCTGATATATAATAAAACAACAGGACAAGTATTCGTCACCGGTCCGTACAAAACTCATACAATCTCCTTATCGGTTCAATCCCCTGTGAAGCTCGTTTTCTACCGTTTACGCTCCTCTCCTTTCTCGAGGTGGTCAGCTCTGCGGCACAGCATGCAGGAGAGAGAATGCGGAAGCTTGCAGTTGCGCCCCCCATACCTTGGTTGAAAGCTAATTCAACGTCCAAACATCTCGTATGGAGAAAGAGCTTTGGATTCACAGAACTGGCACATTACAGCCTTTCTCCTTATGGACACAGCTTCTATTTCCACTATCCCCTCCCTCCCTCCTTGTTTCCCTCGTTTTACGTTGCAACATCCCCGGAATCTCGACGCAGTCCGTGGCTTCTCACCAGCCTTCGTATCCCTGGAAAGTGGTCTCGTGGTCAGTTCCTGCATTTTGACTAGAAATTATGAATATAAATACACGACATGGAACAAAAGTATGTTTTCTCGAGTACGTGCGGGCATGGGCCCGACTAACGATCGTCTATGCTTCCAAAAAAGTGGACCACGTGGTGCAGCAGACGTGCAGATGTTCAAGCGGGGAGTGCAGTGCATTCTTTTGGGTGTGCATCCAGTGCATTTGGAGGTGCACTTACGTCGTCCGGGTGCATCACTTGTCTGTGGGTGTGGGCGCTGCACAGCGAGCAAATACGACGACAAGAGAGGAGGCGGGAAACGGTACATGCAAACAGGGAGACTTGACAACAACAAGGGCAATGTTCATGTCGACGACACGCAACCAGGTCCGATGAGATTCAAAGTTCGACGTACGTAAGAGGCAAAGGGACCGGAACGTCGGTGTAGCGTAGAGTGTGAAGAAAGAAAAAAAATAAAGGGAAAAGTATACACTGTCACCTTGTCCCAAGGTAATACAAAGAGTAATGGAATGAGACTCGGCAGTCGGGTAAGGGAGGTAGGAAGAAAAGTCTGCCTCTCGGCACAGGCTGTTGTGCTCATGAAACATGTTGTGTACTTGTAGACAGAGCTCTCAAATGGAGCTGTCATACAAAGTGCTGGTATATGTCGCATAGATGTACTGATGTACTGCAAGCTGCAGACTGCACTCTCTTCAACGGCCTGGCACCCGCCTCTTGTGTTTCGTTTGTGTCGTCGTACCAGGGGCATGGGACCAGGTCTGTCATATATCATGCTGATCCGCAACATCGTTCGAATCGGTCACGGGGGGAATGCAAGCACAGTACGTAGAAGTACTCAATCACAAGCAATAGCGGCCTGTATGAGTCTGTGTAAAAACAAGATACTTCGTGGACACCCTCAAAGAGCGGTGGAGCCCATTTTGTGACGTTGAACTCGAACGGCTGGGTGAGAAGGCTGAGATGCAGGGGACAAGTGGCAGGAAAGAAGAGCGGTCGAGGAAAAGGGAAGAAAAAACAATCCAAAATGCAAAAACGTGAGAACTGACAATAGGTGAAGACACCGGCCGGGTGATCTGTCTTTTACTTGAAAAAGAAGAGCTTGTGTTGGTGATGGGCCTTGACTGAGGCAGTTGTGAGAGGACGGCGGATGCAGCTGTTAGGGAAACACCCTTTTCACTCTGATGTGACCACAGGGATCATGGTCAGGGTTTATTCGGTGTAAGTGACTTTTCTCTCGTAATAGATCTGCACCTCGACCGCTGTTCGTTTGCAGTCACCGGGAGACTTTTGTGGCTTTCGAAGCCAGACTCGGTGTCGCCGACCAGTCGCGGTCAAAGAAATGGAAAAGAAATCTGCACTGCTCGACTTTTCATCAGGCTGTCTCCATGCATGGATCTTCTCTTTGTTTCCTGGACGCTGGACACTTCCAATACGGCCAGTCCTAGCGATGTTGCACAAACGGGTATTATCCTGACTGACTCTCTCAGCCGTGCGACTTGATGCCCCGTGTTGACCATGTTGTCTGTGCAGACTTGTTTCTCCCCCGCCTTTTGCCCCAGAAATACCAAGTGACAATCGACAACCACAACCATGATCCAGGCACTTAACAGGTGCATTGGTACGGATCACCGTCACACAGCATACTCGTATCTGGTTGGGTCCTTCATTGGGTTCCAGCTGGGGGGTTCTGATTTGTTTTTTCATGTGTATTTGTTGGTTTTGTTGTTTTCTCGCGAGTCTTTAATGTTGTACGTCGTATTGACAATGCACTGTCCTCGATAGGTCGTGGAACCGCCACAAGGTGACGAGGCGAAAAAAGAAAGCAAAGAAAGCAAAAACAGGGGCCTGCAGCTGCGGTAGCTGCCCGGTTGAACTTTGTGAAAGAAAAAGGAAAGAAACCGGCGGTGTGATGGGTCCTGACAGGGCATTACGGAGGATTAAATATGAGAGAAATGAAGCGGGGGAGAAAAAAATGGAAAGGGAAAAGAAAGAAAAAAGAAAAAGAAAAAGAGAAAACAAAAACAAAGGCAATGCAGGCATGCAGTCGGCGAGCATGTGAACTGTCAAAGCCTCTTCACCCCATGACAGGTGCCAATGCCTGGGCCGTCTGCTTCGATCCTGATCCTGTTGTTTCGCCGACACACTGGTACGAATGTTCTTTTTCCTCTTATTATCGCAGGTCATTCGCAAATAAGGTGCATCCTCCAGCAACCACCAGCCATGCCGCGGAATGGCGAGCTGACCGGCCATGTTGTCGTGTCGTGTGCTTCGGCCTAATAACGGAAAGAAAACAACAAAAAAAGAAGAAAAAAGGGAAAACAACTATTCATCGCCCTGCCGATCAAATCGGATAAGTGCCCGATATTGAGCAGGCAGCCTCGCCAGCGAAAGTTATCGGCGCCCAATTGGGTTCCCATGTACGCCGTATACTCGAGCTCAGTTCAGCAGGAAGTGCTCTCATCCGATAAACAGAAGATCTAGACTCGTCCCTCGTAATGTCGCTATGGCGTATGTTTCCTGTCGCAATTCTGCTGCGGAGGATTTGGAGGCGTATGGAGCGACCCGACTCCCAGAACGGGGGAGGAAGTGACGGAAAATTAGTCGAGAAATAAATAAACGATTGATACAATAAAAGAGTCGAAAAGCGGCATGTAGATCTGCCGTCTCGCTGCAAAACGGTCGTTTCGCCGGAGCGCTGCAAGCGGCGCCCTGTGCCCTTTTGTGGCCTTTTGTCTGTGTTTTCTGCAGGTTGCGGCTAGCCCATGCAACGTCGTGAGAATAGGAAAGTGGGTTGAAAAGAAACAAGAGGCCAGGGCAAGCACAAGAGGCCAGGGCAAGCACAAGTCGCCACAGGCAGCAAAGTAGAAATAAGACGGTGCCAGTGGCAAGGCGGCCAGAAAGAGAAGATCAGGAAATGGGCAACCGGTGGGAGACCGTAAAATACGAACAAATATTAGTTGAGTGAACAAAATAGGAAAGAATGATACAGCCTCTAGATCAACTCGCGGGTCGTACTGGCAGGTACAGAACCCCTCTTTCTCTTCCCTCCTTCGCTCTTTCCCTCGTGCCCATGTCATCATCGCAACTCGAGGAAAGATCCACCGGGACCACTGTACATCTATCTCGGAAGAAGGAAGGAACGCTGCAAATAAACAAACAACGCAGCTATAGGGCAAATGTGGAAGGACCAATCCGCATGACATGGATAGAATAGGGGTCTTCTCAAAAGCCCACTATAACCTCGCCTGTGCTTCCTCTTCCTCTCCCTCCTCTCTCAGAAACTTTATATCCTCACATGCGTCCTTTTAGCTGCTGAAAGGAACAACACCTGATGCGTACCGCCCCCAAACCGTGCTTGCACCCAACGGAGGTTTGTCTTGCGCGCCTGGGTCTGGGTCTGGGCCTGGGCTTCGCTCCGCCTCCTTCTCTCTTCCATTTTCCTGGATATGCCCATGTGCCTTTTCTGATCTTCTTCTTCTCTCATTGCCCACTTCTTCGGCCTTTTTCTAGCTCGTTTATTTTCACTCCCTTCGTATATCATCTCTCCCGTCCCTCTGCCGCTGTTAGCCTTGTGCTGAAGAATCTTCCGTGTCTGGGCCAGCACCTTGCTGACTCGTTCCCGTTTTACCATTTATTTCTCCGTCCAGATGCGTTTTTAAAACGTGCTCCTCCCAAATACGCTCGATCGTGTAAGTCTTCCAGTCTCATAACCTTCTGTACCTAGCCGCACTCTCTCACTAAACTGCTACACGAAGTATGTGTCCCCCTTCTTGACAAAAGCTAACTGTTCAGAGGCCGGTAAAAAAAAGTTACGACAGAAAGATGTACATGTAGGAAAAGAAGCGAATACATATTCTGCCACAGAAAAAAAGATAGTAAAGGAGGTAAGAGAAACAAACACACGGGCAGTCCACCCCTATATAAGCGCATAGTTTGCGCCTTTTCTCATTTGGTTCTCATCCCTCTCCGGTCAAGCTATCTCTCAACTTCAAGCTGGTCTTATTTCCCTTTTTTTTATTAACCCATTTCTCCTTATTTGTCTCTTTCTTTTCTTTTCTTTTCCTTTCTTTCCCATCTGTACATGCCAACTGCATACACTCGTTGCCATCTGCCCAATTGCGCCTCGTTCTCATCACATCCCGCCCCGACACCGGACTCTTATTTACACGTCTTGTCTTGCGCCAACAGCTCGCTCTGGAATACTCTGATACCAGACGACGTCAACTTTACCCTCCCCCACAACCTTCATTGCCGAGCTTAAATCGACAGCAAACAGCCTGGTGGAGATTTGAGAACTTTGACACGCGAGTAAGTCGAAGAGAAGGGATGCCAACTACTGGAAACAACATCTCGGCACCTAGTGTCAATGTCCAAACTAAAATCGACTGACCGATTTTAGTCTGGGGACGCCCACGCAAGACAAGAGGCCGGCCAATTCTGGACGAGGGTCTCTGAAGGAGACGAAGAGCCCAATAAAAACGCCATAGGAGCGCTATTCCCCTCTTTCCGCTCTGTTTCTCGCATCCAAAGCCCACACCTCGCTGACAGCCAGAAAGAGGGAGACGCTGCCCCTTCACTTTCTAGCTGTATTTGTGTACCTTTGTCTCGGTGGACAATACAACGAGGCCCCGAAAACAAGCAGCCGTGACAATTTTTTAAAAAGGAAAAACAAAAGCTGGTCCCAGAAAGAGGAAAAAGCGGGAATGAGGCCAGAAACATAGAACAGAGTCGCCACAGCCAGCACGAAGAAACGCCGTCATCACCACCAGGTCCTAGCCCTTCGGGACAATCAACAATTTTTAGCCTCGCTGTCGTTATTTCCTCTATACCGAGCACGAAAAACGGATGCCTCTTCCATCTTGTTCACTGTAGAAACGCTTGTATCCGAGGACCTCGTCGATCATAGTTGGTCGTTCCACGCGGCACAGCGCCGTTTCGAAAGACAAAAAGGGTAAACCGAAATCGACACCGAAAAGGGATATAAGGCAAGCCGTGTATCGTGCTTTCTGCCTCCTATATTTCATTTATTCCAGCATCAACATATCGCAGCACAATCAGGCAGAAAACATTCTAGCAACAGTTGCTCGAATACCAACAGCATGCTGACGATGGCTTCGTCCATCTTCAGCAGGGCGGCTGCCCCGTTCGCCCGCCATTTTAGCAGGCCAACTTCGTCATCAATAGCAAAGGCTACAACAAGAAACTCACAAAGACCAGTATCATTAATATCACAGCAGCGCACATTCTCTGCATTTGCCCCGCGCCGCAACCAACCTTCAGGCCCATCATCGGCGAAATCAAGAGCCAGTTCTTCAGCAACAGCAGCCCTCCCAGCGTCATGGTGGACAGGGCAGCGGGCATTTGCGGCTGTGGCCGCTGCCGGTCTGACTGGATGGGGTCTTGCGGCTGTCTATTTTGGCGGATGGCCAGGTATGCGCCTCGACAGTCAACAGACGACTGCCCCGCGGTACGCCAATATGCGGGGAATGGAGGTTGCGATCGGCGAGATTCGGCGGGAGATACAAAAGGCCGGCTTCGATAATTCCGGCGACATTATCTCCACCGAACCCGAAGATCTTCTTGCCCATGGTTACTCGGAGTGGTCCAGCACAAATCCCGAAGGCCTGCCTGTGGCCGTGGCCTACCCGCGGTCCACTGAGCAGGTGTCGGTTATTGTGCGTATCTGCCAGGCCCACCGCGTGCCTGTGATTCCGTATTCCGGTGGCACCAGTCTCGAAGGAAACTTCTCCGCTCCCTACGGAGGCATCAGCGTCGATTTTGCGTACATGGACAAAATCATTCAGTTCAACAAGGACGACATGGACATTGTGGTCCAGCCCAGCATCGGATGGCAGGACCTTAATGACCAGCTTGCCAAGATGGAAAGCGGCCTCTTCTTCCCCATCGACCCCGGCCCGAGCGCAAAGATCGGTGGTATGATCGGCACAAATTGCTCCGGCACAAATGCGGTCAAATACGGCACAATGAAGGACTGGGTCATCAACCTGACTGTTGTGCTCGCTGATGGTACCATTATCAAGACACGTCGCCGTCCACGCAAGTCATCCGCTGGCTACAACCTCAACAGCCTCTTTGTAGGCTCAGAGGGTACTTTGGGTCTTGTGACGGAGGCCACGCTGAAGCTGACTGTCGTTCCCGAGGAGCTGTCTGTGGCTGTTGTCACCTTCCCAACCATCCGTGACGCTGCCTCTGCAGCCGCCGAGGTCATGCAGACTGGCATCCCTGTGGCCGCTATGGAAATCATGGACGAGGTCCAGATGCGCGTCGTCAACTTGGGCGGTGCTACTGCTCCCCGGGTGTGGCAGGAGATGCCCACTCTGTTCTTCAAGTTTGCCGGTACCAAATCCAGTGTGCGCGAGAACATTCAGAACGTGTCCAAGATTACAGCTCGCAATCGTGGTTCTAATTTCGAGTTCGCCAAGGATGCCCGTGAACAGAAGCTGCTGTGGTCTGCCCGCAAGGAGTCGCTCTGGTCGATGCTGGCGTTGCGCAAAGCCGGCGAAGAGGTCTGGAGCACCGACGTCGCCGTTCCTTTCAGTCGGCTGGCCGACATTATTGAGGTCAGCAAAAAGGAAATGGACGATCTGGGCCTCTTTGCCAGCATCTTGGGCCACATTGGTGATGGTAACTTCCATGAGAGCATCATTTACAACCGTGCCGATGTGGGCGAGCGTGCCAAGGTCGAAGCCTGCGTCAAGAACATGGTAAAGCGCGCTCTGGATATGGAGGGCACCTGTACAGGCGAGCACTCCATCGGCTGGGGCAAGAAGGACTCGTTGCTACTCGAAGTCGGGCCTGCTACGCTGGGCGTCATGAAGGCCATCAAAGCGGCTCTGGACCCGAACTGGATTTTGTGAGTTATCTTCACTGCGCATTTTCTCATCCAGCTCTCAGTTGGCTAACAAACTAGGAATCCCGGCAAGATCTTTGACCGCCAATATCTTGCACAGGCGCAGTCGTGATGTGAGACGGAGTGTGAGCAGAGTAACAGAGCTGGGTAGAAAGTGATTGAGAAGAAGCCATCGAAAGTGTTGACGAGTTTCTTTTTTTTCACTCTCACTGCCTGCCGTATGTCACATTTTCTTCACATTCTGTCACCTTTTTCGTTTCTGTTTATATTGCATTTGGGCAACCAAGTCATGATTCAACATGAATCATGCATCAATCAGGAGTGGACGATCAACGTCTTTAGAGAAAGACGAGGAGGGAAAAAAGAGTGGTGAACTTTTTGATCATTTATTTTTCTTGCATAATGTCATATTTTCCTCCATTTAGCACAGTTGCATAGCATTGATTTTTTTTTCTCTCTTCATTTCACCAGGCATCATGGAGGCTTAGTCAGGTGAGCTGTGTCTTAGATGTCAGGTTTTATTTATTTTCTATCGCATCTTTTCATTGAAATTTGTTCCTGCATAAGTCACTGTCGGCTTATATGTCTACCTGTAGGCTTTGATTATTTGTCTCCATTTTGTACCTTGCATCGATATTTCGACCTTTTGCTCACAAAATTGACCTCATGCCACAAGTGCTACGCTTCGAGACGATACAATGTAAACGGATCAACTCCAGCCGTATAATATCTTCGTATCACCCAATCTCTATCTACGGGTATAAAATACATGATTATCAATGTGAATGTTGAAGCGATAGTCATGGCAGGGCTGGCGAAGTTTTAAACAAAACCTGAGGCCTATTTGATGGTGATGTAGCACAGTCGCACCTTCCCCCGGTTGTGAAGGGTGACTCTCAGTCGTTCCTTCCCCTTTTGATACCACTGAGCCCTTTGTCATCAGACCCGTTTGCTCCTTCCCTTTTCTACCTCAGACAGCCATTTCCATTGCAAACAGCATTTCATAAACAAATCACTTTGTCTCCCATCACCTCCTCTCTCTCTCTCTCTCTCTCTCTCTTCCCTTGTTACAACATACTCCACACTGTCATACAATGTTGAGCCACCGTCACGAGTGACGAGGTAAACAACACTTGTCCGACCCGGCAGAGGCTCGTTTCAAACACCCTCTTTTGCACATTTCAGCTTTTTGGGGCAATTCCATTTTCTTCCCATCTTTAATCCGAACCTGACCACAGTCCCAATTCACGCCTTGCCCGATGAGCGCAAGCCTTTGCCCATCTCGCGATATACCGGTACGCCTTTATCGATACAGTATCTCACCTGAGCCTCTCCTTCCGATCTGAAAGCTGACCAATCCTCCGTTCACAGTTTCTGTCTTTGGACACTTCACCCCCTAGGATGGCGGGCGGGACGAGAGCTGCCAAGGCCGGCGGTGGCAAAGGCAACCCCAAGAAGAGCCCCGACGTGATCGCTCCTCCTGGAGCTGAGAACAAGACGCCCATCAAGCCAATGTGGCTTGGCCGCGGGTATGTATGCATGACGATCGCTTTCGGCAACCTGCCGCCACAGACCACAACTCTCGATATTTACAAGTCTCTTTTGCCGTTCTCCATCAAGTCCATTGATCTCCTGGAGGACGGCTGGGGCAAGCGGACAGGAGGTGCCCGTGTTCGCCTGGAGCCGCCGGAGTACGACTACTGGTACGACAAGTGCTGGCGTCTCGAGCTGGAAGATGAAACAGCACCGGAGCGCCATCCCCTGGTTTCGGTCCGCGTCGATGGTAACTGCTTCCGCCTGGAATCCGAGGGGACCGTCAAAACACCCCTTAAGCACTGGGTCCCGGAGATCAAAGAGATCAACCTGGCCATGATAGGTCAGGGCTTTATGCGGCAAAAGCGCACTATGATGGTTATGGATGAGGTGGTGCACGATGGCAGAAATGTGCAGATCAAGCTCCGTGCTCACTTCAAAAGGCGCGAGCTGTCTATTTTCGTGACACGCTTTCTCGAGGAGCCACCTCAGGACAATAACGACTCCGACAGTTCCTCCCCTCCCCCGACTCCTCACCGCATCAAGTACCAATACCGCGCTGATATCCGCTTCTCTTGGATCAAGGGCATTTGGGAGCAAGAGTTCCGCGGCGGGCGTCTCTGTGTCGTCATTGCACTTGATTCTCCGCCCGAGTACTGGCGCCTCACGCCGGATCCGAGCAAGTCTCACAGCAAAGACAATATCAGCTGGAACAGCATGGAGGAATGGGTCCGGATGGCGTATCTCACCGTGAACCAGCGCGCGGCTCGTGAGTCCCATGTTTCGCTGAACGGCGTCTTCCCAAAGAACCAGGCCGTGGACCTTGGCCGGTGGACTGTGTTTCGTCTTGGCTTCGATCCGTCCACAGTGGGCGATTGGCAGGATATTGCGGGCTATCTGCGCGACTACGATCTCCGTGCCAAGCCGTGCCCCGAATTCAAGTTTCTGCAACGAGACGACCGCAGCATGTGGGATTGCATTCAATCCGACAACACGGCTGGGTTGGGTGGATTGCCGTCGACTGCTACCAGCAACATCCACCACCTATCTCGTCGTCTCTCCTTTGACGTTGCCTACCAGCTTGAAGTGTGTATCTCGCGCAACATCCTAAACGAGAGCACGCTCGATGTTGTTTTTCTCGAGAGTCTGGCAGCACTGACACCCGACCGTGCCACACGCATGCTCGAGTACGTTGCTGAGCGCGGCAAGCGAATCTACCAGCCTCACAGCATTTTCCGTGATCCCCGTGCCGCATCCTACTGGCGCAAGTCGCCCAAAGATTCGTCGCTCGACAAAGACCGCGCTGTCTACATCCGCAAGGCCATTGTGACGCCGACGGCAATTGTCTATTCTACACCCTCTCTTGAGGCCGGCAACCGCGTCCTGCGTCACTTCCGCGAACACCACGACCGGTTCCTCCGTGTCCAGTTTACAGATGAGCTTGTCCTTGGGCCGCTGAGCGGTCATCGTGACAGCCGGCGGACGGATGAATGCTTCATGCGTGCCTTCCGGGCGCTCAAGAACGGAATCCGAGTTGGTGGTCGCCACTTTGAATTTCTCGCCTTCGGAAACTCGCAGTTGCGTGAGAACGGTGCCTACTTCTTTGCTCCCACCGAGCTTATTTCGTGCCAGGACATTCGTGACTGGATGGGCGACTTCAGCAGCATCAAGACAGTCGCCAAATACGCTGCCCGGCTTGGCCAGTGTCTCTCGACCACCCGGCCTGTACCCACATTCGGTGTTCCAACGACCGTTCAGCGTATCGCCGATGTCAAGAATGGCATGTTTTGCTTCACGGACGGCGTTGGCAAGATCTCCAAGTGGTGGGCGCGTGTCATTGCCAGCCATCTCCGTGTCGACGACGTGCCGTCGGCCGTGCAGTTCCGCATGGGAGGCTGCAAGGGCATCCTCGTGGTCTGGCCTGATGTGCCACCCGGCCAGGTCGTGCAGATCCGGCCGTCGCAGGAAAAGTTCCCGACACTGGACAATGCCAACATTCTCGAAATTGTCCGCTGCTCGGAAACGGCCACGGCGACTCTCAACCAGCAGACCATTATACTTCTGTCAACACTTGGCGTGCAGCCGTCCGTCTTCCTGGACCTGCTCCACGAGGAACTGGCCGGTCTTGATGTCGTCATGAAAGATCCTCGGAAGGCCGTCGACCAGCTGATGGCGCGCGTCGACCAGAACCACATCACACCCGTGATTGCCGACATGGTCAAGGCCGGCTTCCTGGACTCGGATGAGCCGTTTGTGTGGGCCATGCTGCAGCTCTGGCGCTCGTGGACACTCAAATTTCTCAAGGAGAAAGCCCGTATCACCGTCGAGAAGAGTGCATTTGTGCTGGGATGTGTCGACGAAACGGATACTTTGCGCGGCCACACCCAGAACAGAGAAGGGGACGTGCATCCGAGCCCACCCCAGATTTTCCTGCAAATTCCAGATGCCACGACCAAGACCCAGGGCGGCGTCAACATTCTGGCTCGTGGCACCAACCGCAGCTACGGAGCTGCCAAAGGTCCCCAAAAGTACCGGGTTGTCACTGGTCTTTGCCTTGTAGGCCGCAACCCATCCCTTCATCCTGGCGATCTGCGAATCGTGGAAGCTGTCGATGTTCCGGCCTTGCACCACCTTCGAGACGTGGTTGTCTTCCCTAGAACCGGCGACCGCGATATCCCCAGCATGTGCTCTGGTGGCGATCTTGATGGTGACGACTACTTTGTCTTTTGGGACGAACGGCTCCTGCCGCCTCCTGAATACTGGAACTACGATGCAAT
The DNA here is from genome assembly GCA_021396375.1 of Sporothrix mexicana. Lineage (NCBI taxonomy): Eukaryota > Fungi > Ascomycota > Sordariomycetes > Ophiostomatales > Ophiostomataceae > Sporothrix > Sporothrix mexicana. Next base: position 477,498 of record WNYC01000022.1, on the reverse strand, counting down.
GAATTACGACGCCACACGGGAACCGGACGTCGAAGAGGTCACGCCGCGCCACTTGATTTCTTTCTTTGTGAAGCACATGAAGCACGACACGCTGCCACCCATTGCCATGGCGCACCGGGCCTCTGCCGATCAGCTCGAAGGCGGTGCAATGAACCCCCGGTGCCTCGAGCTCGCTCAACTGCACTCGCAAGCCGTCGACTATGCCAAAACAGGCGTTCCGGCGCTCATGCCGGCTCGCCTGTCGGTCAAGGAGTGGCCACATTGGATGAAAAACCGGTCGAATAGGACATACTACCACTCCAAAACGGCGGTCGGTCGCATCTACGACGAGGTACAGGTCGAGACGTTTGCACCGGCATACGACAAGCCCTTTGACGCGCGCATCCTCGAGCATTACCCTGACCTAGACGTGGAGCTCATGCGCAAAGTCCGGCGCATCAAGACGCACTACGACCTGGCGCTGCGGCGGGCCATGGCGCAAAAGGAAATCGATAGCGAGTTTGAGATATGGTCTGGGTTCGCGATGACCAAGCCGCGCGTCGGCTCGGACTACAAGATTGCGGAGGATCTGGCCCGTCTGTTCCGGGTTATCACGGGCCGGTTCCGTCGCGTGTGCATCCGCGAAGCGGGCGGTACGCAGGATATCACCAAGCTGGGGCCGTTTATTGCGGCCATGTACAAGGTGACGTCCGAGGAGGTTCGCATAGCGCTTCACGAGTTTGTCCTGGCCAAGGCCAAATCCAAGGGTGCAAAGGGGCTGAAGGAGGGAGCTCCGCTGAGAGGGTTCTCGCACCAGATTGCACCCCTTATAAGCTTCCCCTGGATTTTCTCGCGCGAGATTTGCAACATTGCAACAGCCATCAACGATGTTCGTGCTGCTGAAGGCGGGGGAGGCGATAAGGCTGACGGCAAGGCTGGGGCCAAGCAGGACGAGAAGGGAGCAGGAGAAGCGAAGAAGACAGAGAAGACGATCTGCCAGGACTACGTTCTCTCACCTTCCGAGCTTGCTGCCATGGAGTACCGCATGCTGAACGGCGTTCCTACACACTATGGCGTTCCCCTCGACATCTCGTCCTACGGTGGATCTCAGAAGGAGGAGGAAGACGGTGGCGACGCTGAGGCAGGCGAGTTCGAGCCAATGTGGACGCTTCCGCCAGGCAAGTCCGAGGGTGACGTCGTCATTGATCTCGTGGCCTCCGCCAAGCTCGAAGACAATTCCAACGAAGACGACGATAACGAGTCGGACGGTTTCGACTATGATTTCCTGACGACGCGCATTGGCGGCCGGCAGGCGGCCCAGCAAAGCCATCAACAGGCCAAGCTGCTCCGCCAGCTGAAGGCGTCCAAAGCCGGCAAAGAAGGCGCCGCCAACATTGCAAAAAGCTCGTTTCCATGGGCCGAGATGGAGGAGGATATTCTGTCGACAACCAGCGAAGAGAGCCAGGACGAAAAGATGCCCGAACCGATTGTAATTAAGCGCGATGACGACGAAGATGCTCAAGACGCGGTAGTGGACAAGATGATGAAGGGCATGTCGCTGAAGCCGACGACGACCGGCCCTGCGTCCGTTCCGCCCACCGAGACCACCCATGATCTGCCTCAGGGACTCAAGGACCACATCCCTCGACCGCCGCCGCCGGTGGTGCATCTCATCATGAAGCAGTCTACGGTTGAGCCCGAAGCTTCCATGCCGGCCATGGTGCCGTCCAAGTTGCACCCTACAACGGCTCCTGTGGCAGTTTCTGGCAACATCGAACACATCGAACACCTCGAGCCCATCGCCCTCTCACAGGATCTCGACGAGGATGCCGACGACGAGGAAGATGTGTTTGCTGTGGTGGACAACCTGTTTGGCAGTCACGGCAAGAAGGACCTTGGCAAGGAGGGCAAGACGCTCATGGACGATTAGGTGCTACTCCATGCTGTGGATGAGGAAGATGCGTGGTAAGGCGGATGAGTTTACAGGGGCAAGAGATGGTATACCGATGAGGGAGGAAGATCTACGAGATCATAGCATTTGTCCTGTATGAGGTTGTGAATGTAGTCAATCTTGAAGAGAGCAGCCTATCATATTCAAAATATCGTTTGTTTACATTCTCGGCTTGCCTTGAATTAAGAATATCCAAATAAAAAAGGTCAAAATGGTCAAAATGGTCAAAAATATTAAATAAACACGCCGTAATTGTCCCTCATAACATAGCACCCGTGCTCATTATTTCGCACGCCCGTATATCAAGCTTTGTTAAGGTTTGTAAAGGATGCCCCTCTTGCGATGACACCTTATGTCTGGAGTCTTGGTACTCCTGCTCCATACTTGTGCATTTTTGCATTGCCATCGCTTGTCTCTCAGGTTTGAAACCAAACGTTTCATAGCGGTCCGGTCTCGTCAAAGATCAAAGCGCAGTGTCTTCCCAGGGCAGAAAAGGCGACGCTATTTGTTTCTCCTGTCGCCCCTGTCGCACATTTCATCCCAGCATGTAGCCTGTCTTTTGTTATTTTTAACTCTTTGCGTCGTAAACACGTTAAACTCATGTTTAAACTCATTTTTAAACTCATCTTGGCAGGCATCTGTGCTGTTTTGCTGTCACTAAAGTGGAGAGTCGTGACTGCAACTACGACGCAGTACTCCGTTCTCGTACGCTTTGTACTTGTGTGAATAAGTGCCAGGATATTGATACAGTCAAAGAGTTGGGCACTCCGTGTTTCCACAGGCAGCATCGCAACGAAGCGCTGTAACTGTAGCCGCCACTTCACCGCCTCCGTCTTCACTCTTCCGCTTGCATACAATATCAAAAAGCCCCAGATCCCGGCAAAAGTCTACAAGTGCTCCTAATATTTCGTTAAAAAAGACAATGACAAATCCGAGCAAAACAGCAAAAAGGAAGCATTTTTAGGTGGGGGACCGTGCAGGAGAGTTGGCTCATGTGCCCTCAAAGAGGCCAGGCAAGGAAGGCCAGGCAAGGAAGGCCAGGCAAGGAAGGCCAGGCAAGGAAGGCCAGGCAAGGAAGGCCAGGCAAGGAAGACAGACCCAAACACACCCTTCTTCTTTATCGTGCTTGTATCCCGACGGTGCGTGGATGTGCAGCGTGATGCAGCGTGCAAATGGGGAAATAGCCCGACGGTGCATCGCGTTGGGGTTCATACTTGTGTGCTGGCATGGCTGTTGGCTGTCGTGTTTTACTGTTGGTCAGATGTCGAGAGCTGTTGGTTCGCCTGCATCGCTGAGTGGTCAGAATATCGGCCAAAATAACACAGGGCAGTGCATCGCGGCAGGCAAATCATTAGAAAGTACAGAGTCCATCATCGCAAAGGTTAAAATGTAGGGAGGCAAAGGTATAGGCGAGAAGAGGAAAAAATAAAGAAACGAAACGGAACAAAAAGAAAAGAAAGGCCACAATAATCGAAATGGACAAAAGGGGACGGAAGTGACACGGCCAATGTCACACATCGTCTCGTGCCTCTGTGAGTGATGTCGCCCTTTGATAGACATGGTATGTGTTCAGTCAACAAGTCGAATAGGTCGAAAGGTCGAAAAGGTCGAAAAGGTCGTAAAAAGTCCACAAGAGTGTTGTCCGGACACGCCCAGAACGAGCCCCATGGAGGTGGGTCTAGACCCGAGGCTCTCGACCTCTTGAGAGCCTTATTCAACTTTCAAGACTCTTGACTCTAAAGTGAGATCGTGCGAGACTTGAGAAGTTTATGGATAAAGTCAACTGTTTTGTTTTTGTTAGTCCAGAGTCCGGAGCAAAGCTCCGGCAGAAAGACGTCGATCAAAAGCCTGCCCATCGAGCGCATTGCTCGTATTTTGTAGACAGGTTATTCCGGGATGGCGAGTTGGCAAAATCAGAAAAGAAACGTTCGCTCGGTTCGGGGAGGAAGGGCGAGATGATGCGCAGCAGCGGAACAGAACAGCGGCCGATAGTTCCAGATCCGGTATGCTGTTCACTGTTTAGAGTGCAGAGGCGCAGATGATCTGTTTGCAGTTTGCCAGTTTGCCAGTGTGCATAATAGCACTATCGGAAACCCGATGCACAAAAGCATCACAGGACAGTCGCAAGGCTGCCAAATGACCAGAATGGCAATCAAATGGCAATGGATGAACTGCAGATACGACGACAGTGTGCTCAGGGGGGGGGGGAGCAATAAAAAAAAACATTAAAATCAAGAAATGACAAAAAAGGCCAGAAACTGGTCGGGCCCGGAAGGCGCGACGTGCATTGCCGGTCTTCGGTATTCGGTATTCCTTTCCCTGGTTCCCTGGGCGAGAAAATGGGAGGGGCCGGCGATCATAGGAAGTGGACAGCCGTCGAAGGAGCAAGGAGCATCGAAGGAGCACGGCCGTCGAGAAGCCTGTGAAAACTCGGAGAAAAAGTACGACGTGCTCGACGTATTACTGAACCGAAAAGCGAGAGGGCCAAGACAGCAACCGTTGAGCGTCGTACTCCGTATTCAGACAAGTTGCGTTGCCGGATGAGTGCATGCATTTGGGCGAATGCATCATCAAGCATCGAATAATTGAACGAAGGATGGGCCAGTGATCGCCAGTTGGTCAGGGGCAGGCGGTCTTTTGGTGTCTATTGGTGTCCTTTGGTGGCCTGAAAGGAAACCCATGATGCCAAACTCGCAGCCAACAAGCAGCAGACCAAGCGGCGATACTCGAAAGAGGAAAGTCCATCGCGGAATGGTGATGCATTCGACCAAGCTCAACGGTGTGCGAGACGGCGAGTCTGCCAGCCTCCGAATGCTGTCCCTGTCGTAGTTTGGGTTGGTTGTCTTTTGTGTCTGGTGTTTGGCTTGCCGGCCACGAAAACAAGGCCACGTCGGGTAGATCATTCCCCACCCGACAGCCAAGACCAAAATCAAGGCGAGGAAGGAGAGAAGACGGGAGGGAAAGAGGCAGACTCGGCAGGCAGGAGAGGAAAAGGGATCTGCTGTACATGTACGAGGTAGGCTTGCTGCAGTTTTACGTCGTAGGGTTGCAAGGCGATCAATGGGGCCATTGGGATGGGGTGAGGAAGGAAGGACCAGGTCTGGCTGGATTTGGTGAGTATTGAGTCGTGAGTCTTACGTCAAGTGAAAGAAGGAGCACATCGGATATGCCAGCCGCAACTGCACTGTAGCGAAGCGGAAGTTTGCTTATTGAGCAGCAAGGAAGGCACGATGGTTGAAGGCTCTTGCGCAAAAGAGGAAAGGGCAGGCGGGCTTTCCACTGCTTTCTTAACGACTACTCAAGGAAGGATCACGGTGGCTTGTGTTGGTGCAGAGTGGCTGCATTTGGTGTGTTCGGCTAGCACTTCAGCTCTCAAGATGCAGGATTGATGAGAAGAGGTAAACGAGGCAGGTGATTCCGAGATCTATGAAGATGTTAAATCACGGAATATGTCGTAGAATGAGAGACAATGAAAGACGGTGAAGATGGTGTGCCGCTGACAACAGCGTTGATATGTCGACCAAGACTTTCGAAAGGCAACTAAAGGGCAACCATTTGGTCATCTCACTCTACACGCCCATCGACGGCACAGGGTTACATCCTTCCGGCCTCCTTGCCCGCTGCTCATCGCACAAATCGGCCCGCTTCCAATACCGACACCGCCGTCCTGGGTCGATCAGAGGGGGGAAATAGATTACGAGTGGCTGACGGATGCAAATAATGTATTACAACGTATTTATTCAGCGCCTTTTTCCCCGTCTTTCGCATGCCGTACGCTTTCAAGGATTCCTCGATACCAGACGCAGGACCCTCCAGTTCGGCTCGTATCCTGGACCACGGAACTGCTCTCCTTCAATTCCGCGCCGGCGTGTCCCTATCTTTCCCTTTTGAACTTGATTGTGAGGCGGCATACCCTGAAAATAGTATGCAAATTTCTCATTATGCTTCTCATATCCAGCTTTGCTTATTCACAGTGTGATACCGGCTTCTTGTCAACCTCCGCCTTTATGGTGTCGATTTTAAATCCTTCGTTCCCTTTTCTGCCTCCTTGGCTGTCCACGAAATCCCCCATCTATTCCCATAAATCATAGCAACCAAACCCGAGTAGCGCGGCTCCATCCAGCATCCAGCATCCAGCTCCATCGCTTCACCGGCACCGCGATTCCGTCTCGTAAGGATGCACTTCTAGATGGTGTGAAACATAAAAAAAAAAAAATAAGAAAAAAAAAGGACGATGCACGACGCACTATTTTGATGCCCCCATTGATTTGCAATATCTCCATCCAATGCATCCACCAATGCACCTAGCAGAAGCGAAGGGCAGGGCGGGCCCAGACGGCGCATGATGAACGTCCTGGATGTTGATTAACGAGAGGGGAAATCCGTGGCTCTCTCGCCCGGGCCGTTTAACTTGCAGCAGTTGCAGGCGGCGTTCAACACGAGGTTAGGGGACAGGATACTGAAAATAGATGAAAATAGATCCTGGGTATGATACGTCGTACAAAATGAGAGGCGGCATGGAAGTCTTTTTTCGTCTTCGAGATACCCCCTGGCCCCCAAGTCGTGGAATTCTTCAGGAAAAGAAATAGATACATCATAAAAACTATTGCAGAACGGGAGAGGCGCTTTGGGGGCCATTCGGGAGAGTTCAAGAAGCGGGCGTCTCAATCCAATATTGCTCCGAAGCCAACACGATGATTCCTCGCAGTGACACACTCCATCTTCAACTGAGATTTACAACGTGGCGCTGGACAATCCATAAGTCTCTGGGGCTGAAAAAAACATGTGACTCTTCTTTAATGTTTATTCACTCATTTTTTCTTCTTTTTCATGACATTGCCTCCCGAAATGTCGGTGTAGCTGCTGTTTTGGCGGTTAACGCGGGCTGGTGACTGTGGTGTAAACAATATTCTACAATAGCAATAGTTCTTTCTCGATAGTGAGCACAAGTTATGCAAGCAAGCGACTTGCTTTCCCAGTTGGGCAAGAAATCAATGTCTCAGCACTGCGTGGCGCTTGATATGCACGTTATCTTGTGCTCGCATGCGTAAGTACTCGTTAATATGTGATCTGTCTGCTGTTTACGAGTGCATGCAGGCTCGTGCAGGTTCGTGCATTCGTGCCACCTGTGCATGCGACGTTGATGAACAATGGTATGTGGATGTCAATACTACTCAAAAAAAGATCTGCACGCGGCAGATGTTGCCTTCATTGTCAGGACTGCCTCTTCGGCTCCACGTCTCTCCACCTGATTTCTCTCCCTCTCGGAGGACTTGATACAATCTCTCTCAAGCGAAAGTGAAGGAGCTGCGCCAATTGCGCCCTGTGCTCGAGCACTTTAGCCAGAGGCTCCAGCAAAAGTCTCCATCAGCAGGCAAAAGCAGACAAAAGGCTCCAAAAAGCTCCAAAATAAAACGGCGGGGACCAAACGCCACCGTTAACCTCGGCGATCCTTGGTGGAGCTTTCTTGTACGGAGTATTTTAGTCTCTTGTTTCGCCAGTTGGGACTCAAGAGTCTTGACGGCGAAAGGCAAAGGGGAATAAGGGGCAGGCTGGGCAGGGTGTCTGTGTTTGGGTGCGTTGACATTGACAGTGATGGCGACGCACGGTGACTATGGATTTCAAGTCAATGGGGCAGCAAGGTGGGATGAAGTGGCACAGGCCGCGTGTCATTGGAGATCATTGAGCCTGAGAGGGATGTACTTGAAAAGTGAGAAAACAAACACGAAGAGGTGAAGATGGGGCAGAAATAGAGGAAGATCGTGTAGAGTTAAAATATATATATATATATATATAATAAAATAAAACAATTATAAAAATATCGATCCACAGCCTGACGACGTACGTCAAAGAGCACACAGTACGCATGTGCTCGTCATGAGATAATGTTGTAATTAAAGGGGATCAAGACCATCAAGGGAGGATCATCTTGTCCGTGTTTGTGTCTATGTCCGAAGCTTTGTTGTGTTTTCCTTTCTTTTCTGTTCTTTTTCTTGTTTCTTTTCTTTTTCCTCTGCTGTTCTTCACCGCTGTGCATGACTTTTTGTTACGTTTGCTCTCATCACATGCAAGCGATCTGTCTCGTCTCGATCCTTTTGCTTCGATCCTCTCTACCTCTGATCCTCGCATCGGACACTCTAGCTGTTTGTGCATTAGACGTCGATGATGGAAATACGGATGCCCAGCATGTCTAACTATGTCCAAATACGCACAAAGATGAGCACGGACACGAATACGATGAGGTAATAGAGCAACAAATACGGGCATGATGAGCATCGGTGAGGAAACAGCCGCGTTGAATGAAAGGCAAAAGAGGAGAAACAAAAGGGGGCAAAGAGGGAAACCAAAAGGAAAACGCTGGAAACGAGAAAATCCACGATCCAGACCGGACGGCGACCGCACCTGTGGTATTCAGTTCAGAATGAGCACATATTCCCAGGGATCGTCGCGTCTCCCGCTGATGCAAGTGGAGCCAGCCAGCTCGGCTGTCCTGATCGCGCTTCGCTCACAGGCTGTAAGTAGCAAGAGATAATCAGGAGGCGACAATCTCGACAATCTTGACAATCGTCGCTCAGAATCGTTCGATGATAGTCGACAATCCGAGCTGGGCAATCTGTGAACTCGGGGCAATCTGGACAATCATGCAAGTCTTCTTGGTGAATGAAGGGGAATGGAAGATGAGAGAACGTGTGTTTTTAAATAACAAACATATGTGCGTTGTATAAGAGTAAAATGTCTTTTCTCCATGTTTTCTTTTTTCTTTTTTTTTTTACTGAGAAATATAAATCCATGCAAAATAAAACAGAATAAAGTAAACAAATAACCCATATAAATTCACAGTTAATAAATAAAAACCTCTTCAAATTGATAGACCAAACATATCAATATATCGACCGTGTACATACACACCCTGCCCATCCTCTCGACTACCGCACACTCGAGATAATAGACATCCTTGTCGCCGAAGTTCAACGGTCAACGGTCAGTTCAACATCCGGATGGTCGCCGGCCACGATTATTGGTCTACGGCGCCGAGACGACAGCACCAAGAAGGCACCTGCACGGAAAATTGGGTATCTAGACTTACAAAAGTACGACGTATTAATACAGACTGCCGACAGGACGATACTAACAAACGACAAACCAAGCGACAAACAAGAGTGAGCGTAGAAGCGCCTGTTTCATATCCGACATTCTCTCGATGGCGCCATTATTCTGATATTGTCCCCTTTTTTCCCTTCCCCTTTGTTGCTGACGGGGTGTGTCGGGGGCTTCACCGAGGATCCAAAGCCATCAGGTCACACAGCGTAAAATGACCTTAGATCTTTCCATGTACTGTCCATGCACAGTACTATGCATGTACGAGGTATTACTTGGACAGGATGGTCAGCCAGGTGCACTGCAACAAATAGAGTAGAAAACAGGCGATCTCGTGGTCTGGGCAGCCGATTCTTCCTCCACCTGCGTTAGCCGCGCTTTTACACTCCGTTTCTAGGCACGATTGACACTAGGACACCGTTATGCGCGCCCTTTTCAAGAGCCTAGGGCTATTCAGCCTATTCTGGCCGTCGACCATAGTGGACGTCCTCCTTCACTCTTGATCAAAGCTGACAGAAAAGGAAACCAGGACGTGTCGAGGTGGTCTGTCATTTTTGGCGTTTGTCCACCTGTCCACCCATCTACCGTTGCGTCAAGCTTTGTCCGCTCGAGTTTCGGCCTCTGACTGTTGGTGCTATATTGCAAAATACCTCCGGTGGTTTCTTAACTTTGTGCTTTTGCGCTTTTGCCCTTTCGTTACGAGGTACGAAGTCCAAACAAATAGGCCATTCAGCATTCCCCCACATGCCGAGCAGTGCCCGAGGGGATGCTAGGTTCGACGGGGTGAGAGTACGACGTACATTGTACTTTGCAAGATGAGCCGAGTGCGGAACCAGTGTCTTGTAACAAAACTTGACGCATGCCCAGTAGACGCAGACTAGCAGCCTCCGTCGACTATTGTTTTCCAAATACTGGCCGCCGCCAGGCTCGATGACAATCTCAGATGCCCGACTCGGGTATATCGGCGACGGAATATATTCCCTCGCTCTCTCGTTCTCTCGATTCTTCATCTGCTAGATCTGTTTTCGGCTTAATTCTCACCTCTTTCGATGGCGAAACTGTATAGTTTGCGTTAAGGATAGCCTGGTCCCGCTATGTTGTCTGAAAAGCCTGGCTTTGACGCCGTTGCGTCTGGACCGTTCGTGGGGCCGTTGGTTGGAAATCTGTTTTCCACGGAGGTCGGTGCCGGGCTGAGATCCATATTTTATTTCCCGAGCTACGACGATGCACTTGTCGATTCGTGCCTTCTTTGTTTGGTCCTGTTTGGTCCCTTCTCTCTCTCATGCCTCTCGTGCCACACGCCCTGACGCCTTCCCCAGGGAATAAAATGGATGTTGCAGGACTCTGGCTGGGCGTTGCCTTCCACGAAAAAGGGACCTGACCCGACAAATGGGATCACCTATTTAGTGGCCCGCGCTAGTCCTTTGAGTCAGTGGCGAGGCAGGAGCGACGCACCCTGTTAGAAGCCTGACAGCACTGTCGACTATGACACGCAATCCATGTCCATCAACGGCGTGACATCTGTCAAGTGTCAGCGTAACTGCTGGTGTACATGTACTTGTCCGTTGGTCATCCTAAACCTCGAGCTCTGATTCAGTGGCTTCCACTGGCTTGTACCACAGGAAGCTTTCCTTTCGTGTTGCTTTTGAATTGCCTCCTTTCTGCTGGCCTCGCAATTTGTTACCCGCTGAAAGGTAGACAGTGACGTAGGCCGAGAGACGCCGTATGTTGAGAGGGATTAAGAAGCAAAAAGCAAAGAATCAATCAACGCAGTGAAGCCATGAATAACCAAAAAGCAAGCAAAATAAATAAATAAAATAAAATAAAATAAAATAAAGCAGTAAGAAAGACAATGAGTGAAATTTGGTTGGTGGCTGCACCTGTCGCTTGGAACGAGGGAACCGCAACTGCATCGACACCCTTCCCTGCACCTGGTCGCACCTCCCTCGCTTATGCTTCTGCAACCCGCTAGCCCCAACATGACGCCTTGTTGGGGGTCAAGACACAAGGATGGTTAAAGGAAGGCACGATCGAGCGAACGGAGGTGTTAACAAAGGATTTTGTTAGGAAGGAAGGCCGTGCCAATATCACAGTTCCAAACGAAAAGTATCTGCCGACCAACGCAAGAATAAAAAAAAAAACCAAGAGGCCAAACGATGTAGCAACATCGTACATAACACTTGTAAAAGGTTCATAAGAGGAAAAACATCAAAATAGAAAAACAAACAATGGACCAGTGAAATCATTGCAGCCGCGCGTTCTCTCTTCTGTCCTCCTACCTCCTTTAGTACGACGTACGACAGTACACTGAGCACATTTCTCGACACCCTCGTCAAGCCACTCTCCCACTCTTGTCCTCCTCCGTGAGCCGTGTTAGTCTCTCCCCAGGACCGTGGGAGACGCTCGCAGCGCTTAGCGTTGCTACCGTTCGCTACCGTCGCACCACTTAGTGTCACTCCGGAAAATCCGTACCACTAATTCGCACGGCTCGGATTCTCTCCGAGTGCTCTTTCCTTTTTGGTGCATCGGTGGTGATTCTGGAGATTTCTGTCTCTGTTTTGGAGAACTGGACCACTCCATTTTGAGTAGTGTAAGTAGGCGCTGAACGTTGGCGTACAGCCTTTGGCACTTCGGCGCTATTAGCGCTGGAGGCTAGAAAATTCGCAGGAACCTAAACTGCACAATAAGGGACGGCGCTGCCTCTGCAGTGCATATTTTGTGTTAGCGGCGCTCTGTCGCTTGTGCCACTCGCTAAACACGCGGTGAGATCTGCTGGTGACCATCTTTTTGCATTGTCAACTCCCACCCTAACTCTCTTTTCACACACACTTCGCTCACTCTCTGTTTCTCTTCTCATCAAGGCTAACATATGCATGTCTCACTCTGTGCAACCGACCACCCCGTTCTACACCGTCCCCCGCCTTCCACTATTGTGATGGCTGGGCCGAACTCGCACAAAAACGATACATAAAAACACAAAAACACGAAAAAACAAACCCTCCCCCCAAAAGTCCAAAATCGGACCGCGCAAAACCAAACCCTCCGAGGGTTGTTTCGAGGAAATATAACGTAGTGATACCCCAACAACACCCCGAGGGCGTCAAGGTTCGAGTAAAGTATCTGTGCCCAGCCAACACCCCATATTACAGCCTACTGGGAGGCGTTTAACGATGCATTTTCACAAGGGCAAAGACCGCGAAGTGTGGGAGCTCTTCTGATTATTAAATTTTTATCGTCATTTAATTTTATTTCACGTCTCTTTGTTCTCTGTCTCCGCTGGCCACGAGTTTTACTTGGGACACCCAAAACTCCACACATTGTGAATAAATCCCCAATTGTGGGTTTGCGTACGACCTACGTATTACTGTATGAGTACTCCGTACTCCGTACTAATTCTGTGTTCTGAGTATTATTTTTGTCAATACGACATACTCCATAGATGTGCACAAGTGCTTGCCGTAGGAATAAGGGTATGACTGCTGGCTGACTGGCAATTTGTAGAAAAAATCCGTTTCGGTGAGAGTTTTCAGATAAAGAAGAACGATTTAGAGTAGACGTAGGCGAAGAAACGAGATTCGCACGAAGGGAGCAGGAAAAATGTTTAACAAAAAACCGAAATAAGAGACGAGGCATTCGCACAAAGGGAGCTGGAGCAGGCTGAAAAGAGAAAAACGGATTGCGTGCGTAGGATGGAATGGGCAAACTGCATCTCAGTCTTTGAGAGCCTTTGAAAGTCACTCTTACTGTCACTCTTCAGCACTCGGTTCCACGGTTTATCCAGAGGGGCATACCTAAAAACAGAGTTCCACACAGCTTTCCACTCGCCGGAGAAGCTACCGTCTTAGCTGCATGCCATCCAATTTGCCGGTGCGTGCTTTTCACGTGGGTGATGAGCCAGTCGCAAGCCAGGCGAAGGAGGGGACACTTGGGAATAACAGAGGGACAGGGGGTGGGATTTATTCAGTTTTGCACTACGCCAGACACAAATTAGTGCAGGTTTACGGAGCACATGTACGGAGTACTTGTGTCGAGGTTATTCTTCGACGGGATACTGGCCTTGTGTCTTCATGCAAGGAGGTACGTCTAAATCTCACGACGGTGAATAAATATCGCAAGTTAGTGACCAAAGCAGCAAGAACAAGGCGAGCCCGACTCGCGACTCGCATACAAGTATGTCGTAGACACGAGGAGAAATACAACTCTATGGAGTCGTGTCCTGCATCCTCGTGAGGAGAAGGCGGTTAAAAAAAGGAGACAAACCCAAGAATTTCATGGTTTTTCGACGCCCAAGCATGAAATCACATTCCAGTGAAAGGTTGGTGTATGCCCGTCTCTCAGTTTCGTTTCTTTTCTTTTGCTTTCTTTTCTACGGTGTATTCGTGTATTCCTTCCCTTTTATCTGTCAACGGCGTGGCGGGTGTCAGACATGTCTTGTCCCTTTTTTTTGACAGGCGCTGTCATGTATTTCGCTCAAAAGTACCAGGCATTCACCGCTATTTTCATGCCCTCTCTTTTCTCTCCATCCTGTCAACAGACACGAGTACTTCTTTATTTTCGAGAGCAGTACTTTTTGAACCCACTTAATGTCTCACTTTGACCCCATCGAATGGCCCGGGATTTTAATTCCACACTTCTTTCGAGTTTTCTGGCGCTGCAGCCGCGTCTATTGGGGCCAAAGGGAAAAAAAATGACAATACACAAATGTATAATGTAATACTCCGTAAACAATAAAAATATCACTTTCCTGTCTTACTTTAGTTGTCCCTTCTTAAACAACAGCCTTCGCTCTGTATCCGAACTTGTTTGTGGATTGGTGGGCTGGCTGGTGGACCAACATTAAAAGGAGGAGAAGCGACAAGGATTCAAGGTGAAGATTGGGTGCAGTTGTGTCGATGGGCAAGTGAACCCAAAAAAAAACGAGGAAAAAAAGTGACCAGGGTACCATCGGGGGAGATATCCTCCCCACTGACCCCCTGGTGATCGGCAAGGGAAGGGCAGAACCACGCGAAGATCAGAGGGGACACCACGCACACAAGATGAAGGGGTCAAGGGGGAGGATTCTCTGGGGTGGGTGGGAAAATGGAGTGTATTTCGAGCCGGCCCCGATTTTTTTTTTTTTTTTTTTTTTTTTGCGAATTTACGATTTTTGTGCGTGAGCACCTTCCTTTGTCGCATGCTATCGCTGTCGTTCTTACTATCTTCTGTCGTTGCTGCCTTCCTCCTTTGCTCTTTGCGGGATATTGCTTGTGAGCATCTTTGGAAAGAGCTTAACTGCACCTTCCTCGCCCATCTCCTTCCATTTTCATCTTTGATTGTTGACAATACTGTTCTGAATCATGCCATTTCCACAATATTTCCCACTTTACCACTTTCCCATTTTCCCATTCAGATCCTCTCCGTTTTTTTTTTTTTTTAATTTCTTTTTTTTTTTTCCTCTCTCACGCCCTTGAAGCCCTCCCCATCGCCATTATGCCTGCTTTGGGCGTGGATTACGCAACCGATGGGTCTAAGAGCGAGATGAACGACTTAGGCGCCAAAAGGAGTGGATTGCAAAGAAGAAAAGAAGAAACCACAGCTTCTGGAATTACGGCCATCGACTCCCCACACCACCATAAGCCCAACGCAAGAACGAAGAAAATAACGGAAAAGGAGACGAATTCATAAAGAACGACAACAAGAACAACAACAAGCAGGAAGAAGCGACACAAACACTGCATCCACACCCCACGGCCATGCATCCGCTGCAAGGATAAACGGTTATTTTGTTGGTTTGGCGTCGAAGTGGATGCAGGTTGACGTTGCGTTGGTGTTGAGTGGGATGTGCAGTTTGAAGGTTAGAAAACGGCCAAGTTGATTTGAGTTGCTGCATCTGTTGCAGCCTTCCTTCGTTCGCATAGTTCTTCTGCAGCCTGTCGCAGTGTTTCGCAGTGAGCACAGAGGCACGCACATGCAAGGGATGCCACTGGAGAATAGTACATTTTCGCTTTCAGGTTAGGATGTTGTGACGAGGTGAAGAGGATCACCGCAAAGAATAAGACGCTGGGTCTGGCCCCCAACTTCCGCTTTCAAGACATTCCGTTGCAACTCTGTGCAGTGCAGCTGCAGCGATGATCATTTTGCCCGTTTACCATTTGTTGTTCATTGACGGTTTGCTGTTTTTCGGCTTGTCCCCGTTATGTTCTCTTCTTCTTCTTCTTCTTTTTTTTTGTTATTTTTACTCGCTTTCTACTTTCCTTACTGTTCCTTCCTCAAGCTTATGTCCCCAGCTACCCCTTTTTTATCCCTTGCTTCCTGCAATTGCTCCCCGGACGCCGGTTCGGCAACTGGGGTTCGGCGACTGAACAAGAGGACGGGAGAAGACAGAAGGAAAATAGGAGGAGAAAAGGGAACAAAAAGGAATGAGTAAAAGAAACAAGAAAAACAACCGTGATGACCACGACGACGAATCGGCGTCCAGTTGTTGGCGAGATCTGGCAAGCTGCCAAGACGGAAGCATCAAGGACACTGGAATTAAGAGAGACAGAAAGAGAAGAAGAAAGCGGCAAAAAGGCAAGACGGATATCGATCTCGCCAACAGGCCAAAACTGCCAACAGACAATAACAAACGGCGTACAGCAACAGACTGTCGACGATGCAAGGCGGTGAAACGAAGATGCCTTGCAAGCCCGCCTCTAATGACACGCAGCCCATGTCAATATTGCCGAAATTTCCCATGACGCTCTCCCATTCTATCCCATCCGTTTTCTCGATAGTATGGAGAGTGTCGGACAACAATTACCCCCCAAAAGCGACCCCAATCCATAACTCAAAAAGGTTGGAAGGGGTCAAAGGGAGGAGCGAAAAAGGTTATTCTCTAATTGTTTCTCGTGAGCAGACAGGCGGACATCAATGGTGCCAATTGTGCCAACGGCGACCGTTCATTGTGCATCGAATGCAATCGGCAGGGAGATAGGGCGACTGCATTTCAAACGAATTCGATCTAGTTAGTCTCTCGCCTGGCACTATGTGGCTTGCTCTTTGTCCATGCCACTCATTCTGGTGTTTATTTTGGGTTGATTGTGGCCGTTTTGACAAGTGTCCCTTGCTCTTTGCCTGCCGCCAGGGCATCCCCAACGCTGTGTTTTCTTTTTCTTCGCTTGCGTTGCTCTCTTTTCCGTTCAGCTTTGGCATTGTTTTCTTTTTCTCCCTTTCTCGTTCACCCTTTTCCCGCCATGGATCATGGGTTTGTCCCTGGCCATCTCGATTATGGTTTCCAGCCGGATGGTGTGTTGTTGCGTGTCTGCTTCGAACATCGTCTTGCAAGATTTCATATATCTTGCAATTTTACGCCTTGCTGTCTTGCGTCTTGGTTGGGCTCAATAGGAGACGAACGAGGACGACATAAAGAGAAAAAAGAGACAGGAAACGAAACAGAAAACAGGGATGGAGGAAGGGCCAAAAAAAAGAAAAAGCGCGCTTTCGAGACTAACTGATCCCTTGCACTCGGCCGGCATCCTGTCCCTGTTGCTTCACCATGTCCATTTCGGTTAGCTGAGATGCTTTCTTTTTCTCGCTTCGAGTTCACCAACACACTAC
Source organism: Sporothrix mexicana (assembly GCA_021396375.1). Classification (NCBI taxonomy): domain Eukaryota; kingdom Fungi; phylum Ascomycota; class Sordariomycetes; order Ophiostomatales; family Ophiostomataceae; genus Sporothrix; species Sporothrix mexicana. The sequence continues at coordinate 460,895 of WNYC01000022.1, read as the reverse complement.
GACTACGGAGTAATACCGTTGAAGCACGCATACGTTTATTCAAACTTATTCTCGCTCGGCCGATCAGCCCCTGTGCTCATATTCGCAAAACCACGCTGATCGGCCGGGAATCCTTCAACGTTCAACAGACGAGATATCGGCCTGACCAGGGCGTATTCAACCCAGCCTGTACGAGATTCAAAAGGGGCTTGCCGGACCACGAAGAAAATGCCCGTTACGGCAAAGCAGATTGCTAGTCCCTAACACCGGACAAAAAAGGACATGCACGTCGCAATATCGCGTGGTAAATCTACAGTGCGACGCAACGCTACTGTACGGTGTGCCTGCGGGCATTACTCTTGTTTATAACAGTATCAAAACGGAGTTGCACACACAGTGTCGTATTTTCCCATCGGCCTACATGTACGGTTTGGACAGGGGGTTTTGATTTCTTTTTTTGAGCCTGTTTATTTTTCTTTCCCCTGTTGAGCTTGTCAGGCGTGTCAAGTCTGTTTTTCTTTCCTGTTTGGCTCTCTTGTTCTGTCTGTATGCTTTCTTTTGTTTCCTTTCCCCACGAGGAAGGCCCTGTGACTTGACGCGACCAATATGGAACTTGCCGTCCAACAGCCACATACCACTCAACAAAAATGACCACAATAGCAAAGCTTGGACTCTCCTGGCTGTCTTTGTGCACACACACTTGATCCGACTGGGAAACTGCTCCGGCAGTGGAGATGTGCTGTTGGCCGCGCCTTTTTATTTTTGTTTTATTTTATTGTGGATGCCACCGTTTGGGCGTTTTTGATACCCTTCTTGGTGGCCATCCTGCGCGTTAAGCGAGCTCCGATAAGATTGGCAACGAGATGCAGTCTAAAACTTTCTGGGGCTTGCCGCCGATTTTCTGTTACTCTGTCGCTCTTGTCACTCATTCTATCCTCCGTGTCCAAGATTTGCCAATTTTTTGCCCTGTTTGCCCTGTTTGCCCTGTTTGCCTGCCGCTCTCCTACGACTGCCTCGTCCACGCGTTCTATCAGTTCTTTGCAGGCCCTTCCGGCACTTGAAGCTGCCACAAATGCCAGGAATTTGCCACGCGCCGGCAGCGTTGGATGCACAAAAAGGTGTTCATTCAACAGTACTCTTATCTGGGACCCAACGCACCTGCTCTCTTCTCCTTTGCCTTTTCTATTGCCTGCATGACGCAACAGTCTTTGATTCTCTGATTCTCTGATTCTCTGATACGCACGCTTAAATCTCCGAATCTTTGATACTCTGATGCACCTGATGCACCAACATCCCCCACCGAACATGATCGACATGTCCGGCATAATACAGGCAGATGCAAAATCGCCTTTTCCGACACTCGAGGACGCCTTACGAGACTGTGACAGAGAGGGCGTGTCGTTACTCTTTTGTCTCTTGTCTTTTGCCTTGTGTCTTTTTTGTTTTCCTTCCCATGCTCTGATTCCACGGCGATCAGACCGACCCTTCTTGGGGTTCAAAACCGGGGGCAAGGACAACCCGTCCAGCCCGTCCAATCCGCCCATCAGATGTGTCCCCTGTTCTGTCCCCCTGCCAAAAATGCCACCCTTCCACCTCTTTTTCGGCCACCTGACACAAGGCCACAGACTTTTTGTCTCTTTTTATATCTCCGTTTATGGTCTGTCAACAAGACAACGGTAAAAAGTGATGCACGACGCCACGGCGCATCATTCTTCTCTTTTTGTTCCTGTTCCTCTTGGCCTTCTCCTTAGTGATGCACCGTAATGCACCGGCGATCGGTTGTTCATGTCCCGTGCAGGCGTTTTGCCTCGTCTACGCACTCGTTGTTGCGGTCACCCATTTTAACGCTCTGCTTTCCCCTGTGAACATCATGTCTGGGGGAGGTCGGTCACCAGGGGTTCTTAAAGTCTGGGAGCATGATGGCGGTCAGGCAGCTCTCGGAACTGAGAATCTGGGTCGACTTCACAAGAAAGAACAGAGAGGGCAGAGATGACAGAAAGAACCTTTTGAAACCTTCTGGAATGCTCCGATGGCGTTTCAAAAACACTGGATGCGAACAAGAGGACTGACGACTGACGACTGACGGACTGACAGCAACTGATGATGATTTGCCATCTCGAACCAAACTCTGCGCACCACAGTAACCCACAACTCACAACAAAAAGGCGTTTCCATTGTAGGCGACGCCGAACCGTTGTCCGAAGGTGGTATTTTTATGACAAAAACCGGCGCTTTCCTTTGCTTGTCCCCTGTAAACTTTCGCAATAAGACGGATTGGCACATGGGAAATCGAGATTAAACTCAATCCAGTAGCCTGGGCTGGGTATGTGCTAGGGCTGACAGGGAGACATTCTGTCATATTGTCATCTTTTTTTGTGGACAATTCTGAGGAGATGGAGCTGATGGAGCTGATGGAGCTGATGGAGCAGATGGAGCAGATGGGGTATTCCTCGTTTTCAGTAAGATGAGAGTTGCAAGCGATGTGCACTAAGTCACGCCAATATCTCGCTTTGCACAGAAAAGAACATCCCGAAGGATGCTGCTCCTAGGGCCTTCCTTGACGAGCTTGACTCTCATTCCTTGGTGTTGATTCCCTCCGTCGCCGAATCCTTCGTCCAGGTTTCCCATGTGGCATCTGACGGCCTGATGGACATTCGTTTGCGAAGGAGGTCGGAGGCGCGCTAGGGCTTCATATTGAAGCAAAGATCCTGAGATGTCAAAGGCGATGCATCGCGAGTATGGTGCCTAACGACGTCGTACTGTCGATTTTCGTAAACGTCGCCTCGACAGGCTTCTCGAATTGGGACGTGCAGCGCTTTCGGTGAAGATGCTGAATTACGTCGTATTGACCATCTTTTTGACATGTACGTCGTACTGACGGGGATCGCGAGCAAGATGCGTCAACAAGTACTACGACGACATATCGGCAGGGACCGTCCCCTCTCTCACTCGCACCTTCCTTGCTTTCTCACCTTGTCTGTCACAACAACGCCCTTGGCTCTCCAGCCTCTTTCCTCACCTTCTCGTTTCTTTGTCGTCGTTCCCATTTGCTCTTTCCAGTGCTGGTGAATCTTGGCAATTTGGAGAATTGGCAATGCCGTTGTCATGCAAGCTTTGGCTCTGGTTCTGGCCCTGGCTTATTACGTATTGCCAATCCCCTGCCACTGGTGCCCTTTCGATTTGAGTTTTGATCCTGGGCCACAGTAATTGCCGTCAGCGCTCCCGGTGTCGGTCTGAATACTTCCCTATTTTCTCGCCAACGATCTTTATCCTCTGTATGATTACGTCGTATTGGCCGTTGTTTGCCGGCGAAAATTGGCCGACAAGGACATCAAGGGAAGATCTGCAAATATTACAGGGGCCCAACGCTCTAATCCAACGGAAGCAGTCAAATGGCAAAGGCACACGCAAAAAGACAAAGAGGCTTTCGCTCCTTCCAGCATGGGGCGGATCAATTCGTGATTTAGGGGAGGAAGGAACGACAGAGCCGGCTGTGGGCAATGGGCCACTGATGGCCGACGCTACTGTGGCTGGTCTGAAAAGTATTAGCGTGGCTAACGGGGAGACTTTAGGGGCTAATATGGCGCATTTTAGGGGAGGTGCAGAGGGGGGTACGAGTACGAGAGAGAGAGCGAATGTGGAAAAAGTCGAGGCAGGAGCGACTCATGAGTGAGAGCAGACAATGAAAGGCAGCGACGAAGAAACAAACAATAAAAGAGGCCAAAAGGGCAATAGCACTGGGCTGTTCACTAAAACCCACAGGCGTGCACTATGAGCAGGTCTCCCGGGGCTATGGCTGGATGTGGAAAGGTGGTCCGAAGAGATGAGCAGGTAAAGCGCGGTCCAGTTGAAAAGACAATGGAAAGAAAGCAGAGTCCAAAGAAACAAAACTGGGGCTACAGATGGTCCTAGCTGGTGAGCACATGGAACAAGTGGAACAAATAGAGATAATCGCTGCAAAGCACATGTCCAGTAGAGTACTGCGTATGCGAGATGGGACAAAACTAACACAACTAAATATTTAATTCACTGCCGGGCGGCTGATCCTCGACAGGGAGGGAAAACGCAAAGGAGAAGCAAAGAGACAATTAGTGAAAAAAAAGAACCAACGTTTATCGAAAATGCGAGTGGCAAGTGCAAGAGCGAGAGCGAGATGAGAGGCAAGAATGACAACGGCAATGACTTCTGAAAGGCAGGACTTGAGGGATATGCATGGGAGATGGGAGGGGAAAGAGCGGATGAGGGCGTGCACGGCGTTGTCCGTGTCTTGACGCTTGAGCTCAACTGTTTTGTCTTTCTTTTGCCATGTTGGCGACGATCCATTTCTCGCAATGTTTCGCCAGTTGACAGTCAGCGCCATTTGGACAGCTGGTTGGGCGAGTTTTCGTTTTGTTCGTCAACTTCTCCAGGTCGTTTAAGACGGGTTTGTCCCTTTGCTGCCGATCGGGAGGCTGTGAAAGAAGGGACGACACGCGGAAGATTAGACATGCTTCATGGCTCGAATGGCAAAATGAAAAAGGGGCTGTTGTGGTGCTAGCGAGCTAAGCTCGGGTGGGCAAGAACGTGACGATGAGAGACAAAAAGCCAGCCGAAGAGCCCAAAAATGGAAAATTAGGAGGGAAAGAAGGGAAAGAAGCAAAAAAGAAGGACCCACCGAAGGAAAAGAAGAAAAGAGTGGATACCAAACGACGAGAAAAACTACCGTAACAGGCAATTGCTAGACAGACAAGAGGTGCCAAAGTGAACCGAGACAATCACAGACACGAATGTCTTACTTTTGTCGTTCAGTCAGCGCTAGTGCTCGTCACAGTAGCTGAAAGGGCAAAACAAAGTTGACAAGACACGAGATGAGAGAGATGGCAGGAGATTCCAAAGGAGACTGGGCGATGTGGAAAAGGGCAATTGATGGGCAAGAAACACGGAGATGAGTAGAAACAATATGTCACAGAGAGAGACAATGATAGGCAGAGACGTACAAATCAGAAAATTGGAAAATAGAAACAGATGCAACAGACGCGGCAACCGCAACGGACGCAACGAAACAAAAGAGATAGAAGTAATACGAGTATTGGTAGGAATGCGATGCAGGGACCGCCCAAAGCATTTTTGGCAGGTGGTTGGTCACCGCATGGAGAAGAGAGTGACACAAAGGGCAAAAGAAGAAAAAAGGGAAGGAGCGATGCTGTCAAATGCCAAATGACGTCCAACTGTGCACGACGTACGACGTACGGAGTACAGCAACAGTGCCTTGTAGTTTGCACAAATACTCCATAAGGAAAGTGCACAAAGTGGATATGCAGGGTACATCTCCTGGCCCGGCGCCGTGTCTGGTAACTTCCGGGCAAGGTGTGGCACGTGGAATTTAACAGTAGTATCTTAGTTTCGCACTGGCGCCAGCTGCTGCTTGGCGTGGTCCCCGAGGTGCTGGATCGATTCTGCGGGCGAATTTTAAAAGTGATAACTGAACGGCGAAACAGAGTCGCAGCCGTATTAGTTTACTGCTGACTTCAATTGCTTTCGGTGTCGGTAGTGCTGCGACCCAAGGGCGCGATGCAGTAAAGAAATCTTACTTTACGTCGTATTTTTGATTTGTTGGTTTGACAGGTGCTCTTGTTATTTGGTCATTTCGAGCGAGGCTGCTAGATACGATACGACATACTACACGTCTGCAATAATCATTTTCAATACTCCGTAGAGAAGGGGCGACTCGGCAGTTGTTGCACAATTGTTCTAGATCGTCCATCGTAAGATGCGCCGCCATTTCTCTGAAACTATTGCCCCAGCAAGGAGCAAACATTCCTAGCGCACGACGTTGGTTGACGTTGCTCCTGGACTGCGACTTTTTGGACTTACGAAAGCGACCAGTGTTTGAAGGAGAGTGTATCTTCTTAATCGCCGGCATGTGACGGGGATCTAGCAAAGAACCAACGGCGATCTCCCACGGTATTTTCTGTACTCGTCACAACAGACTACAAAAGCACCAAACGCAAACAAACTCTGTAATTACTTTTTCTTTTTCTTTTTAAGAGAGCTAGGAGCACTAAAAGAGTGGAGATCTTGAGAGCAACTTTTTATCAGTGTTCGCCTTTCACAGTGGTCCGGATTATCCATACGAGCCATACTTTTCTCTACGAGTCTCGCTCGAATCTTCCTCCCACTCAACCTCTACTGTTTTCTATTTTTTTCATTTTCGCCATCGCTTGGGCGGCGGAGGCTAGTAGCGTGCAATCCCCGCGTGGCTCGACAGTTAGACAAGCTAGAAAGGCTAGAGTAGGCTCGACAGGGGGTGTCTGACAGAGACGTTTCTAACAGAGACAGTCACATTCCAACAACGCTTTGGCTGACAGGCCAATCGCCGGCACGAAAAGAGGTCGGTTAGCAAAGATGGCTATCAAAAGTACGGAGTAAGGCAAGAAAAGAAAGCCACAAAGCCACTGGCATGAGGAGTTGACAAAACTGTCGAGATATTTCCGGCCACGCGTCCTGCTAGCTTGAAAGGGAGGAAGAGATACGGAGGCCGGAGAAGACGTCGAAAAGGGAAATGGATAAACGCCAATGGCAGTTGCACAGGTTTAAGACAATCAAAGACAGGCAAGACAATCAGATGAAGGGTGAAAGGGCAAAATGGTGGAAGGGTGGAAGGGTGGAAGGGTGAATGAAGGGCACAAGTCGAGACTGCCGAAGGAATGTCGAAAAACGACAAGAGGAAAAAAGGCGAAGGACCGTCGATGATTCTCAGCCTGACGACGTATTCGTATTGATCATAGACCATGAGGTTTTGGGTATGCGAGCATGAGCCCAGCGAGGAAAAGGTCATCCCAAGTTCCAAGCTGGAGTTGGGCTGGGGTCGGGGCCAGGAGAAACAGACGGAGAATCAAGAGGAGAAAAGAAACAGACGTCAACTGATGCAGTGTCACTGCACATCGGAAGCGCACCGGGATTGTCGCAGACATAATTTAAGCATGCCCAGCGCTCGGCTGTTTCTGCACGGTAATTAGTATCTTGTTACTCTGCAGAGATTCTCGACTTGCCGTTGTTCGCTCCTTCCTCATAATCCCCATATTATGTCGTAGGCCCAAACCAGGGGCAGGCGATGCGCTGCTCCGGAGGATTAACGATTGACAGCCAAAGAGATTGACGCCATCTTTCCTCGCCGCTCCTCTGTGACCCTGCAGCTCTCTCACGCAGCTCTGTCGCTCGTTTTGCAACTCTTTTCTTCCGTTCCCCGTTATTTCTTGCCTCGTCTGAGATTGTCAGAGCGGGCTGCCGCGAGAAGTATACTTCGCTAGCATCTACCGCAAAAAGGTACTTGCTTCTGCTACTGCCAAGCTTGCAGAGCCGCCAGAAAACCTCCCTGGCACCTGCTGTCCACTGCCGTGTTTCCCAACTGTCTGTTCGCACAGCCGACACTCGCACACTCTAATCTTCTTTTTGCTGTGCAAACCTCCGTGCAGTCTCATTGATTGACTACACACCCTCAATCCTTATTCCTTCGCATCAGAAATGCCAAAATACCCAAGAATTCTCAGACGGACGTGCCCGGCCAGCAACCCAGACCAGGGGTCCCCCCTTGTTGCAAAAGATTGTCCCTGATTGCAACCGCATGACCGCACATCTGTTTTTTCTTCTGTTTTCGCTCTGTTTCCTGTCCCAATTCTGTCGCCATCCAAACAGGACCAGCTTCGTTCCGGTGCCGACCCCTGCTGGGCTGGTTTCTTCCTGTTGTCCCAGCCTGGTCTCTGACGACCCTTTTTTGTGTTATGTGCCGCCGCACGTTGATGTCAATCGTCTTTCGTCCTTCGTCTTTCGTCTGTCAATCTGTCGCCTGCCACCTGAACTTGCATTCTTCGTAGGAGGCATGTGCACGTTTGCATTCTTTTCGTCTGGACAATGAGATGCAATCCGTGCTCTCTGTCGTCGTATTCCTAAATGGGTCTTGTCTCTTCTTCTTTCGTTGTTCTTTCTTCCTTTTTTTCCTGTTATTGTTTTTGTTTCTGAGACACCACGGGCTCTTGCTCCAACCCGTAGCCCGCACAACCCGCGCTTTCCTCACGGGCGTGCACATTCCTCAGATACTGTGTCCTGCCCAAAAGTCAAAATGAAGTGCCAACAGCCAGAAGCCAGAAGCCAGAAGCCAGAATGCAAGAGCCCGGAGTCAAAAACAAAGACACAGGGTCGCTCCTTCCCTTCGTCGTCACACTTCAGGCCCAAGAGGCCCTCCCTCGCATGGTGGGGTCGAGTCGGACGGGAGTGGAAAGGGAAGCGGCGATCATATGAGATTAGCCTTTGTTTCTGGCATGCCCTTGTTATTTTTAATTCCTCCCTCTTTTGTCTCCTTCCCTAATCTGTGTGGTCAATTGCTAATCTGCAATCTGAGGGCGCGGCGACCTCCGTCCTCTCCCTTCTCCCTTGCCTCCCGTACCCTCCAGCCTTTTTGCCTTTTGAAGCACAGGAGCACAGGAGCACAGGAGCACAGATGCACAGATGCACAATCCACACGCCCTCCCACAATGCTCTGTGTGCTTTTGCATTCGCTTTTGCATTTCGCATGTTCCAATGGGAAACGTGCAACCACGGAAACCGTCCACGCCGAAACAGCCCTGTCAGAAGTGCCCCTGCACCCTCTCCTCCAGCATCTGTCCTCCGTTGCGATTCTGCTGTTGCTTTACTGGCCAGCACTGTTTATCGTCAACCACTCGCTGCCTTTTCATCCAGCCCCGTGTGACTGCTATCTTCATCGGTCTGTTGTGTCGCAGGCAGTAGCGCGCTGCACAGCGCATCATTGTTGTTTCGCCCAGCACCCAGTACTCTTCACCGTCCTCCAAGGTGACAAATCCGAATAGGACTAAACCCGCCCATACATATTGCTATTGATTTTGTGCAGGACGCTTGTGACAAAGAATAACAAGTACAAAGTAGTCCATGTACTCCGTCCTGGTACGGAGTAGACTCGGACGAGAAATGGAAATTAAAAGAAAGAAAATGGAGAAATAAAGAAATATGGAGTCTGCATGCTGGACCGTCCAATGGGTAGCACTAGTTTGGAAGGTCTCGTGGCTTTTAGTGTCTTTTGGTGGTCCGCGCTCTTGCCATGCCGGCAGGCAAGGGACAAAAAAGGCGCGATACGGAGGAGGATTGGGAGATCTCATCTTGCCTGCACAAATGCTAGTGCCTCGTCATTTATTAGGCCACTTGTTCACAAACGCCCCCTCTCAAGCTCAGCTCAGTTCTCTTTGCCCCCCTTCAACAGTACCTCCAAAGCTGTTGCCGTCGATCGGCCGACGAATGTCTAACCTACTTTGTGCAAACCTCACGGCTTTCACATACGTATTTCGTACGAGACACGATGCCTCGCCAGAACTGCCGAGCGTCCGGGTGGCAATGACAGGGACGAGGCCTTTTTGCATCAGAATTCCAAAAAGTCGAATGCAAAATGCACATTCACCATATCCCCCCAGGCATGAATGGGCGGCGAACGAACCATAACGCAAGAGAAACGTATGAGCGCAGTCTGGCAGCATCTTGGAAGGTCTGGGGAGTCCGGGGTGTCGAGCAAAATCCAAAAGTCAGCAGCCAAGGCAAAAAGAGTCACGGGCCAAAACGATCAAGATCTGACAATCGCCACAGATCAAGAGTGTTCTGGAACAAAGCCAAAAAGCGCCCATAGACGCCCAGAGATGCCCAGCGATTCAGAAAACACAGAGAGAGACGCAAAAGGATGCAAAAAACACACACACAAAACATGCAAACAAGCTGACCTGGGGCAAAAAGAGCCGGACGGCATAAGATCCGCCTGACAATCCGGTCACAGCCTTGACGCGGTGGTGGCCTCACTGCTGTGCTTGTCTTTTGTGTTTTCTTCCCCAAGGCTGTCCCAAACCGTTCCTTTCTGTCGAACGGCCGTCTCAAGTCTGCACATCCGTTCTCCGTTCGATGTCAAAGGCGTTTTGCTTTTTTCGTCGTTTGGGAACAGGGGAACAGTTTACAGGGGGTTACCCAAGCGAACAGGGGGTGTGGAGAGTGGGGGGCGTGAAAGTGCTTGTGTGCATGTGAGTACATGTTTGTGTGCCGTACGAGGGCAGGAGCGACCACTCATCCACTGTTGCACAATAGGGCAAAGTCACTTTTGTGCGGGGTGTAGCACAAAAAGTACATGCACAGACCAGACAGGAGCCTGCATTTCCCTTCATCAATTTTCTTGCCCCCTCGACGCTGTGGTCATGTTCCTGGTCCGTGACGTCGCGACGGGGTTATTACGACGTGCAGACAGACGCTGCCATCGCATCTGCATCTGACAGGAGACAGGACGCAAATACAGATCGAAATTGCCCAGCCGAAGAAATCTTGCATCATAGCCGACGGTGTACGCGTATCTTCGCATTGCAGGTACCTACCTCTTGCCCTCTTTTTTTGGTAGCAAGACACATAACTACGAGATTGAGGTAGACTGTCCGGTACAGGAAAGAGCCATCTGCGGATGAGGCGTCCGACAATGGAAAACGTTGGGAGGCAAGTGAACCAACGGTCAACTAGCAAAAACGCACAAAGACGGTGCGAGGCTACAAGGTGAAGAAGCTCGTGGTACGTGTATAGGTACAAAAGCACCAGAAATGTGCTGGTGACACTTGAAGAACTGCGGGAGAATTAGGGCAAAAGTACGCAGAAATCTCCAAATGCCTCCAAATGCCCCCCCAAAAAGAAGCCAAAGAAGCAAAAGAAGAAAAGAACGGAGAATTTCCAGGTGGCCCGAAACACGCGCCAGGCTACAAAAGGAAACATGTGCAACTGCATGCAGGGCTTGTCACAGCTGCTGGGTGAAAAGAAAGGCAAGTGCAAATGTGAAGCGTTTGTCGATGTACCCGTACCTCGCATTTGTTCCTCGTGCCTTTTGCCATCGCGCCTTCCCTCATCTCGGATTCCCATCGGAGTGGTTTGGCTAGCTCGGAGTGGTTTGGCTAGCTGTTAGTGGGCTCGACTGGTCGCTGGCTACCAAGCCCCGTTTTTGTTCGAGTCTCTTGCTGGTCTCTTCTCACGCTCTTTCCCAGCCATCGATACTTGAGAATACCCTTTCCTCGGGCGCTGTTACCTGTTATCCGGTGCCTCCCTCGTGGTTTGTCGCCGTTAAGCTGCCGCCTTTCCCCTTTATTCACTCTCCTCTTTCTGCTCTTTCCCCCATTTCGCGTTCGTATCGGTGGCATTGGCAGGCGTTGTTCTCGCCACCGCATGCTTCGTCCCGTCGTGTGTGCCTGGCATCTTCCGTCATATCTGTCATCCTTTTTGCCGTACGTAGTTGCGCCATACGCCGTCGTATTCCCATCGTCTCTCGTCTCTTGTCTACCTCCGTACAGCACCCCATGTTTCTGGATCGAGCGTCCCCGGTGGCAGATGGCAGTTCAGAGTTTCCGCGAAAATGCTCGAGCGCGCCTTCCCTGTCTCCTCTGTATTCCCCTTGCAGCTCTTTGCCCAGACAAGCCCTGGCTCCTGCTTCTTTGCTCCGTGCTCCGAGCGGGTTTGAGGGTTGCCAACAGAGAAGGAGCAAACAAAAAAGCAGTACGAGGGCAGCGCAGGGAAAGGGCAGGGCAGGAATAGCTTGGGGTGCGCCTGCCTTGCTCTGCCGGATGTTTGTGCATCCTTGATCCCCTTGTTTTCTCATCTTTTCTTGGGCGCACCCTCATCTTCTGCATCTTCCTGCATCGTCCCCTTCTTTTTGGCTTCGTCTGTCTTTTCCCTTCTTCTTTTCACTCTTGATCTGATCAGCGCCTGGGCTTGCAGTTCGCCCCCGACAAACCTCCAACATCCCTGGTCGTCACCAGTGCCCTCGCTTCTGCACAGAACGAGAAAGTCTTCAAGGAAAGGGTCTAAAGTACACGCCCCATTTTCTTTCTGCACTCTCACTCCCACACCTCCCAGTGTGCTCTCGGGTCGGGCCCACATATATTTTGTGACACATGGGCTCCGCTGGCCGCACATCGCCTAGGGGATCAACGGTGTGGGTTTGGGGGTGTAGGGGGGAGGGGTGTGAACGATGACCTCAACTAGCGGACAACTCTGCTGCGACTGGAGCCCACTGAAGGGATCTGGCGAAATAACGCACAACTGGAGACTGGCGTTCGCCCCAGTCCACCGGCTAGCTCCAAAAAAGAACGGCCCAGTGCCAAAGAACGCCAAAGGGCAGTGAGAGACAAGACCCCCTGGAGAATAGCGTCCAGAGTACGACCTGGTCCCTGCACTGGGAAAGCATGCTCGCTTGCAGTCTTCCTGGTCCTGCTGGACTTGGGGCCTGAGGGCCTGCCTTGCCCTGTTCTACCTTGTTCTTGTCGACTCCGAGTGTCGATGCAAACTTATAAGATTCCCGCCCCTCCCCTCCACATCTTCTTTTGTTTTCCTTCCCTCCTCTCCTCCTCTCTTCTTTTATTTTCCCTTGTTCGAATCATTCTTAAATCTGTCCATGATCTCGATCTTCAGAACAATTTAACAACAGAAGACATTACTATATTATACTCTACGCAACATCCCAGCTGGTTCTTGGTTTAATCTTTATTTACTCACTCGACATCCTCCTCGACTCGAATCTTAATTCTCGCCATTCCACCAACATCGATATTTCACCAACTTGATACTACCATACTCCATATAACTACACCATATACCCTAATACCTATTTACTCTTTCTTTTTTCTTTCCAACTCGATCCCCTCACACATCATACAACATGGCAGCCGGTCTATTGTCGAACCCGTACGCCGGGCAGGCGAGCCTCTCGCAGCACGTCTCGCACGTCTCGCAGTACGCCACATATCCCAGCCAGCAACAGATGCAGCAACAACCACAAGGCCCTCCCTCGCCGCCTATGGACGACAACAAGTGCTCTCTGCCTTCGATCTCCAACCTGCTTGACCTGGCCGACCAGGGCTCGCCCACTTCCGAGACCTCGCCTCAGTCCCAGCAGATGCAGCAGCAGTCGTCGCAACAACATCTGCAGCAGCAGGTCCTGCAGCAGGAGTTCTCTTTCAACAGTGAGTTTGCATTTGAAGGCTAAAATGCGCTCACGAGCTTTGACTAACTCTTCTTCAGCCTCTTCCCGGCCAAGCACACGGCCCAACTCCTCACACTACTCCAGCAACCCCATGAGCTTGCGCGGCGGCGTCCTGCCGCCAACACCGCCCATGATCTCAGAGGCCAGCTTCGGTAACGGCTACGACTCGCCATCCACCAAGTCTGTCAACCAGCTGCCTCACTCTGTCGCCGCCGCCGCCATTGCTGCTGCCGCCGCAACAAACAACTACTACTTCGAGGCTACACCACCACCGCAGCAGCCCTTCCACGAGTCCGCAACATCTGAGCCGCGCCACGCTTCGCAGCCGCCACCGAGCTCGCACCCTCAGCAGTACCAGTCGCCATCTCAGTCGCAGTCGCAGCAGCCTCAGGTTCACCACCAGCCGCAACCCCAGCGCAGCATCTCCATGCATGCCACGCCTACCTATGGTGCTCCCTCATACTCCGCCCAGACCTCTTACCTAAGCCAGACGCCCGCCGCCGCCATCTACTACCCGGCCATGCAGCAGCCGACACCGCCGCCTCAGCAGCCCGTCCAGGCACCGCAGCCGCAGCAGCTGTCTGGTCTCTACTACCAGCGTCCTCTGCCGCAGGTTGGTGCCAGCACTTTCCCTCCGATGCACCACCACGCACACCCTCACCACCCGCACCACCAGCCTTCGCCATGGCAGCACCACCACTACATCTCCCCCTCTGCTGCTGCTGCTTTCCCTCAGTCTCAGGACCGCTACATCTGCCCAACATGCAACAAGGCCTTTTCCCGGCCGAGCTCGCTGCGGATCCACAGCCACTCGCACACTGGTGAGAAGCCCTTCAAGTGCCCTCACCAGGGCTGCGGCAAGGCCTTTAGCGTGCGCAGCAACATGAAGCGCCATGAGCGCGGCTGCCACAACTTTGACAGTGGAAACTAAATATTTTCCGGCTGGTCTTATTTCCTTTCATGTGTCTATCTGCTTTTACATGTCTTTTACTGCAAGCGTTTCCTTTCACTGTCTGTCACACTGGGTTCCTATCTGGAGGAAAAAAACGGGGTTCTTTGTCTTTTTTTAGAGCTAAATCGTTTTCACGGGGTTCAATTATATTGTTTTGATTTGGGCTATTGGCTTTGGATTGGTTGGGTTGCCCGTTTTACAGGTACAAATCTTTGCTTTTCTATACACAATTGGGAACGGGGAAAATGCAAGAAAAAGATTTTGCCATTTTACTTTTACTTTCACTACAAAAGTCATTTGATGAGTGTCTTACATAGGAAACCAGACTGGTGTTGAGTGGGCGGGTCTCGGTTCCTTTTTTCTGTCTCTCCCTCAGAGAAGAAACGGGTCTCTTTTGCGGCGTTTACAAGTACAATACCATCTTCATATTGTTGTTAGCGAATCTCACAATCAACGATCTGATCAACTATTTTTCTTTTTTTTTTTTCTTTTTTTTCTTTGGGCCGATGCGCCTTTCTGGTTTCTTTCGATTATTCGATTTTTCTACTTTCTGATGTACTGTGACATGGTTCTCGTATTGTGTGGGAGGTGTGTGTATCGAGTGAGGCATTACGAAGATTGCAATATGGGAGACAACGGGGAACGGGATTAATACACCGCTTGTCGAATAACAAAAACCTCCTAAGCACAACTTGAAGGATTGTGAGTATATTGTGCTTTGCCGCGCCATAATAAAACAAGCGCCTGTACGTCGGACAAGGGTCGGCGAGAACAGCGAGACGAGCGAGCCTCATTCCTTCCCCCGCCATGTGTGTGAGGGCGCTTTGCCCAATAAGCGCGGAAAGCGGCCGAGAGACGGAGGGAAAAGGGATCGTGTTGGCCGGTTGCCCCTCTCATTGCCACGTATTTTGCAGCTTCATAATAGTGAAATATTTATCCCCAACCCTCAGAACATAAAAGGGCTAATGTTGTCCCCGCCACCACTCCACGGTGTTACGAGCCACACCAAAATTCTTTTGGTGTCGTTTTCCCCGTTCTTCCCCCAGACGTTCATCACTTTGGCGGACGTTTGGGGCTGTTCCTTTCTCCCCAACGCTTTCCACCCCTCATTCCCAGAATCCAAGAATCCGAGAATCCCAACATCGCTTCCCGCTTGCCGACGATGAAAGAGATGCCCGATTGAGACAAAGGCGTCGTGCAGTTCATAACGTGCACAATGCAAATCGGATCTGTGGGTGTGGTACTGACTCGAGTGGCTTGAACTTTCTTTGAGAAGCAAACCCCAGAGTTTTCTCAAAAAAAAAAAAAAAAAAAAAAAAAAAAAAAAAGGAAGAAGTTGTAATACGGAGTAATACACATCAATATTTCCCATATCTCCGGGCTTCGTCATCCGTGCTACCGTAAAAAAATAAAATAAAAAGAGATGTTAAACTAGGGGAAGGCATGCCCCATATTTCTTATTTCTTATTCTACTTCCTCGTTTTGAATGTGTTCGATTAAATTCTCGGTATTTACTGGGGTTAATGCATATTAAAAAGGGAGACATCAAGACAAATGCCCCAGTAATTCCCGAATTAACGTCCGTGATGTTGTTGCTTAGTTTTAATCGACGGCGGAGATGCAAAAAAAAGTGTTGGGTTTTTTGCGGTGGTACGATGCTTGTGGGTGGTACCTTCCTGTTGCTAACTGCTCATGAGCATTTGTCGTCCTTTTTATGTATATATTTTGCTGCACAAAGTACAGAGTAGGTCGTACTGTCCTGTTCTTCATATTGGAAAGCCGTTTTTGATGCTTTTACCCGATCGTTCTTTCCACGTTTCATGCTGCTTTTGATCTCGCTGCCCCTCTGCCCCCCTTTCTCCTGCACTTGCACTTGCCCTTTTATCTTTCCCACTTCCCCTCTTGCTGCTAAATAGGCGTCAGGCATGGGCAAGAGCCTCGAGACAAGCTCTGCGTACAATATACAAAAGAAGCAACGAACAACTTGGCCTGCTTGGTTTTGAACAGGACAAGTAGGAGAAAAGGGGCTCGACTCGACCTGCCTCTGCCCACTCGCCAACAAGTGTAATTAATGCACTGGTCCCTGGGGGAAGAATGCGCTGTAGATCCTCCAAAGACGCAAAGACGCGAGGCCCTTTTCGTGTCTTTGGGGCGCCCCTGCCGGCTGCATCAACACTGGTTAGGGGAGAGTTCAGCGCTACTGTCGCTCGACTTCATTCAAAAAAGAAAGCAACAGGCGAACAAGTAGAAAAGATCGAGAATTTCATTGCGTGGCACACACACACACACACACGCACAGTGTAACAATGTCTGCAGATCGTTTTCTAGCGAGGCACCGAGGAAGAGCCTTCTCCCGAGTATTTTTCACCGTTTCGTTTCGTTTCGTTTCGTTTCGATTTGACCTTGATCTGTGATCATTTTTTGGCGTTGTTATTATGCTCCCTTTTTAGTCTCATTAAATTTATTGTGCGAGTACGAGGCACTATGTTTTATGTCCACACAGCCTATCGTCTCTCTCTGTCTTTTCATCTCTCTCTTCTTTTGATCTCAGTTATTCTTTTTTTTTTTTATTATTATTTCCAGATCCTGCGCTGAGAACCTCTTTGTCCAATATATTCTACCAAACTTTGCTCCAGAACAGCACCTTTTGAGGCTTACATACTCTGTTTTCGAAAAGTACCTTGCGACCTGCGTATTTATTGATTTAACAATTTGGAAGCACTGCTGGAAAACGCCCAACGCATAAAACTCGCCCAAATCCGTACTTTCAACTGCCTGTATGCGTAAAACCTGGGCCTTTTGCTGTCGTTTGTTGCATATTGTGACCTGTTTCCAGGGCTTGGATGGCCACCGTGTTGTTCCTTTTGTTATATCTGTTGGTTTCCAGTTAATTCCGCATTTATTTTGGCTGCCCAGTTTGTGTGTTCCACGCCACATTGTCTCAACGGTGTCGGTGCCGGGATCGAGATGGTGATGGAGAGACGAAAAAAAGGTACAATCTCATCCTGTTTGCTGTTGTTTCCTGCACTCTCTCTTTCTCTCTTACACCTCATCCCTTGCGTCCGAGCGTTGAATTCTCGGGGGCCTGTCTCACTGCCACTGGAAAGCAGAGTAGAAATATGTCGTATATTGTCTTCTTTTTTGTTCCTTCATTGGGTTTTTCGCCTTGAATATTCAGCATTGGGTCTTCAGTCTTTTTCCTTTAGCCTTCACCGAGCGGCTGGCCAAACCGTGGCTGGCATGTGCAATGAAGAGCGGAGCGGTGCCTAAAGTCTCCAATGTCTCAGTCGCCAAAGTGTCCGCGTATTGCTGCAACACGCCGTTCTCGCATAGATGCATGCAACTTCATTTTACCATGGTACTCGTCAACTTTGCCGGCCGTCTCGGTGATATCCTTTGTTCCTGTTCAAATTTGTTTTTCCATTTGCGCTTCCCAGAAAGACCCAAGGGCAAGCCATGACGAATAGAGAAACCGACAGAAAAATGCACGCGAAGAAGCAAGTAATAGGGGACAGATCAAAAGAACAGAAAGAAAACAGCAAAAGAAAGTTCTCATCAAAGCCGGAGATCTGCATTGGGTGGAGTGTTGCAAGAATCCAGACATTTGTGGAGCGGTAAAGGTCTCATTTTCTTTTCTCGATTTTTTTCTGTCAGTTTGCAAAGCCTGTGAAAGGTGATAAAGACGGGAAAGACGGTCGCCAAGCCCTCTACGATTGGTCTCCATCTTTTTTGTTCCTGGGATGACTGTATCAGTGTAAAAAGGGTGAGCATTGGCGAAGGCATACGATTTACACGCACAACAATACACAATGAAGCATACAAAATCAAAATGGTAGTAGGGCGGTGTAAACCGTAAGGACCCCGACTTTTCGCCGATCTCATTTGGGCGCAGGTCGATGGCGCATAAAACTGCCCCCAAATAGCCCAACAAAAGGGATATTTAATCTTGGAGATTTACGCCATAGAGATGGCAGTAATGGTGTCTCGGTCGGCGAGTCCCAAATAGCCGAAGAATATTATTCGAGACCTCAGTAAAAGGCTATGATTTGAAAAGCATTGGCCAGATCTATCGGATATCCAGTCCGCGTTCGGCGGGCCAGCGAATCTTTAAAGGCCTGGCATGGCTTTTTAGTTCTAACCTGGCTTGACGTGGTTCGGACCAACTCCGAGAGTTCATTAAGAGGTGTAAAGAACACTGAAAGTCAGGGGAGCCTTGATAAAGTTACTCTGTAATACGACATACTTTTTGACGAACTTGCACCTAAAAACCTTGACGTCTTGGCTTTGGCTTCGACTGCATCATTAGCCTTCCAGCCCTGTGGTAAGGCCGTCTTCGTGCGCTCTTGGCCATCTTTCAAATTTGTGGACTAGCCCCCCGCCGTTAAAATTTGGGGGAAGGAAAGGTCTCGTCGAGTCTGAAGGTGTGCCAGAAACGGTCGAGGCTGTTAGTTTTCGGCTGAAAGGCCGGGGAGGAAAAGGGGCATGGATGCTCCTCCTTTTGCGAACTGACCGAATTATGTTTGCGAGAAGAAGCCGAAAATGTATATCTTGTCTTACAAGACAAGAGTGCAAAGGCGTGCGGGAAGCAAAAAAAAACAGAATATGAACGAAAAGAAGAACACGTTCCCAAACAGGTCATGTCGGCCTGCAAGCTGCAAAAAAGGGCTCTCAGGAAAACATCTTCAAGAGCATCTTCAGGCTACTGATTCCGCGCGCTGTGGGCTACTGATGCATCGCTCATTCTCGTGCGACGGTTGGACGACGTACGAGTCTGCATCCTATTCCGTACAGCATGTGGCACAACTACTGGGTGCGACGTAGGAAGTATTGGTATTGTTGGTTAGTCGACGTCTCGTTTCGGGCGGGTTGCCTTGCAGCCTTCTGGTCGCGTGTCTCACCATCCCTCGCCCGCATCGTTGGGCCTTGGCGATGCCCTGCAAACACAGCCCTTTTGGAGTAATGTTAAACGAGAGTCGTGCTTGGCAGGCACGGCATTTGCGTGCTGTCGGTTGCCCAGAGCTGGGTTGGTGGCGGGATAGGATGGGGAAAGGCAACGGACAAAGAAACACAAAAGGGATAGCATGCTCAAGAGGCAATAAACAGGACGGAGGATTGGCGATGTACCAACAGAAATCTGTTGGAAAGCTGCCTGTTGGAGCTTGCACTTGCAAGAACAAATGAAAATTAAACGAAATGAATGCCACATCCGGCGTGCCGGGTCCCATCGGTCAACCTCTTTCCTCGTTCAGACAACCGTCCCTGTTTGTAATCAGGCCGGCCGGCCGGCCGGCAAACGGTGTCCGTTAGTTCTTTCTCCTTTCTAATGGTACTGAGTATGCTTTTGCTGGTCTGATGTTGCGCTGTGTGACGAGAAACTCTGTGTTGGCGTCCCATACATGTACTCATACTTTGTGCCGTCACTTGGAGAAACCCGTTTTACTGCACTTGCTAGGGCACACTCAGTGAGGTGACAGAAAAGAGCAAGAGAAACGGCACTATGTGTCTGTTGGCGCTAGTTTTGAGACAGTGCCGAGAACGATGTACGGAGTACGGAGTACTGTACCACAAAACAGGCAACTCGGTCTCGAGTTCAATGTATCGAGTACGTTGTGTGTCGTACAACGTACCGCGAGCACACCAAAATACGGATCTGTTACCCGAATGGGCCAAAGAAACAACGGCCACATGTCTTCGATCGGGTCGCGGCGCATCTGGCAAATCGGAGGCATCGATCCATCTCCAGCACACAACAAGCAACAACAGCCACAAGTCGTCACCTGCTGATCAGGCCGGCACTTGCATTCGTAACCAGCAAGGTGAGTGGAAGAAAGAAAGCGTTGCATCGACTGCGTCGTAAAAAAATAAATAAAAGAAAACAAAAGAAAATGGCGTGAAATGGCCGACGGTGGCTCGAGACGGCTGAACAATAAGTGCGAAGGGTGGTGTGTGTATTTTCCACTTTATTGTCCTTGCCCTCTTTTCTCTTTCTCTTTCAATCTCTTGGTCGGTTGTCGTCTGTCGCATTTGTTCAAAGTAGGTCCGTTCGCAGCACAGACCAACGCCAGAACCCAGACGCACATCGCCGTCACTACAGGTGAGATCGGCCGACATGTAAGTGAGGGTGCATATGTCGTGCTTCGGCTCCGAAGCGAAGTCGTTATTCCTGGCCCTCCCCAGTAGTTTATGCGCCGTCTGTCTTGTCGTTTATGTCATTTTCGCTTCGTTTCTTGTTTTGTTAGTGGTCGGCGGCTTCTACTGGGTCTCCGGAACATCTCCAATTTTCCTTTTTCCTCGCGACAAGAGTTTGACTTTCTCGGCTTTCATTTCCCTAAGCGTCCCCTATCCCTCTATTTTCTCTTCAATCTTTTCGTAGCGGCTTGGCTTGCATACTTTCCAGCTGACCAACGAGAACAGCATTGAGTGTTTATGGTGCCCTCCATCAGTCCTCGAATGCACTCGCTCTTTTTCTTCACCGCAAGATGCCCTTTTGCTTAGCGCGCAGCACAAGTGAGACAAGCCAGGAATATTACTCGCACTCCTGTTTACCCTGTTTTGCCCGCAATGTCCTATTTTTTGTGGGTGTGTTGTGTGTTGTCGAAGCATGGCTAGAACTGTGTCTGTTCTAGCAGCTGCTGCATGTCTCAGACAAAGAGGGTGGCCCTTCGGGAGGAAAATTGATCCCATGAGGTCAGAGACGGCAACTTCACTGTCACTCTTGGTGTTCAACGGCCTCTTCCAAACTGTCAAGATGCCGTACGACGTAATACGCCGGGTGGTAGATGTTGGACATGCCAATATGCAAATGACGCAGCCATTCCCATTCACGGCCCATTCTCTCTTCTTCCTTCATCGTCTTTGTTTCTTATTTTTCCACTGTTGGTTGATGCACGTATCGTGGGTCATCACATGTCGTCGTGTCGTCCATCACTTATCGTTGAATACGAGCCCCGTGCAGCTGAAAACAGGGCCAGCCTCATCCAACCTTGCCTTCTCTTGCCTCTTTCTCGTTTCTGAAACAAGCGGCCACCTGCAACTTGGACCAGTGCCTGGCGGATGAGGAACCGCTTGCCCCCCATTGCCCACTTAAGCACGAGGCAAAAAGCAGCCAAAGAGGAAGAGTGGCTGCTGATCGCCCGTGATCGACCCCAGGTTTTATGGTCTTTGTGTTAGTGGGCGTTGTCGACGTTGTGGACTTGGTGGGTGTTTGTGGGTGCTGTGGGCACTCTGTTTTTTGTGCGTTTCCATGGATCTTGTGTCCAATGTTATTGCACTAAATGATACGGAGTATGTCGTAGTTTTCTCCAATATGACCCCATAAAAAAGGCAAAGCGGTTGTTGTGCCATGGTTGAGATACAAGCATGGCGTAGCAAGCTAGTGTGAGGTGGCCTTGTACCCCAACACCCAACTTCGCACAAGGGGAATCTGGTGATGCACAACGGCCGTGCAACCGTCTACCCGTTCGTTTGCAATGCCCGATCTCTTGGCTTCATGGCTTTTTTATGGCGTTCTATCGTTTTGGAGAAGACAAAAAAATGTCTGTTCCTTGCAAGCTGTGCCAAGCAAATAGCAAAGTTGAGAAGCGACGTGCTGTTGGCCATTCTCGTTGAGATGCCTCGATGCGAATTTGGAATGCAAGGCGAAACATACGCTTGTGAGACTCTTGTGGAAGTAGGACGCCGTAGTTCGAGAATGGACAAAGTTGCCTGTTGTCGTCAGGGTCGAAGATGGGTGATCATATTGAGGGCAGGGCATGGCGGTGAGCCAGATTGCCAGATTGCCAGATTCGTCGAAAACGTTGATGTGAGGCACCTCCTTGTTTGGGTCTGGTGAAACAACCACAAAGTCAGAACCAGCTAAGGCAGAGGACACCCTCGGCCACGAAGCCACGAAAATCACCCGAAACCCGAGAGAAATCGCACAACAAGGCCGAGAAGAGGATCCTGACATTCCCGGAGACGTAAAATTTTGCAGGCCGGACCCAAGTGAGAAGACGAAAAATGGATGGAAGAGGAAGGCACACGACGCAAGCAGAGATTGAAAGAGAGATACCCGCAAACGCACAAACAGAACTAGGGCAAGCTCGTCCAGAAAAGGGCAAAGATGGTTCCAGCAACATGTCAAAGGAAACAAAAAGCGGGCAAGCAGAAGGCTGAACTGGGCGAAAGGGAGGCTCCAGTGAGACCCATTGATGCCGCTGGAGATGGAAGAAATGGAGAAAATGGATGAAGTGGACAAAGCAGACGGCAAAATGGACGAAAAAAAGGTCGGAATGCCATCAACGGGCAAGCGAAATGGCACCAAATTGCCGCCGGCAAAGTTGATAGGCAAGTTGATGGGCAAGTTGATGGGCAAACAAGAGCAAACGAAGAGGCTGAGAAGCACAAACTCACCTTTTTCACAAAAGGACATCCTGGAAAGGCCCACCTTGAAGAGTGGAACACCCCCCCTTTCGCCCACCGAACCAAGAGGGCGATCCTCCCTTGCCTCGTGCGGATGCCGTTACCCATGTTGCGTTTGGTGTATTTTTGGGTTCGATAGCGGTGGATGGCTGACATGGGTGTGTGGGCGAGGGTGCTTTGCGATGGCTTGCGATGGTTTGGGCATGGTTTGATGGAAATTTGGAGGCAGTTTGGTCAGTTTTCACATTTTGTTTTGACTGCCTTGCTGATTCGCCTATTTTGTCTTTATCTGGGCATCTGCCACTCTGTGACTTCCGTCCTTCTGATGTTCCTTCTCTCTTGCCTCTTTTGCTGGTTTCCCCCCACTTTTGCCTTTTGTCACCCACTCGCATTTTCTCCTGGCCCTTAGCGCGGGCCCTCTCTTTCCTTCTTTTCGTCCTTTTGGTTTTCGGTCTGCCATTAGGCCCCTTTTGCTAGGCCCTTTGCACTTTCCTTTTTAATGATCCACCGGCGGTTGTCGATCATGGAGCTACTGGCGATTGGGGGCCAGGCCCAGCGAAAAACAAGTGCCAGAAAAAGTGAAGAAAGAAAGTGAGTAGAAATGAAAGAAGAAAGAAAGTACAAGTGCTTGGTACCAAGTCTAAAAACGAATCCGTTCACGACCTGCTCCATCTGTCTGGGCTCCAAAGAACACAGCCGATTCGTCGTACAGGCCGTCGGGAAAGAGCGGTGCAGTCGCTTTGATACCTCACTAAACTGCCAAAAAGGAAGGAACTAAAGAAGGAGGGAAGGAGCTCAGGAGCAAAGAGGAATATATGCGATATCTTGAAGAAGAAAAAGAGACGCCCATGTTGTCCTGCCAGTTACCATCATGTTGCAGTACAAAGTCCCACCTGTATATCTGATGCAGGGCACCAGTCGGTTGGCTGTCCAATGTAGAATGAATGGCGAATGGCCGGTTCCTGCCTGTTGTAAAAGAAATCGTCTCCTGCAGCCACTGTGCATCATCATATCCCGAGTGCCTTTTGCCCGCTGAAAATTAGCTTTTGTGCTTGTCCAGTGCAGTACAGTGCATGCATGCAGCCAAGCTAGAGTCTGTGCTGCATGGCCATCTGAGCCATCGATGCACGATGTGCATTCTCATGCATTCATATGCATCTCGTCTCACTCATTCCAATAGCCAAAGAGCCAAAGGACGCACGTCTTGCCATTTACACGGATAATTATGCAGAGTTTTCGGGCAGATTCAGCTTAGGCAGGCGCAGACCACACGGAAACGACGACTGGCAACTGACCTGACAACCTGACAATTTGACAGCCTGACAGAAGTCACACAGACCACAAAAGCAACTGACAAAAAAAGATCGCCATCCGCGAATCACAGCATCGTGGCAAGAATCTGGTCAGGAGTCGGGACTCGGATCTCTAAGCTATTGCTCAAAACAGGTATGCACTTCGTGGCCATACAGGGGGGCTGTATTCTGGCCTGCGCAGTCTGGCTGGCCTCTGGTTAGGATATAGACACCCCTGTACTCCGTAATTTAGCAGTCGGACAATTACAGTGGGCTTCGGCGTCTTTCAGTGGCGTGCTGTACATGTACAGGGCTGGAATAACAGACAATTTACCTGCAAAAGTAAATCAACATCAAGTCACCTGCCCAAAAAAAGAAATCTGTTGTCCGTTGCACCTGCCTCCGATTTCGCCGCCAACCGCTCAGAGAGGCGAAGATTGCTGTACACAAAAGTAAGAGCGACTTGTTGCAATGACGACAGCTCCTTCCAAATATCGTGTATGTTGGCCCTAACGTGTGTGCCTCTTGTCATCTTCCTTTTTCCTCTTTTCTCTCCCTCTCCAAAGTTCATAATATCCCCTTTGTCCATTCTTTTATTTCACGGACGGAAGCCGGGCAGATTGATACGAATACGATGTTACTTGCGTGTCTCCTCTCCGTCTCTCGCTGCGCATTTGGGCCGTTTCCATTGTTTTCTCCGAGATCCCCTCCGCCTTAGCTGTCTTGGCGATGGGTGGTTTGAATCCCTTTTGTTTGTTTGTTGCTCACTCGTACGACATACGGAGTACTGGATTCTAGGCGCTTTACGCCGTAGGGCCTCGCGGCCTCGCACACTCTCGACTCCTTTCAACCAAGACCTCACCTCGCGGCGCACACTCGAGCACACACTATTTTGGCATCCATCTTGTGCACTACTGCATTGGATTGCATTTGGCAAGGCCTCGCAATGGATGTGCAACGATGGGCTCGACGAGTCAAGAACGAGTCAAGAAGGCCAGACAGACGCAGATTCCAGCTGCATCTCAATGGGACTTGGCCGTGATGGCCATCCACTAAAATCTTACGCTGTCGCCAATCCGCCCTTGATATCTTGAGAAAGTTGAGCAAATCGGCCGACTCCCATATCCCCTACTCCCTGCAAGCCTGCCAAAAAGGGTCCCCTGCGGGAACCCTGCTTTTGCACCAAAAAGATCACCAAGACCCTCGCCCCTTGTGAAGCCCACCTGCTGGTGATCCCATGCCGGGACCATGCCGGGAGGACTGGCTTGGCGAAGGTGGGTGTGCTCGTTTTCCACAGCGCCAGTGCAGGGCAAGGCCAAACGGAAGCCAAGACAAAGCGGGCCAGGCCAGTGTGAAATGCCTCGAAATGCGTCTGTTCCCTAGCTGCAGGACATGCTCGAACCAGATGCAGGGTTTGGGGATTGTGGAAAGTGCACAGAAACTGCATGACGAGGCCAATTGCCAGCTGAAGAAAAAAGAGGTGAACACAATCAAGAAAAACAGACGTTTAACGCTGTCGATCATGATTCCTCACTATTGCAGGAGAATACTCCGTAAAGGGACAATATGGAGTCTGGAGAAGGGGGAAACATTCTTGAATTCTACGCTGCTCGAGGAGAAAATACTTTTTTTTTCTTTACATGTACTTTCTGAAAGACAGTGCAGAAGCGAAAGTGCGATACGACATGGCTTTTCACCAGATCTAGCCTGGCCTGTGTGCGAGCCGTGGATTTGGAACGAAAATAAGAAACGACAGAATAACGAAAAAGAAAACAAAGAAGAAAATCCCACGACATCAGGCGAGCTGTGAGCAACATTGACAAAACATAACAAAAATGAAAGCAGCCCAAGCCCTCAAGAAAACCACCCCGCGGGATGTGAGACATTGACAGCAGCCCCTTGCAAAAGGATAATGCTCCGAAGAGTTTGGCATTGAAAAAGAAAGCAGGCACGGCAAAAAAAAAAAAAAAAAAAAAAAAAAAGAAAAAAAGAAGAAAAAAGCAGGCACGAAAAAAAGATAAAGAAAAATTAACGAAAAAAAGAAAGCAGGCACGAAAAACAACTGACAAAAGAAACGAAACAGTCCGACGAAATCAAATGGGAGGAGTCGAAGATAGAAGGCGTTGAGAGAAGTCAAATGAAACAAAAGCCACAGAGAAAGAAAAGGGAAAACGAAGAGGCTCCAAAGGGTTGGAATCTGAAACATTTTATGATCGACGTCAGAGTTCCTGGAAGAAGTGAAAGTTGCGAGGGGGGGAAATAAAGTACTGCGTCGTACTCGTCGTTGGGTGTTTTGGACGGCGTAAGCACAAATAGGAAATAAGGGCAGAACCGACGATTTGCAAGAGCATCGACAAAGAGAATGCGACCAAGCTCGAACAAGCTCGACAGGGTCAACTTCCTATTTGCTGTTTTGCAACATCATCTCCCGCCGCATCTTCACGCAACGACGGAGCGGGTCGCGGGCATGCCAGACAAACGAGAGACAGAGACAACGCACACGACCGACGAGTAACGGGCGACCCAGCACAAAAAAACACATCCGTCGCCCGTCCGTTGTCTCTCCGTCTGGGAGAATCAAAACTTCAACGCGGACGCCGTCTTTAATTTCTTCACTTTAGGCGAGGTGAGACATATGCGAGAAAAAGTCCACTCGACGATCTTGGAGAAGGCCACAAAGCACGGCGAGCAATTTGATGCAGAGAGGTAGGAGAATATACGCGCCGATGCACAGAAGCACAGTGGCGTCTTTGTTTTCGTCGTCTCTCATCTATCGAGGTTATTTCTTCTGTATTTTTTTCTTTTTCTTTTTCTTTTTTGGTCCCATTTTTTCCTCTTTGCAGGTTTCCACGTATTCGGGTTAGAGATCAGCATGGCGGTCTCGCTGACTCGTATGACTTTTCCTGGGCTGTCTGGCCCCTTCTTCACCCTTAATTCGATGACACTTTATTCGTTCTTGAGTCAACGAGTGTAGGTCTGAAGATGAGCGCGTTTTGTTGTCCGTGCCAATGTCAACCAAGTGTGATATCATACACCAGCAAAGTACTTTTGTAAGATACCCGAGCAGCACACCTTGCAACTTACACGGCAAAGGTACGGAGTACTGGCATTCGTCAGCTCGTCGGGTAGGCTTAGGGCCTTGGGGAGAGTTGGGGACGGTGCAGCCGAGCAAAATGTCCTATGAGGTACAGATCGTCGTAAGCCGGTGAGGGGAACGCATGTCTTCCGTTGAAACGAGGCGAGATGCGAGGGAAAATAACGGTGATGAACGGCAGGGTGGCATTCGATAATCGACAGCCCACGAAAACAAAAGGAGAAGGAGAAGCGGCGAAAGGGATGAGAAGCCGGACATGAATTGCGGGAACAAGGAGCAAGAGGGATAGGGAGTTCGATGGGCATGTTGGCGACGAAAATGAAGCGAACGACGTGACCGATGACAGCAAAAACAAAAGGAGAACGAGCTGGTCTTGGAGACGGCGGTTTGTTTACTACATGCACTTGATTTCGCGCTTGCATAATGCATCAAGGACCGGCATCTCATCTGCATCGGAGAACACTTGCAGCTTGCATGTAGGTTTTTTATGAAATAGCTTTATAATTGTGTGCAGATGAAGAATTGGGAGACTTGTATCAAGAACAAGACAATAGAACCCGGATGCATCGGTTGAAAGCAATGATGTAATTACATAAGAAGCCGTAGTTTACAAAGTGAATATTATGTTCTCTCGCTCTATTATAAGAAAACATAAATAAGAACATTGTTATTTTTTTTTAATTACATATTTGTAAATGGGCTTTTTTCATTTTTTCAATTTTTTTTTAGAAAGAATGAAATAAAGAAAAACAATGGAATAAATAACACGAGGAAAAATGTTGTGAAAACCCAAGCAAAATATCATTAGCACCACATCGATATACAGTGCCACTTCTATCGTCATCACGACACGAGAATTGCACCACTGCATCAGTTCAAACGCGAGTGACAACTCACAGGACTGCGGGAAACAATCCTCAATTCCTATCCTTCCCAATCGTGCCTTCCTTATTCTGAGCGTCCGGCAGTAGCCGGCCTGCCAGCTAAGGGTCCTTCCAATTCTGGTCACTTACAAGGCACTTCTTCCCATGGCGATGTCGAAAGCAGGCCGCTCCTTCTTATTTTGGTCTCGGCCCCGTGTAATTCTGTACTTGTGAAAATTTGCAAAAAAGTGTCAACTTGAGACGACAAACAAATGTTGATGGGGAGTTAACGGAGGGGAGAGGTGGAACTGATAACCAGTAAAAAGGGGCAAAAGTAAACAAATGCAAAGTGTACTCGACATTGTTGTAGTACATTTCAAAGTCGAGTGTTGTGTAAAGACCTACTCTCGTTTACATCTTAATCACAATTACATCACAAAAGCTATGGCAGCTTGCTTAGCTTGCAATTATTGAGCAAGTTGTTCCGTTTACACGATCCAACAATTGCCATTTCTCACAGTACACTCTAAGTTATCTCTGTCCTCCTATTACTTGACAGTCTCATTGAATTGACAGTCGATAGTCTTCCGTTTGCACTCCTTTCGCCGCTTTCCACTGCTTTCCATTGTCCCCACCCTGAAACTATAAGTACTTGGCCTCCCCCCGTCCCTCTTCTTCGTTCTCTCCCTCTCTCTCTCCTCTTTCATCACACAGTACATCTTCAACGGCGCAGCTATCGCTGCGCGGAGACGTTCTTTTATTTCGTCACTGAACCACAAGCCCTTGGAACATAATAACCCTCCAGAGAAAGACGCCGACGCTGGTCATGCCGGCGTGCAGCGACGTCATAAAGTAGCATAGAGTAGTGATTGATGCCGCCGCCGGCCAGCATGCCAAACGACTGGCCCCAGGCCAGGTCGCCCACGACGTCGAAGCTGTAAAAGGTAAAAGTTGAGCCAGTCCGTGGTGTTGACGGCGCTGCCCTCGAGCCAGCCCATTTGCTCATTTGCTAGAGGAGCTCCTGGGCGTGGCCGGTCACGAGCGGTGCATAATCACGGAGCGCTTCCGTCGTTTGTGAACAAAATTCGTAAACTTGAAAATGTCGAGTGGACCAAGATTGTGGGATGGTAGGATATGTACTCTGTGCATTTCGAGCTGAATGCGCGACCCCAGACCTTTCGGCGCTGCGTGTGCTGCGCCCTGTTGCGGTCCATGTGCAGCGACACCAGCGGCTGCAGCACGTTGTACCACGGGCCTTTGGAGCACTCGGACTGGAAGGCGTGGATTGCGCTCACGGCGTCGCGGTTGTTGATGGACGCCTCGTCGGCCCGTGCGCACAATGTCGCAGTACTTGTTGTGCAGCGCCTGCATGTCCTGGAACAGGTGCATCCGGCGCACGTTGAGGTAGGTGATGTAGAGGGTCGAGAAGCGCGCCAGAAAGGGGCCGGGCGTGCCGTTGAGGCGGTGGAAGAAGCCGCGGTACGGCAGCATGCTGGTGTAGAGGCCGATGACGATGAGGGCAGCGAGGCGTGACACAGCGCCCAGCGCCGCCGCGGGCGTGTAGGCGTCGGGCAGCAGGCGGACAACGGCGGCCCAGGCGGCCAGATAGATGGCAGAGAAGGCGCCCAACAGGCGCGCCATGTACATGTCCCACTTGCCAAGCCGGAAGACGAAGAGGTGGAGCAGGGTCGTTCCTTAGGATACTGTGATGGAGGTGGCTGGTCATTCAGTACCATATCCTGTACAATATCCTCTGGGCATCGGTGTCAACTGAACTCTGAACTCCTGTTCCCTGAACCTGACTGAGATGCGCTGATCCGACTCCGTACGTCGTACGGCGGAAAGGCTCCGTTGACAACACGCGAGTCCGCCTCGGTGATTTTGGTGATGTGGGTAATGTCGGTAATGTCAGCGTCGTCATCATGCCCCCTCTCGCCCAGAGCATCGTCCAACTCGGCGCGCAGCTTGGCCGCTGCCGCTGGATTGCGCGCCAGGAGCCACACGGCATTGGTGAGCGCAATCTCCGTGTTCTCGCCGGCGGCCTTGAACATGTTGGCCGACTCGGTCACCAGTTCGCCGAGCTCGAGGCCCAGCGCGCGGCCGCTCTTCTTGTCGTATAGTATGGTGGAGGCCAGGTCGTCGCTCAAGGGCGGCAGACCCTGGCGCACGCGGTCGGCATCCATGCGCAGACGGTTGCGCAGAAAGTGGATCGTCACGTCGCGGAATCCGCGGCCTTGCGACCTGTCCGGGTGCCACTGCGTCAGAAACCGGAGCGCGCGCATCGACCGCGGCGCCCAGCCGCCCAGGCCGACATGCGGCTGGCGTCGACTATGCTCTGGTACATGACGGCCGTGTACAGGCGGCCGTCGGGCGTCTCGGCGGTGGTGACGGTCGAGTTGGTGCCCATCAGGTCCGGGACCTGTGCGTACAACAGCACGCTGGCAAAGCCGTACGTCGTGTGCAGCATGGCACGCTTCATGTCGACCACCGCCCCGTCGGCGCTGTCGGCGGCGTGGCCGTCGAGCGTGCACTCCGTAGTACGTAATACGTCGTAGGTTTGGTGAAATGTCAGGAAAGGTGGGGCCCGGGTGCACCCGTCGCCGTTGCCTTCCCAAAATGGAAATTCGGCGAGAGGGGAAACAGCAGGTGCTACATGGCGACATTTTCAAATATGAAATAAATGTACGAGGTACGTCCTACACGGAATCCTTTCATCGTCAGCTTTGACTTTACATTTCTCAACTTGCCTTTCAGCCACTCCGACACACCTTCATTCATATAATGATTTTTGTTTTCTTTTTGGTTATGTTGTAGAAGTAGAATCAATGCCCGCCGTGATTGTGCCCCAATGTGTACGCCGTGACCCAAAATAAGTAGATGAAAACAAAAAAGAAGGGGACAAGAAATGAAGTGCTCAGTCCAAAGACAAGAAGGCAAGAGAGGGAAGAAGAGCAAAAAAAAAAGGAGAAAAAGAAAAGAATGAAGAGAGTGAGTGAAGAACCAAAAAAAAACCCAAAAACAACAAAACCAAAAGGACAGAGAAAAGACAAAGAAGACAAAAAGACAAAACGAGATTTCCATATCCTTCCCATTCGCACCAGTTCAATTACGCCATTCTTTCGTAGCAAGCACATCCCGATAGTATTCGACGCCCTTCAGTCATCCGTCATACGGTGTTTCGTCTTGTCGCTGTGTCGTTGTTTGTCTTGTTGTGTTGTGTCTTTGGTCTTTTGGTTTCTTCGCGTCTGTGCCTGTTCTTTCAGACCGTCAACGCTGACGTCGACTTCAACTTTGGGTATTTCCCCCTCTGCGCTGCACCCGCCAACCTGTCACTGTCCGTAACTCAAAAAAAAAAAGAGACCAAAGAAAGCGTAAATGGTAGAGGTAAACACCCCCATGTAGAGAATTATGAATCGTGGCGCCGTGCGCCGTCGCCGACTATGCCTTTGCACCAGCTGCCGGGCCGCCAATCATGACCTTGCGGCGCACAAGGAACGGAGAGGGCATGTCGTCCTGCTCGGGATCCCAGACAGCGGCAGGCTCGAGGTGGCCACGGTTGGCAGCCATGGCGTGTTCGCGGAAGGGCCGTTTGGGACTAACATTGACGTTGCCGTCCATGACCGCGCTCAATGGCCGGCCACCAGCGCGGGCCTGCTGCAGCTCGACAAGCGTGCGGCCACGGATTCCGGGCTTCTGCTTGCTGACGAGACCAGTGGGGGCAGTTTGTTGTTGTGACGAGGATTGTGATGGTGCCTGGTCCTCTGACGGCACGTCACCGGCTTCCTTCCAGTTGAAGGAGCCCTTGCGCGTCAACGCGCGGCCACCCTCCGACTGGTCACCGCCCATGTTGGCCGCCGAGGGGATCTTGCTAAGTCTCCGGCTGGGCGACTGGGCGCGCTTGCTGTCGACAGCGGACGTCGTCTTGGCGGCTGTGGCCTCGAGACCAGTGCCCATTTTGGGCCGTGGTGCACCGCGTGTAAAGAGAGGCGCGGACTTTTGCGGTGCAATACCGGGCCGCTGCTGGCCAGGTTGCAATGTCTGCTGCTGCGAGCCGGGCTGCTGCAGCTTCTGTTTTGACGAGAAAGGGTTCTTGCGCGACTTGATCATGCGGGTGGGCGAGGGGATGGCGACGTCGTCGTCCGAGTCCCAGTCCGAGGGCACGCCGCCCGAGGAGTCACGGGGACCGGTCCATCGTGGGTCGTCGTTGTTGGCAGCATTGCTGTTGAAGATGGCGCCGTTGTTAGCGGTCGGCACCTTTGTTGCGGCATTGCGGCGTGGTGACAGAGAGAGCGAGGCAATAGCCATGGGTGAGGGCGAGGCCATTTCGACGTCCATGGGCGTGCCAGCCGGACCGACAAACATGGTCTGGGCGCGGCCAAAGGGAGTGCGAGCCTGGGGCGCGGGACCCTGCTTCTTCATAAAAGCGGCCGTGGCTGAGGCGACAACCACGCCGTTACCGTTGTTGCCGTTGTTGTTGTCTGTGCTGCTGCTGTTTTTGCCGTTTGACTGGCAAGCAGCGAATGACTGGGCCGAGGTGGGCTGGATCAGCGACTCGTCAATAGACAGCTCGGTAATATCGGTTGTCGAAGGAAACTCGCCGTCGCCCATGGATGAGTGCAGGTAGTCGGACTTGTAGTCTGACTTGCAGATGGAGGAGGACAGCTCGTGGCCAGATGACGAAGCCAGCGACATGGGCGGTGGCAGATGTGGTGGCGGCATCTGGAGAAGGAGGGCATCGTCGAGGGCAGAGGCGGGCCGCGAAGCAGCGGCGTTCCGCAGTGCCTCGGCCAGGTCCTTGTCGACTCGGGCGCGCACCTCCTCTTCAAACTTGCTCTGGAGCTGGTCGAGCTCGGCATTGACAAGCCGGTCAATCTCCAGGCGGGCCTTCACTTCCCACTCGCGGCGCAGGCTGTTGTCAATCTCCTGGCGCAGCATGGCCTTAGCGGCCTCGGCCTTGCGCTCGAGATCACGGGCACGCTTGTTGAGCTGCTCCTCCTTGGCCTTGATCATCTTGCTGAGCTCGACGACCTCCTTCTCCTTGCGCATCAGCCGGACGACGGGCAGGTTGAGCAGCTGGGCCGTGTCGGGGCGGCGGTCGGGGTTGACTTTGAGGCAGTCGCGCACGACGGCACAGAGCTCGGGCGAGTAGACGACGGGCAGCGGTGCCAGCTTGCCCTCCTTGATTTTTTGAACGAGCTGGTAGTGCGACTTGGCGTTGAAGGGCGGCTCGCGCGCACAGAGCTCGTAGATGATGCAACCCAGCGACCAAATGTCCGACTTGAGCGTGTACTTCTCGGCGGCGCAGATCTCGGGCGACATGTAGAAGGGCGTGCCTACGTAGGTCGAGGCAAAGTCGTGCGACTGGATCATCTTGGCGAGGCCAAAGTCGCCGAGCTTGACCGAGTTGTCCTCGCCGAGAAACACATTTTCGGGCTTGAGATCGCGGTGCAGGATGGTGACGCCGCCGGTCGCGACCTTGGGCTTGGCCGTCATGCCGAGGCCCAGCACGTTCTTACCGACCTCGGGCGGGTCGACGCCGTAGTGGCAGCGGTACAGAGCCGTGACGAGCTGGGCAAAGATGCTCCACACAAACGACTCCTCGGCGTATTGGTTGCGGTTGGCCAGATCGCGGATCACGCGGCCCAAGTCGCCGTTGCCGCAGTACTCCATGTAGAGGTGCAGATCCTGGGTGGCCTTGAGGTGCTCGCGGTGGTAGTAGCCGACAATGTTGACGTGCCGCAGCGTCGACAGGATCTGGAACTCGGCGTGCAGCTGTTCACGCTCTTTTTGCGACATCTTGAGGTAGCTGATTTCTTTGCGGCACAGCACCATGCCGTCGGCCTTGCGGCGGACCTTGCGGATGATGCCAAACGATCCATGGCCTAGCGGGAGGGAGGGGAGAATGAGAGCTTGTTAGAAAGAAGTTTGTTTTTGTAGGATGGAAAAGGGTGAAAGGGCCTTCTTTTCACGCACCAATCTTCTCCAGCACATCGTACTTCAGCTCGGTCTCCGCCATGTTTTCATGAGACGACTCGACGCTGCCGGCAGGCGGTTCAGGAAAGTGGGATGGTCGAGGGAGAGACAGACGGGAGAGTCGAGCAACAAAAAGAGAGGATAAAAAAGAAGCGGAGTAGCAATCGTGAAAAGCGGCGTGAATGGAAAAAGGGAACGAATCGCCGCTCTGTCAAAGAACGGAACGAACCACCAAGTTGTTGAGGGTGCTGCCGATTGCTGTCGAGAAGCTGCCGAGTCAAAGGAGGGCGGATGACGAGACCGAAGTCGAGGCTGGTGTCGTGAAGATCGATCGTGATGTCGTCGATGTCGTCGATGTCGTCGATGTCGTCGATGTCGTCGAAGAGAAAATCTGCGATGCTAAGGGGTTAGTAAACACAAAGGCCAGTGCCTCGTCGATGTGCAATAAACCGCAAGATGGGGTGTTGAAGTAACAAGAGATAACAATAAAAGGGAAAGGACAAGAAAGAGGACAAGACAAAAGACGGGAGGCACGGGCTAGGCCACAAAACGACAAAGTCGGTGTGAGCCTCGTTTCGAAAAGAGAGTGTAATACTGTGCAGAGAGCCTCCCCGACGACCTGCGACCCACTACCAGGTGACATGTTTACGGTGTGGAGTCGTTCCCACAGCAACGCGGCACGTGTAAGTCCCGTGGTAAGTCACGTGCAATTCGTCATCCCAGAACGTCAATTTTTTGGCGCATCGGACTTAAGACGTCAGGCCCTGTGCTTTTTGCGTTTTGGTGGCACGGAACCCGTTCTCGCCGTTCTAGCGGTCCAGTGGCGGGGGATAGCGGGGGCGACACTCAATCGCCAGCGGTTGATACAGAGCACGGCATGAACGACCCTGGTACGGTCACCGGCGAGAAGGTGCGACTGAGAAGTTATTGAAGTTCCTTCTTTTTTTTGTCATAATTCTGTACTTCTGCCTTTCTTTTCATTCCTTCATTTTATCTCCTCATTTGATTTACGGCGTGCATACCCCAGCATCTCACAGCGCTCATGTCTTTTTGAAGATCGGCTTTACCATAGACTCGGCCCGCATTTGTCATCCTGGTACGACATATTCGCGATATCAACTCCCGGAATTAAGCATCACGGCTCACACGACATAGATATAGGCAAGAAAAGATAAGAGAACTTCAGAAACGACAACGATAGGACGACAGGACGACAGGACGACAGGACGACAAGACGATAGGACGACACATAGTGGAGACGAACCGAGGACAAGACACAGACACCACACACCACCACAATGGCGATGCCCAAGGGCCAGCTGGAGGCCAAGCTCAAGGAGGAGCACGACATGATCAACAACGGCGTGTTGCGCGAAGAGAACCCGCTGGACCTGACGGAAGACTTTGGGCACTTTTTGGAGGCGTGCCGGCGGGGCGATCTCAAGGCGTGCCAAAACTACATTTTGGGCGGCGTCAACATCAACGGCAAGGACGAGTACGACTACACGCCGCTGATCATTGCGAGTTTGTGCGGCCACTACGAGGTGGCCTTGCTGCTGCTCGAATCCGGGGCGCTGGCGGAACGCAACACGTTCCAGGGCGAGCGGTGCCTGTACAATGCGCTGAACGACCGCATCCGCAATCTGCTGCTCGAGTACGACTACTCGAAATCGTCGGACCCGCTGCAGCCGTGGTCGTCGCACATTACGTCCCTGCTGTCGCGGCGAGAGCCAAAGACGTCGGACATCACGCTGACGACCAACGTGGCCCCGGGGCTGACGGCCGACGAGTTCCAGCTGCACAAGTTTTTCCTGGCGGCGCGGACACCCTACTTCCAGCGCAAACTGCGGGAAGCACCCGACATGGCGACGTGGAAACTGTCGAACCAGGTGGCGGCCGAGGCGTTCCGGATTGTCCTGCACTATCTGTACCTGGACGACCTGACACCGCACAAGGCGGCCTTGTCCGACGAGGTGGAGGAAGAGCTGTTCCGGAGCATCGACAAGATCACCAAGCACCTGGAGGTCGAGCAGCTGTGGGAGGCGATGCTGGTGGG
Organism: Sporothrix mexicana; assembly: GCA_021396375.1. Lineage (NCBI taxonomy): Eukaryota > Fungi > Ascomycota > Sordariomycetes > Ophiostomatales > Ophiostomataceae > Sporothrix > Sporothrix mexicana. The sequence goes on along the minus strand of WNYC01000022.1, from coordinate 425,250 downwards.
CAACGATCGGAGACTGGCGCGGCAGCGGTACCAGGACGAAGTCGAGCGGGCACAGCAACAGGTCGAGTCGTTCTTCCGGCAGCACGTGCTGGGCAACAAGATTGTGGTGGAGACGAGCAAGGTCAACGACATCAAGTGGCCGCACGACAACTTCATCTTTGCCGACTGTCTGCTGTGTGCGGAGGCGCCTACGGACGAGGAGGACGATGTGGAAGGGGGCGAGGGGATTGCAGGACCGGAACGAACCAACAGCATCCCGATAGGACCGGCAGCGAATGGTGAGAGGACGGGACCGACGATACAGGAGAACGGCACATCCTCAGATCCGACGACAAACACAAAAGACACAAAGGATACAAACGACACAAACGGACGACCAAAGAAACCCCGGCGGTCTGTCCTGTACCCAGCCCACAAGGCCCTGCTTGTGCGCGCAGAATACTTTGCGACCATGTTCTCGAGCGCCTTCCTCGAGGCACAGGCATCGGAGCATTTACGGATCATCAAGGTCGACTGTGCGCCCGAGGTGCTGGAGATTGTGCTGTCGTTCTTGTACACGGAGCAGTGCGACATCCCGCTGGAGCTGGCTTTGGACGTCCTGTACATGGCGGACATGCTGTATCTGGACAAGCTCAAAACGAAGGCGGCCGTCATTATCACCACGCTGGGTAGCGGACACCGCAGTGTTTTGCTCGACCCGACGCACGGAGAGGGGCAGACGTTGGGCGTGGACGTGGGCGACATCAACGTGTACGAAGTCCTGCGGGCCGCGTGGGACCTCAAGGTGCAGCGCCTCGAAGAGTTTGCGGCACGGTTCTTGGCACAGCGGCTGGAGCACTATATTGACGAAGAGGCGTTTGCCGACCTGGTGCTGGAGAGCGCAAACCGGCTCAAGACGCGGCAGGAGACGGACACGATCGAGCTGATTGACGATATCCGGTATTTCTTGTCGGAGCGGTTCCGGCTGCGGTTTGAGGATGTGGCCCTTCCGGAGCTTGACGAGGGCGAAGAAACCGGCGAGGAAGCTACAGCGGAAGAAAAGACAGGGACCACAGACGGCGCAGCAGAAACAGCACCTGTGATCACGGCGCAAACGGAAGCTGTCGAACAGCAAGCAGCCTCAGCAACGGGCGTTCTTCGCACACTCGACGGCAACCTGGCGGAGGACGAGTTCGACTCTGACGCGCTCAACTACCAGATCCTCCTGGGCAAGATCGACACTCTGCTGGAGAAGCTGGGCCTGGATGCCTAGAGATGAGAGGCGCGGTTAGAGGGAACATAGACACGATACACGTCACATACATGGTCAGATACAAAAGATACAAAAGATACAAAGCACCACATAACGATAGCACATTTTGAATCAAAAGAAGGACAGAGATAAATATAGAGTACAATACGATTAAAAGATTGTGGTATATATGATTATATATGGTATGCGTATGGCATGAATCCAGTCCGGGCTTAGTCAAGAGACGTCCACCAAAAAGGAGTCGTTTTGATTGATGTCTATATCTTGTCCTCTCCTCACTCTAGTAAAAGAGAGACTGAGAGAGAGAGACAAAGACAAACAACCATTGGGGCTTTGAGAGTTTCATAAGAACGAGAATGAATTGATAAAAAAAAAGAGAAACGAGCATCATCGCGGGGGAATCTTTAAAAGAACCTTTGAAAGACGCAGGGGGGTAGAGATGGCGGGTGGTTTTTTGTTTGTGTTTGTTGTTTTTTTCTCCTCGTAAATAAACGATAAAATGCCAAAAAAAAAAAAGAAGAGGGAGGTGGGCGTGGAAGAAAAGAGGTAAAAGAGAAAAAGAGGGCTCGGCTCGCACAAAAAGGGAGCCAGAAAAAACCTGTTAAAGAAGACGACTGTGAAGAAACCGGTCAAGGCTTCACAGCACAAATCTCGTCCAACAGGCAGTCTCTGACGCCCCTTTTACGGCCACGAGGTGGGGCCGAAAGTGGCACCCTCGGGCAGCGGCTGTGCGATGGCGGACTTGGTGAAGTCGGCCGTCTCGTACACGCCGACGTTGCCGAACCAGTTGGGCGCCTCGGCCAGGGTGAGGTAGAGCGTGAAGAAGATGATGAGGGTGGACACGATGAGACCGCTGTCGAGAGCGGCCGACGTGACGTAGTTGTACTGCAGCCACCAGCCGTTCCAGCGGCGGCGGACGAACCAGTTGAAGAAGGTGCCGACGGTGCCCCAGCACAGGTAGATGTAGACGGTTGCGGGCGGCAGCCAGCCGGAGCCGCCAAAGATGAGCGGGGTGTTGACGTAGCGCCAGAAGCTCTTGGGGAAGCGGCGGGCGAGCAGCCAGGTGATGATGGGGGTGACGGCGCCGACGATCCAGAAGTACTGGAGGTTGGCATACATGGCCTCGCCCGAGAAGATGCGCTTGGGGCCAATGGCGCCCCAGATGACGGAGGCCGTGTAGAACACCTTGGCGTTGGCACAGGTGTAGGCGTTGGCCTGCTCGTCCGTGCAGACGCCCTCGATGGAGCCCAGGGCCCAGTTCATGACGGCAATCTGGACAATGGCGGACCAGATGGAGGCAACCAGCTGCGAGGCAAACATGGTGCGGGGCGGCACCTTCATGTAGTGGCCGAGCTTGAGATCCTGGGCAAAGTACAGGGCCTGGGACATGCACAGGTAGCCGTAGTTCTTGAACATCATCATGGCCAGGGGCCGGCCGGGTAGCATGTAACCGACGATGAACTCGGTCAGCACGTTGAGGCCGAGCTGGGTGTTGGTGATGGCCTGGATGATGCCGATGGGGATGGTCCAGAAAAGGGGCAGGATCATGCAGACAATGTAGCCCCACCAGGGGAAGCCCGTGGGCCAGGCGCAGACGACGGCGAACGAGATGCCGATCATGATGACGAACAGGGCGCCGTACCACCAGTCCTCGGCGTCGCGGTACTTCTTCATCAGGCGCATGTGCACGTCGTCCTCCTGGTGGCGGGCGAGCTTGAACTGCTGGAAGATCTCCTGGCCGTGGTACAGGAAGACGTGCACAATGACGGCGGCGACGGCGGCAAACGACAGGCCGTACGACAGCGCGAACTGGGTCGACAGGTACAGCGGCGAGTACTCAAAGTACTTCTTCTCGTCGAACTGGAAGTTGGTGAGGATGCGCGTGACGTTGTAGACGGCGCCGGTGTTGTCGAAGGCGCTGGAGCTCTGGACGGGCAGGTGGGCGCCGTACCAGGTGTTGGTGAAGTGGACGCCGGACGAGACGACAATGAAGAACAGCACAATGCCGAACAGCGTGTTGGCAATGGCGTAGAAGGGCGGGATCAGGGGCGACAGCAGGTAGCCCGAGATGATGGTCCAGTCAAAGGACAGCGGGAACAGGCCGTAGCCCGAGAGGCCGCCGAAGAGCTGGTTGACAATGGTGCTGTTGGGCCAGATCCAGGTGATCCAGCAGAACCACGACAGGCCCTGGAAGATCCAGCCGGGGAACCAGTACCACACAAACGAGCCGCCAAACACGATCATGAACCAGCGGTAGCGGCCCATGCTCCAGCCGTTGGTCTGCGCCGGATCGGACGGCGAGTGGTCGTGCAGCGTGTAGAAGAGCGCGGCGTTGACCAGGTCGCTGGGCCAGATCATGGCCGCCGGCCAGACCAGGAAGCGGCGCGACAGGCCGGCAATGCCGTAGCCCGTGCAGAGCGTGGTGATGCCGAAGAGGATCTGCCAGCCCCAGCCGAAGAACTGCTTGTACCAGATCTGCTGGGCGATGATGACATCGGTGGCGTAGAGAGCGCCACCACCATAGGCGGCCTAGGCGTGTTAGAACCAAAGAAGCCGAAGAAATAAAATAAATCAAAGAATCGAAAGAAATCAAAGAGATATTAAATAGAAATCAAAGAAACACATAGTGATGAACAGCACTCACATTGGACATGACGACGATAATGACGTGCTCCTTAAAGTTGAACTTGCCGGGGCGCAGGTTGAACTTGAGGCCAAAGAGATTCCAGACGCGGTCGGGGAAGACAAGATCCCACAGCAGGCCAATGGGGTAGGCAATCAGCTGGATGACATAGGTGGTGACGGAGACGCTGGGGTTGCGCAGCGAGAAGAGCATGTTGACGCCCGAGCCGACCGTGCACAGAATCAGGCCGATCGTCCACGCGCGGATCGTGTTGGCCGGCAGGTCGACATCGTAGTTGCGCACCGACGCGCGCACCTCGGGGTACGGCGAGTTGTCCTCGATAATGCCCTGCTCGACGGCGAGGCCCTTCTCGACGTTGCCGGTGTTGATGGCGTTGTCGACGTCGTTGAGCTCCTCGATCGGCAGGTTGGGATCCAGGTGGTGCATGCGCTCAAAGTGCTTGAGGCTGTTCAGGGCCTCGGCGCCAGACGTGGCGCCCTCGACCGCAGATTCGCCCGGCGAGCCGCTGCCGCCGTCAACAACCTCGGGCAGAGCATCCTCCTGCTCATGCCGCTTGCGGAGGTTGAATTTGAAACCCATGGTGAAGTCAGGAAAGCCGAGCTTTGAGTGTGTGGCTCAAAGCAAATGTGTATCCTGCGGTTTGGGAAGGGAAGAGATGATGCTCGACTCGTTACTGTCTGTTCATGAGACAGGATGGGAGAGACGAGGAATGGGGGAGGAGGGGGAGGGGGATGGGTATATATGGGGAGGGGGAAGCAGACTAAAGGAAACAAAAGAAACAGGAGGGCAAGGGAGCAATAAAATAGAGGTAAAAAGAGATAAATAAGGACACAAGAGATAAAACGATTAAACGAGGAGGCAGGCGGGCTGACCCTGGGAATTACACATGAGAAGAAGAGCAGCGCCAGCAGGTGAGAGACCAAGACAAAATGGGCGATTCCAGGTCGCACTGCAGACAGCCGAACATGGGGGGGGGGGGGGGGGGGGAGGTGGGAGACAGAAAGAAGGAAACGACGAGGAGGGTGTGCCGTGTCAGGCGTGTGTACTTTGAAAATAAAGTAGCAAGTACGGAGTAGCTAGGAAGAAGAAAGTAACACCACAGCAGGGGCCCAAGAGTGGGTAACGACTAACACGGAAAGTCCACTAGGAGGGGGGGGGGGGGGACCCAATATCCTTGGGGCGGCACGATAGATTTTTCCACTGCACAGTATGGTACTCCTCCGTACATGTACATGCGCTTGTGCTCCCGATATCTTTGGTTCGGGCCAGGGAAAGAAGACAACCAAGGACCAAGGATTAAAAGGAACAGACGGAGAAACGAATGGCGAATTAACAGAAAGGATGCAAGCTCCAATGATAAAAAAGGAAGGAGTTTATTGCTGCACACCCATTCGCTTCCATTCGTTTGTCAACATTATTTGAAAGGCGATATCCAAGGCGGCATCCCAGGCGGCTTGAGGGCGGAAACAAGGGCAAGAAGAGTGCCACGGATAGCCGATGATGATATTTTTGAGAGTTTCCGCGTTGCCAGCCGTTATGCTCTGTCCCTCGTTTCCGGGCAGGCATATGATTGTTGATTTTTCCTTTGATTTGCCCCGGCTTTGTCTTGGGTCCTGGTAATGGCAAAGGGAAAGGTAATTTAAATCAAGCTTCGATGCATGACAAGCAATGCGCCTCTGGGCACAGCGAAGCTGTACTGCGTCTTATCACCCCGCTCTTCGAGTCGCAAGGCTGTACTCTGTAGCTCGGGGCATGACAGAAAAAGGGCAAGAAGACGCAGGCTAGTATCAACGGACGGCGGGTGGCGGGCGGCTTCATCGGTGGCATAGTAATATGAACGATCATAGTAACCAGCACCAAATACACCGGATGGCACGTGCCAGCCGCCAACGATACAAACGATTGTCTCAACTGCTGCCGCCCGTCCATCTCTCGTCCCCAGTGCCCGGTTGCTGGAGAGTCGGCTGCATCATGAAAAGCTTGGATGCATGGATGCTTGGATGCATTTCTTTAGATTGTTGTATGTTGCACGGAGTACGACGCACAACTGATCGGGACGGTGTCATTCTGATTTAGAGCGTGTACTCTAACGTGTACCTGGTTTGATAGCACAAGCGCGGTGTTCCTGTGTAATCCACTACGTTAGCCTCGTCCAAGTCATCATCGACTTCGTCCCGTATTTTTGCTTTCTCTCTTTTCCGTCTTTTCATGCCCCGTTCATCTTGGGTATTCACATTTAACTGCTGTGTATCCCAGCAAGTATGCATCGTCTCGATCGTTTGTCCTGTTGTCTGTTCACCTTCTTCTTTTGCCTTGCGAGACTTGCCTATCATCTCCCAAACAGTATTTCCGCCCCCTCCTTTTGTGAAATCGCTGATCATGACTTACCTGGGAATGTGGGAATATGGGAATGTGGAAACGAGCACCTGGGTCTACCCGAGGCCCAACCTCACCTTGCTGGGGCAGGCAAAATAGGGAGCCAGGAGGCAAACTGGGCCAAAGGGACTGAGAGGAGACAAAGTGAATGGACCTGGAGCCAGACCATGGAGCCGATGATTATCGCTGCCGCTAAAAAGTATGTGCAATCACCAAGGCTCTGCGAGAGGCGAGCTTCTTTTTACCAGTTTGTCCTTTTATGGTTTGGTCTGGTCTTTTGATATGGCCGTTTTATCGCGTCGCCGTTGTATTGTCTATTTTTGAGCAGCCTCTCACCAGTTAGCTCTGCCAAAGGGCGTATTGCCCCATCTGGAAAATGGGGCGCCGAGTTCGAATGCACCCTGCTTGTGATACTGTAATACAGAGCTTGAACACTTGCACGCTCTCTCTTGTTCCTGCACAGGTGGGATGCTTCGGTATCGCAATCGTTTGAATGGTGCATAATCGTGTCTCCGTACGAGGGTGTAAGCGGCAAGAGCAACTGTACGAACAAAAAGAGCAGGGTGGTTTTTTTTTGGTCTTGTTTTTTTTATCTGTTCTCTTTTGTCTTGTTTCTTTTCTTGTTTCCGGCCAAGGGAAAAAGCCACTCTAACCGCTTGAAGTGAAGAGGACCTTCTAAGAGAGGACAAACACCATTTCTGTCTAGTGGCCACTCTCTGTTCGTTTCCTCTCATTCTGGAGCTTTTTTTAAGCTTGTTCGGTCTCCTCTTTCTCAGCTCCCCGCCGATCGTGTCGGTCAGGGGTTCTTTAAAAAAAAAAAAAAAAAAAAAAAAAAAAAAAAAAAAAAAAGAGATGCACGTCGACAACCTTGCAAGTCTCGTGCTCGCGGCTGTCTCGCGTGCAGTTGTAGCTCTGTTGTGACATTTGGTGACGATCCTGTCCTATTGTCCCATTTTGACCTCTTTTTCGCCTTGTATTGTCCCCATCTTTTTCGTGTGCAAAAGAAGGGTGCATCACGTGCTTTTGCGCCTTGCCGTCCCGCACGTGTGGATGTGTACATGTACATGTGCATTTCCCCCATCACCGGTGGTACTGGGCGGTTATTATTCCATTTCGTTTTGCCTTTTTTGAGTTGACAATAAGGCGTGGTTCAACCTGCCACGGTGGCATGTGGAAATAGTGAAATGGCGAAATGACACCCCATAAACCGATTGGAGCTCCCATGACAGAAACGGAAGGTTGGAAGCTCAATCCTGAATAAGGCCGGACGATGAAACTCTTGGGCCTCAACAACGAAATTGACACGACAAAAATGAAAGGGCGCAAGCGAAAAGTTCGCGACATCTTGTCTCGCAATTGCTTTGCGACATTGTTGACCATACGGAGCAGGTGTCGTTGACCTTCCTAAATAGGATGCCCGCAGAATACCATAAGTAGCAAAGCACCGATAAACCCATCTCCCCATCAACTTAACCCAATGGGAATTGGGCAAGCAGAAGCAAAAGAACCGAGAGCCCTAGGGCCCTTAGGGCAGCGACGGACTCTTCACGGGCATGGAAGAGTTGAGGCTAGCCTGCTCCTGTACGGAGTACTTCCGACACGCATTGGGCAATAAAGAAAAGGAAATACGGAAGAAGGAGAAGGAGGAGGGATCCCCGGGACCCCAAGACGAGAAAAAGGCACAAGACAAAAAAGGTGCCCTGAGCTAGCAACCTTTCCGAGCGGACGTGAACAGGAAATGGCAACAGACAGCCATGTTGGTGCCGGGGGAGAGACGCACAACGGTGCAACTTTGTTTCCGGAAGTGGCTTGAGATGATGCAAGGCGGTGTGCAGGAACTCGCACTAGAACCAAGCATAGAAGGAGGTCGGCGCCCGGGGTGTTATTTCTCTCTGCCTTCGCAGCTGCGGCTCGAGTGAAGATGCGAAGTCGTAAAATGTCTCCCCGAATTCCAGGGCAAAATGGGAGCCACTGAAGGAGGGAGCAGGTTAGGCGCGGAACTTGGCACAAATCAGGGGATCGTGGATGCGGGTGAGTGGGCGAAGGAAGCTTCCTTGCAGGATTCTTGAACACAACAATCGCACTAACAACAACCACAACCAGGCCAGGCCAAGCAAGACATGCTCGGCATACTGCAAGCACGCACGCACCCACGCGTTGTTCATACGGGGTATTCGTGATGTTGGCTGCAACTTGTACCGGTGGTCGATTCGCTATTTTCCATTTACCGTTCGCTGGAGCCCAGAGATATACGAGCGATCCGTGGGGTGGGTTTGGGGTGACTGGGCGTGATTGTGCGTGTTTGTGCGAGATTTCTGTGTCTTGGTTGCAAATCTTGAGGAAATCTTGGCTGGGCTTGTCCCGTTTCGCCAAGTCAGATGGCTGCTTGTGGTGGATGGGGCAAACTCCCGTGGCAAAGCTTCATGTCTGTCAAGCTTTGACGAGATGGCAAGTGGCAGGTTGCCCAGAGATCCGATATGCCCAGAAAACTCCCCCGAAGCACACAAGAAGAAGGCGCCCAGAAATTGAAACACTGGGGAACTATCTTGGACAGTGCTTGACTGTTTGTGTCATGCTTGGAAAATGCTTGTCAAATAGCAAAATGATTGACTAGCAAAATTGGCATTAGAAGCCAAGCCGGGTCGTACATGCCGCAGCGTCTGACATGCTTTACTGTCGTCAGAATACGAGAGTACGGCGTATCTCAATATCTCGACGACATCTTTCGTATCAGCTGTCGTATTTAGACTTTGTTGCTTTAAATGTGCTGATCTGCTATATTGAGCGAATGGACGAATAGCAGATTGGCTTTGAAAACAAATCCGAGCGCCCCAGAACCCAACAGCCAACCGCAAATGCCACAACCGCAAGGCAGGGGGCCACCCATTGATGATTTGGAGCTTGGCCTCGCTAAAACTTGGCTGCATCCATGATTGTAAAAGTTCTGGTCCGCCAGCCTCCCTGATCCTCTGGGCCACTGAGAAGAGCATTTGCCCCGTTCAACGTTACGTCGAGGATGCCACCTGTAGCACATTTGAGTTGGATTCCAGACAACACAAAGAAAAAGCACAACGAAACCATAGACCAAAAAGCAGTCCAGGAAGATAAACATCTGCATGGAAGCGGTCTCAGAGCCAGACAAAAACCGCAGGATGGTAGCCAAGACTGTCGCAAGGCGACATCTCGGCGCCTGGAAGCAGTGACGAGCAGGAACAAGACAATAGAACACAGAAGAAAAGATGATGGCTGTCTCGAAAGTCACAAAAGGGCACAAATGCGAGACATGAGCGACACTGGTGCTCAGCTAGTGGCTTTCAGGGGGGAAGGACATAGTTTGGACGGTGGTTGGTCAAACAAGCTGGTCAAAATGACTGGAATCGAGTGATCGTCGGGTTTCTGTCCAAAGGTTGTTCCATTATCATATCCTCCGTGGCTGATAGGGCGACATAGTGTGTCCTGAACTAATAGGGGGCAGATTAGACCTCGTACATCGTACTTTAGTTGCTCGTGCAGCGATATTATGCCCATCTTCCTCGTGCTCGCACTGAGAAGGCTGGCCCGTCTTTGGCCTTGTTTGCTGTTGATTCTCGAATTGATCGGCAGCGCTCCGAAACAGTCTTGCAGACAAATGTCTGTTTGACACAAACATCTATGGTACGGCCTGCCCCCCCCCAAATCATCGAGGCGCTGCTTATCACTTCAAAGCCAGAAAACCGAAGAAAAAAAGAAACACCTCTCCCCCCTAGAGCATGGTTTTTCGATGCTTCAAGTTTGCTTGATCTTGGCATCAAATGTTATGAAATCTGGCTGTGTTTGGCACAGGTACAAATTATTCCGAACTAAAATACGGAAGTATCCTTGGGGATTTCCTGTTCTTGGGCCACTTGAAAACCATCCTGTTTGCCGTTAATGTCTTGGATTGTGTGTGCAGATGTGTATTTTGTGTGTTTGTGTGCCTTGACGTGGGGCAGGGCCTCGTTGGGCCCCACCTCCAAGAGCTCAAGTGTCGTTCTTTCAGGGTATTTCGTAGTCGCATAGGTGGCAGCGGTCAGTACGCCTAGCCCAGAGAGGGAGGAGACATGTCCCTCAATGCGGTCCGTCGTTCACGATCTCTCCTCCTCCTTCGTCGTCCACTGCAAAAAATATCCACAGGGGAGACGCGGCCACGTCCGACCTTTGCAAAACGTGCTGGCAGGGCCCACTGCGAGAACCCTGGCTCTCTCTTTTCGCGCCAAGACGTGGCCCGCATGGATGGGGAGCATCGTCTCTCGCAGATGGGCAGGCGACCAGAAAAAAGGGCCACTCCAACGTTGTAAGAAAAGGTTTCTCTGGAACGACAGCCGAAGCCCTATGCAGCGCAGGGTCTAGCTGATCGTCTCCTTCAGCTTTCAAGAGACGATCAAAATGGAGGCCGAAACATTATTTCGTTGCTGGAAATAATTGCACACCAGAAGCACACAAGATGCTCACCGTCCCTTTGTTTTCTCATTTCCTGTTGTGGCTAAGTGGAGGATCAAGAAGCGTAACAAGAAAATGCATGGTGAAAGAGGACAGTGCTGGACGCACGGTAGCGGTGTTGTCCACAAGTCACTAAGATCGGCCGCTAACCTCAGTGTGAGTGGAGTCGCCACGGGAGGGGACAAAATGGTTGGCTGTCGCTGTTCAAAAGCACCGTTGAATGCTCTTTATCCAGAACTGTGAAGACAGTAAGATAAAAGGTTCATGACAGGAGAAATTGAGTCAGCAAGTCGAATATCATGCTGTTCGACCTAATTGTGTTCCTCGGACCGCCGATTTGTTCCACTTTCCTCCACACATCGTCTTTCACGACGGATAGAAATCAGGTGTTTGATAGAGGCGAGACCCAAGTTGAAAAAGTATTTCAGAGCATCCAACTTCGGGCGTCCTGAAGACCGAGCAAAACTGGCGAGAACAATCCATTTCGTGCTTCTCAGTCAATCTTTTCTTTTGTGCTTTTTATTCGGAAAGGCCCTGGACCATGGAACCACCAGACGGCATCTTTTCTACCACGACTCCATAGCCTGTCTCGCCTGTGTTAGTTGGAAATACCCTTGAAAATGCCCTTGAAAAGAGCACTTGGAACCTGGCTTTTTGCATGTCGGATTTCGTACTCGTATGTAAGTATGAAAGTGTGAGATACGAAAGGGGATCCTTGCTGCGCTCCAAGCCGTCTCACTTCTCACGGCCTGGACTCAGTCTGGATTCTGGCCTCTTCTGGTCTTTTAGCCAACGATAGCAGCGTTGCAGGAAGGCGACAACCGAGCCATTGAAGTCTGAAAATGGACCAACATCCGAGTTTAAGAGACGCGAACCAGGAAATTGAACCAGTGAAAAGATGAAAACAACGGGGAGCCACGGTAGCGAAACTGTCTGTTTGGCTTAATTGTGCACTGTCCGCGTGACAAAAGCTCGCTACACCACTAGGAATATCGTTCCGCAACTCCCTTGCCTCTTGCTGGCCTGACCAGCTCTTGTCCTAGCTTGGCCACTGCTTGCAGGACAAGGCTGCAGGAATACGGCGGGTGACTGGTGTTGCAATTGGCCAGCCATCATAGCAAGGGCAGAGATTGCGGTGCCCTGATAGCAGGAATTGGTGGGAAAGGCTTCTGCACGTCCAGAGGTGGAGACTTGCAGAGGCCGGAGAAGTGAGATGGGAAGGATTAGGAAAAGGCGACAGTCGATTCGAAGTTTGATGATTCAAAATGTCTTTGGCCCAAATATGCCCTGCGAAAAGAGCATGTTGTCCGGTGTTTGAACTCGCTAACATCTCGCGCTGGCCTTCCTTTCTGAACTCCATTTTGAGTGCTGATGAGATCACGAGATCATTGACTGCGGGCAGGCGGGTGACGGGCTGGTAAAGGACAGACGATTGAGGTGAGGTGAGAAGCTTGCTGGGGTGTGAGAAGAAGAGGGGACACGGAACAGAACGCTCGCATTCTCATGCTGACACTCGTAGAAACGTAAACACGGAAATTCACTGGGCAGTAAGGAGAAGGGGAGGGGGAAAGGGGTGGACTGGTATCTCACGGGATGATAGGGACAGAAAGAGCAATGAGTTAACTCAATGGAGGAAGGAGCCACCGGGCTCGCTTGCAAGAAGGAGCAGACTATCAAAGTTACTTTGTCGTTGTGGGAAGGAGCCATTGTACCCCTGCCACTCTCACCAGATATCTACGAATAGCATCTTTACCTTAAACGCAGCGAGTCAGCGAAATACGAAGGATAATGTGGGCTATCACCAGGACAAAAACCCACGCGCAAGGCTGACTGCAAAATATGAGTGCTGTGGACTGCGTATCAGCAAAAAGTGCGAGGAAGTGCGAGAGCGAGATGGGAGAGAAGCATGTGCAAAACGAATCGGACAAGGGAGGAGGGGGTATCTCCGTTTAAGCTCTGCGCTAGCTAAATACCTTCTAGAAACGCTTTAGCGCTACAGTGTGAGGTGTTCTTAGTGAAACAGTGCCGGCAGTTCCCTTCCTCGTAAGTCGTACCGCTCCCGCTCTCGACTTGGCCCTCCATGATTCAGATGGGCCGAATCGCGCCTTCCTGATTGAGGAAAGTAACATACGAGCAAGATGGGGGGAAGGCATGGACGAAAGCACATACTGTGTAATACTCCGTACATGCACATGTACATGTACAGAAGGACAAGGAAGGAAGGGGGCGAGGAAAGTTGCTGTCACGAGATAAGACTCTCCCGCGCCTGCCAGTGAGTGTGCGTGATTGGTTTGTCCAAAACATTAACCCCCAGTGTCCCAGCGCCCCAGTGCCCCACGGCCCCATTGGCTGTCAGAACATCCTGAATTTCTAGAGGTATCAAGCTACGACGTACGAAGTGAATCAAGAGATGTGCTTTACGAGATATGGATAGGAAGCTTTGGGACGGAAGCTCAAAGGGAAAAACGGAGTAATTACTCAAGTCTCAATTCAAAGCTCTCAGGCGCGAATCACTCCATGTTTAACTGGAGCAGTGAGGGATTGGGAACAGGGAAGGTGCGAGTCATGCAGGGTATGATTTATTGTGTCTCTGCCTATGTACATAACAGGAAGGCAGTAGCAGGGCAGTACGGGGTGAGGAAGGAGGAAAGCCATCAATAGGGCAAGCGCAAGGGGCGGACAATGGAAGTTGTACGAATGATGTTGAAAAAAGGGTCAGGAAGGTACGAAGGAGAAATCTGGCCTTGATGTAGCCATGATATATGCCAGACAAAATGGAAATAGTTGTACCTGGAGACAGAACGTGGAAGGTGCATATCGCCAACAGCGGGTCCAATCTGCCCAAAAATACACGGACAGGGATGGGCAGGGATCGGCCACGAGCTCCGGATGTGAAGCAGGCAGTACTCAGCACTCAGCAGATTCCTACGGGGAAGTTGCCTCCTTACCTAATAGCATCGACCGGTCTCCTCTTCCCCGCACTCTTCTGACGGGATACACCCGAGCAGCCCGGACGTCGCCTGTACTCAGTAATACAATGTGCAACGGAAGGCGCTGGTTGGAGCATGTCACGGCAGGTTGCGGGCAAAGGGCTGAAGGCCACAGAATTCTGGATGCGGGTTGTGGGTGATAGGAGGGCGGGCATGTGGGCTTGAGCGTGAGTGTCCATTGTCTATATTAATACCTCGCAAACCCAAAATTTAGACAGTGCCGGTACGGAGTCGAGCATTATGAGCACAAATAAATGAAGATGTGCATACACGGGAAGTTGCAACAAGGCGGCAGGCACAGCCTGGCCGAATAAATTGCTTACGCTCCTGCACTTTGAAAAGAAGTGAAATGGGAGGGTATAAAAGTAAGCTGGGCCTCCATTCACCGAAAGAGCATCAACGGCCGTTACCGTTCTCGTAGTCTGTGTTATTTGGAGTGTATGAATGGCAGGGCGGAAAGAGCAAACGGCAGTGTGAGTGGACTTGCGGACGTCAGGGTACGGCACGCAGAAGCAGGAAAGTGCAAGGCACGCTCGGCACGGTGCAACTAGATGCTCGGCATTTTGTCTTTTTGTTTATTTCTTTTGTTGCAAGGGCCGTCTTGGTCAAAACATATGCCCAAAAGAAAGCAAGAAGCAGCCTTCTTGATTGCTGGGCATCTGTTACCCCTTCCCATATATGGTTGGCTTGGACAAAGCTCAGGCAATCGGATTGTGGGAAGAGAAAGGTGGTAGTTGCCAATGCCTATTCGCTACAGAGGCGCGCAGTGCTCAGCCTGGACCTGCATTTCCACATTTCAGTGAGCGAATGAGGGGTCGTTGAACGCCCAGAAATTCCCCAGGAATGTTGGAGGCGAGAGGAGGCTGACAGGCAGCCGCTCCTTCCTCGGCTGCCCCTCACAAGTCTTGCGTCTTCTCACTCAACACTGTCGGCCAACCAACCTCCTTTGTTCTCCTGCCTTCTTTCCCTGTAATTTGACTGGCGACCTGATGACCTTATGAGCTGATTTGATTCACTGACTGAGCTGGGGAGAAACACGAACGAGACAAAGCGACTCGCCACGGATCAGTGAATGGCAGACAACGAGTTGTGTGAGAGACCTGGGCTGGCGTGAAAACCGTGTCTCGGGAATTGTTTCCTGGAAGATTGTTGAGTGTCTTGTGTGATTCCACGTTTCTGGTTTTCTTTGTGTTTCCGGGCTTTCTTGCGTTCCTTTGACTTCGTTTATGGTATTTTTGAAGTTTCGGTCACAGTCTTTGTTCTTTTCAGTATGAAAAGGAGCCTCAACGGCAACGACACGACGATTCGATAACCACCATCCACAGGCCATATGCAGCCTTCCGCAACGATGCATACCCTCGCGAGCTCAATGCCGCGTCTCTTTGGCCGGTCACAGACACCGACACCATCACAAGTCCAAGAACCGCCAGCTCCACGAGCCAAACTCGTCCGAAGAACAGGCGACCATTTTGTGCCGCTTCCCGGCCATGCCGGACACACCGGATACGTATCTCCGGCCTCGTTTGAGCCGCTGCGTCGTGAGGGCAGTTTGGCAACTGGTTCCTTGGCATCTGCCGCGGCCTCGGGCTACGAGGTTCTGCTCAACGGCCCAGACCGAAGCAGTCTTTGTGGGAGCAGCATCCACGGGCGAAATGGTGGTGGGAGCGGAAGTGTCCACAACCAGCAGCACCGTTACTATGCTGTCCGGTCACAACGAAATATGCACCGCTCATGGCTAGCTGCAGCAGACGCCCGGAGACCATCGTGGTCTGGCGAACGGCCGCCACCTCGCAAACTGGTCAAAGATCCTGGCGGATCGGCGAGACCGTCAGCATCGAGAGAAATTCCAGATGATACCGCCTTGCGGCGGAAGACTGCAGGAAACACAAGCCAAGCCAACGGCGGTAGCTCGCCTACACACGAGAGAGGCAGCTTCGGCGGTCCTGGCTCACTAGGCATCCGGCGCAAGATCTCCCGGTGGCGTGATCTCCGATGGTGAATATCTCGTGAGATCTCTCATTGGGATCTCTCATCGGGGATATAGACCAAGATCCCATGAGCAACATGGTCACTCAGCCAAGAGACGTGAGGACAGTTGCAGCTTTTTTTTAACATTCGTGCTGCATTTACGGTGTTTATTTTTATATCGTGCACTTTTTCCATTTCGATTTTTCTACATCATCTTTTCCGCATCCTTTTTGGCTTGGGTTTATTTCCCTCATCATCTTCATTATTTCCTCTTCATATTTTCGATTTTGCATTGGCTATCAAACGGGCGTTTATTTTGTATATTTCCGGCCGCAGAGGACGACATTTATATTTTCCACCTGTCAATATCGTAGAATGAACATATATACACATGCACAATGCCATGGAATCTCACGATGTCTGTAAAAATACGAATCTGGAATATCTCAGGATGTCGTCGATCCATAGCTATATTAAATCTGGCACACCTTAATTGCCCTGGATGGTGGTGCTGATCCCACTTCCCCCCACTAAGATACACTGACCAACAGGAGGTCTGCTGCCAGCATCCAGCGCTAAGTCCGCTGAAGGGGAGCTAGCATGCATGTGCACCGCCAGGCGCAGCTCTTTATCGCATTTCTTATCGCTCAAAAAAATTTGCCCAAGCAAAGGCATCACCAAATATCACGACGAACGACAGCCTCGTCAACGATAATTCCACCTACGACACACCTCCCTTCACACCTACATACACTATGACACAACAAAAGGGCCAATTGGCCCGCCCAATATTTGCCAAGATCGCGCCGCACGAGTTCCTTGTCGCCAACCTTGCCCGCGAAGGTCAAGAAGGAGGATCACAACAAGGCACCCGTCCAAATGGCCGCACGCCCGACGAGTCTCGCGACTTTGACGTGCACACGGGCTCGCTGTCGCAGGCACATGGCAGTGCGGCTGTCCGTCTCGGCCGCACGCGCGTTATCTGCGGCGTGCGCGGTGAGATCCTGCCTGTCACCAACATTCCCCAATACAGACCCTCCACAGTAGTCTCGACAGGGCCCGACACAGACAAGGCCGCCGTCGAGGCAGACAACCGCCGGCAGCTCAAGGACTACGATCTGCTGGTCCCCAACCTCGAGCTTGCCACGGGCAGTGCGCCTGAGTTCCTGCCTGGCGGCCCACCGTCGGTCCTGGCCCAAGTTCTGAGCACAAGACTTTATGCTCTGCTGCACAGCTCTGGTCTGGTCGACGCCGAGGCATTGAAGATTTGGCACACCCCAGGACGGAGAACACAAGAGGGAGAAGATGAAGATATGGAGGTCGACGAGGAAGGAGATGACGAAGAGGAGGAGGACCGCACACCAGAAGTCAAGGCGTACTGGACCCTCTACATCGACCTGCTGTTCCTCTCGTTCGACGGCAACCCCTTGGACGCCGCCTGGGCCGCCATTGTTGCCGCCCTGCGTGATACCCGTCTGCCGCATGCACGCTGGGACGCCGATAGAGACCGCGTCGTGTGCTCGCCGCCCTCGGTTACGCCGCCGCCTCCGTTGACTTTGAGAGGGCTGCCCGTGGCATCGACAGCTGTTGTGCTGGTCGAGAACCGCAAGCGGCAGCAGCGCCAGAGCAGCGAGGCCGCCGGCGCGCACTGGATCCTGGAAGACCCGGATCGTCTAGAAGAGGGCCAGTGCCACGAGACGGTGACGGTTGTGGTGGACTGTTCACAGGGGACGGGCAAATCGACTGTCGTCCGCGCGCTGTCCAAGAGTGGCGGCGTTCTCGTCGGGCCCAAGGAGCTGCATGCGCTTGTCGCATCAGCCGAGAAGCGGTGGGTAAGCTTGTCCAAGGCTCTGGGACAGGGCGCCTGAAGAGGAGACAAGATGACACGACACGACAAATCAACGAAACAACAATCATCAATACGGCACTCCCCTGGGTATGACCCTCGGACAGCTCTTGGAAGATGCCCATTAAGGACACGGTCAATAAAGAGGCAAGCCGAGGTTTCAGCGGAAACAGGGCGTCATATGCAAGAGCATAAACACGAATATATTGCCGCGATCTCTGACCACAGCCCATGGACCGCTAGACACGAGATTGGTATGGCTTCAAAGATATCCAGAGCTCATTTTATATTGGCGAGAACACAAGAAGCAATACTATACCGAGGATATCCTTAAGGATTCTTTTTGAAGCAGGATCTCTGATAGCTCCCTACATTGTATTCATCTTAGAGAAGAACATGGCTTGGCGTAACGAAAGCGTTGATCTTTATGCTCTCGAGAAGCAATAATAAATCGACGCAGTTCACTACAAATTCATAACAGACTCACGACTTATGAAAATGAATGCAAAAACTCATCACAGAAGAGATGAATGTCCCGACCTTTCGAACCATCCTTACAGGCTTGAGGGTTTCCCCTTAAAATCAAGGGCAGTAGATACAGGTGGAGGTGTTTCGTTCAATCTCCCACTCTGCGGCTGTATGCAATCCAGTGAAGGCTCGCAAATCCGACAATGCAGCACGGGGAGCCATCGACACGCCCCGTGAAGGGTGTGGGTTTGAGCAGCCGTCGCATTCGGTGGCAGAGTGGGTTGTTGAAGAAGAAGAGAGGAGAAGAAAGAGAGGCCGAAACGCGCGAGAAAGCTTTTCAGTGCGAGGATACAGTGGATGGGCAGGGGCGGTGCGGAGAAACATGTGTCCGCGCAAAGGGTGGACAGTGGTCGGTCGCGCCTGCCCCACTCTATGCTCCAGTTCTTGCATCTCAATTTCTGCCTACCGAAAAGCTTCCTCCTTTTCCTCCTTCTTTCTCTTCTTTTGTTTTCTCTTCTCACAAGCAGCCTGCACCTCGTCACAGACACAATCATGGAGTCCCTTTCAGACACCATCTGGGATGTTGTCATCTGCGGCACGGGGCTGCAGCAGTCTCTTCTCGCGCTGTAAGTCTTTTCCCACATACGTGTCTCGTTTCGTGATTTCTTGATTTCCAAGCGACGTTTTTCAGGTCCTTGTTTCTGACTGACTTTAGCCCCTGAACTTGTGATTTTGACCTGGCCTGTCCCTTTGATATAGAGCTCTCTCTCGCTCCAACAAGAACATTTTGCACATCGACCCGAACCATTACTATGGCGGGTCCGAGGCTGCCCTGAGCCTCTCCGAAGCTGACGCGTGGGCAGCGCCCCGTCCGGAAGCGTCGGCAGTGCGGCCGACCACCACAGCAGACGCCAACGTGAAACTTGGCCCTCTGTCACAGTACTCGGTCGCTCTGGCGCCGCAGTTTCTGCACGCACGCTCGACCCTCGTTGAATTGCTCGTGTCCTCGCGCGCGTTTCGCCAGCTCGAGTTCTTGGCCGTGTCGTCCTTTTTCGTTCTCGACTCTGACTCTTCCGAGTCCTCGACCTCCTCCTCCCCTTCCATCACGCGCATCCCAGCAACCCGCGAAGACGTCTTTGCCAGCACTGCCATGCCCGCCCGCGCCAAGCGCCAGCTGATGAAGTTTCTCAAGTCTGTCTTGGCGTTTGATGAGGCACAGGGCGAGGAGAGCGACAATGCTTGGGCAGAACACGCAGACGAACCGCTTGGTGCGTACTTGCAGTCCAAGTTTGGCCTCGACGACCGGATGCGGGACAATGTGCTCGCTCTCACTCTCTCGCTGGACGGCGCAGCCGTGACTGTCAAACAAGGCATGTCGCGGCTGCACCGGCACATTACATCGATGGGCCTGTTTGGCCCTGGCTTCGCGGCCGTGTGTCCCAAGTGGGGTGGCTACGGTGAGATTGTGCAGGTGGCGTGTCGGGCGGCGGCCGTTGGCGGCGCAATCTACATGTTGGGCAGCGGCATCAAGTCGGTGAAGGAGATCGCACCTGTAGAGGGAGATGCCCAAACAGAGAAGCTTCTCGAGTTGGAGCTGACACGCGACATGACGGTCAAGACGAAACTGCTCGTTCGCGGCGACGAAGATATTATCGAGGCGTCGCCAGGGTCTCCTGTATCTGCTCCCGGCGAAGGACAACAGCTCAGCAGACTCATTGCTGTGGTCGGCGCTCCGTTGCCGTTCCTGTTTGCGCCGACAGTTGAGGGTGCCCCAGTGGCTGGCGGGGCGGTGATAGCCCTGCCGGCCGGTCGTCCGGTGTCAGCTGGTGGCCCGACGCCGGAGCACCCCGTGTTTGTAATGGCACACTCCAGTGATACCGGAGAGTGTCCAGCTGGTCAGAGTAAGTCCAAATCTCTTTTCGCACATTTTCTTACCTATGAACACCCTCGTTCTTCATCCCCTCAAAGCTACATGATGATTCTTGAATCAAAAAACTTATCTACATTGTCTGAGCTACCGCTTTGACGAGAACATATTCGATCTGATCAGCTTTCTTTCCGTCCACTCTGTTTCCGTCTTATTCTTTTTCATCATACAGTGGAAGCTTGAAGCTAACAAGCAGGTGTTCTTCAATTTACAACGATTCGGACCGAGGGCAGCAAGGCCCTGTTGGAGGCCGCACTCAAGACGTTGCTAGCCGCCTTTGCATCACAGACAGCAAAGGATGCGACAAAGAATGCAAGCAGTGATACCGAGAACAAGGGTGACGACAGCAACAGCGGCGAAACTGTTTCGCCGTCGTCAACTTCATTACCCGTTCTCTATCAGCTGTACTATGAGCAGCTGAGAGCGGAGGCGAAGGCCACGGAAGTAACCCCAGTACCGCAGCCCGAGGCCTCTCCTAGCACATTCCGCTTCCCGCCGCTACCCGTCGACCTCATGGTGGAGGACGGGCCGCTCGACGTAGTGCGAGAGGCATGGCGGCGGGTAGTTGGTGCTGAGGCAGGTGACGATGTTGATGCAGAGTATATGAAGTTTGTCGATCGCGAAGGCAACGATGCCGACGACATGGAGTATGACTGAGTGGTGTCGGCGTGTTGACGTCGACGGGTCGGGTGTATTTTATGACTTTTTTTGCTATTTTTACCTTTTGCATGACACGATACCTACGAGGACGACTTAATATCATGATTTTATTTTTATTTTGCTTCTTTTATCTCAGTTTTGGTTCGTTGGAAATTTTCTTTCTCGCCGCGATTATATTATCTCGGGATATCCGTCTTAATACGTCTGTTATTGGCACTCTAGCCGACGGCTGCTGTTGGCCGCACAGTCGTATAGGCTTGACTTTGGCCTGTCGTCGGATGTGGTACAGAGTGAAGGGGCACCAGTGCCCTATCAAGGCTGTCAAAAAGCATTGAAGAGTCTAAAAGAGAATGGGAGAGAACAATGCTCGGCACGCCTCGGGAGCGGCACAGCACTCCGTATGCAGAGAAAAGATCCCACCATGGTTGCAATAGGCACGAAAAGACAAAACGGCGAAAAGATGCAAAGGTGCAAAGACGGGAACGGGAATTGCACCGATAGGTCTGTCTGCTCACCGACCGGTCGTGCCTAACATGCTATTTTCGATGCATATTATTATTGCCGTCCTTATGAGGCCCAATCCACGAGTGCCATGTCAGGGCAAGGAAAGGAAGAAAAGGTCCGTTTCTTCTTTTTCCTCTTTTTCTTTTCCCGTCCTTTGATTCCTTACATTATCTCAGCTGTCGTTGGCCAAAAACACGTCATTTGGTCGTCACTTGCCATCAATCTCCGCTCTTCCGCGTCTTCTCTTGTTGCTTTTCTTTATTTTCGCCACAATCCTCTTTTTTTTTTGGGCATCGTCCCGTGCTGGCCACTGAGACCTGGCAAGACAAGCATAAAAGAAGGGGAAAAAATGAGGGCTGCTGCCAGCTGAACATTGCATGTCGGTGGACCTCCTCGTACCTGTATTTTTCATTCCGTACGACAGCCACATACGTTATGTCGTTCTTTTGCCTCCTGTCTTTTATAACCACAGATAACCACAGCCATTGTTTCTCATTCGGTCCTATCTCAATTACCGCCTTCTGAAGACCACAAAACACAAAACATCTCAAGAGACTCCCACAATGGGCGTTGGAGTGCGGCTCTGCCGAGCATCAGCACCAACAGGACAATGCCGAGCTTTTCTTTCTTTCTTTCTTTCTTTTTTTCTTTTGCGCCCCTGTACTCGCAGACACGAGATTAGAACCGTCGGTGATATTAAGGGGAAATAGGTCAGGATACTAGAGTAGGGCGACCTTGCGAGCGTCGGTCACGCATGGCAGCCCTCTTGTCCAACCTCATAGTCCGGTTTTTGGCCGGTCGTACAAGCTCGACGATGTGGAGGATGTGGACGCTGTGGAGAGAACACAGAAAGGGAAAGAAAACAGTGAGAATAGGGAGAAAGAAATCAGACATGGCAGTACCCAGTGTCACGACGCACAAAAGGTGCACAAAATTGTGTGACTCGCCGTCATCGTCTTATTTTCAGCACCGTTGGCATCGTGGAGAAGCAAGGCTTGGGGCAGACGGTTTCCACCGGACTTCAGACGACAGTACTTTTGTTTGGATCTCGGATGGGTGATGGACAGGGGTGAGAATGAACGGACAATTAAATTCCCCGAAACAGCGGCATGTGTGTACAAGAACCCCGTGGCTTTTTCTTGTACGCGATGGTCTTGCTATTCCTGTGGACTTGTCAAAAGCATGGTGTGCATGTCGAGCTGAGACGTGCGGAAGGTGCGGAAATAGAGAAGAGACAACGGAGATTCAGATGAAAGTAAACCAAGGTTCCAGATCATGGTGACCCAAAAAGGCAAAAAAGACCCTTGAGACATATCCAATGATTGTATGATACGGGCAACAGACAAGCAGAGAAAGCGGTAAGCATATACGACGAGACAAAATATAGCAATAAGCACTATGTAAAATCCGGTGGTTTTGTAAGATATTGAACAATTACTTTTTATGAACAGTTTATATGATAAAAATAACGAATGATCAAATGCCTTCATTCTCCTCACAAACATTATTTCATTGAATTCAAAAATTTAATATATTTCCAGCTATTATTTCACAAGGGAAACGGCGCCCGTTGTCTCACATCCGATCCGATCTTGCCTCCTCCCCTCACCTTTCCTCCTCACCGTGGCTCGACTGCCTGCGAAGAGAGACAGCGAAAGCAGTCATATGATGCCGACCTCATGCAGGCTGAACCCACAATTTAGAACCAGAACCAGAACCAGAGATGAAGAGATGGAGACAATCAGGCATCCGGCAGAACCAAGGAATGAGTGAAGATCATAAGATAAAGGTGACCAACGACAACGAAGTCGTAAGCAATGCCTGAAAAGATGGGGAGCATGATCTGTTGGTAAGCTTGTCTTCACCGGAGAAGCCAACATAAAAAAATGAATATAAGACCTATATGCACTGAAATGCGTGCATACATGCTTTCCTCGGAATTTCTCGAGCGTGAATGCATACAGCTGCATGCAGTTTGCATGCAGAGGTGCAATACCAAGCTCGAGAGGATCCAAGATCGAACCACTCTGTTGCGGTGAAACACACTCTGCCATGCCTTCGAAAGTCCAGTGCCGTTATCTGCATCTTTTCTTTTCTGTCTTTTCTGTCCTTTCCGCCTCTTCTTTCTCCTATTTTTCTTGTTGTTCATATTCCACTGGCAACCACACAGGTCCCTCTTTGGGACGCACTGGAGAGACTTACCAACCCTTCGTTTTCCACTACAACAATACTCGTAATTTCAGTGTATTCCGCCTCACCTTTCTGGTAAATTTGTGTGTCGCACTCCGTAAGAGATATTCGCCCTGTTTCTCGCATTGAGGGGTACGTGCTTCAGGGCTTTCTCGCTTGGAGTCGCTTCCACACCCTCGGTCATTCGTTTCTTCTGTCACTTTCTTTTGCCATTTCTTTTTACTGCTTTCTTTTGTTAATTTCCATTCCTAGCTAGTATTCCGCACAAGCACCGCTTCTACTGCCGGGGCCTGAATATGCGTGTTTCCAAGACCTACTTTCCTCAGCTCGACTCCTTCCCTGTTTGCCACAAAATAGGGGCCCGATGGTGTCCTCTCGCTTATGGCTCTTTGCCGTTGTTTTCTTTTTCGTTTCTGAGCCGCTGCTTGGTCTTTATTTTTGCCTTCTTCTTTTCAGTATCGAAGTGTTCATTCCTGTTATTTTGCCTCCACACCGGTTGTCCTGCTTTCTTTGTGGCTGCTCTCCTTTTCTTCTTTCGGGTCTAGCTGTATCTGTCCTGCCCATTAAATTGCTGCCGCCCTGGAATTGTGAATGCTTATTGAGTTCTGTCAGTGTCCAGATTCCCATTTCGAAAGTCTCGGTCTTTCCAAACGTCGGCATTTGCCGTGGCCTCCTTCCACGATTGATTTTGGCCTCCCCCCCCCTCTCCTGCCATATCCATGCCCCTGTTGCCCTTAACCAGGGACCGCTGTTGCCATTTCAATACAATGTCCGTCCCGCTCCCCAAAGGATGCTGCGACCCAGCATTCATGTGTCTCCCTTCCACTTGAATGCACTGGCCTGACACTGGACCATCCGATCGCTCTTTCCGTGCACGATCTCTCCGGACATGTCGCTTTGTTTCGATCGAATCTCCCTTTTAGGTCATGCCCGCGTCTGTGCTTAGTGCTGAAGCGCCATGTTCAAAGCGTCTTGTTGTTGGTATTTACAGAGTAGTATTTACACAGTACTTTCTCTCCCCCCTCCCATTATGCATGCACTGGTCTGACGGGGTCGGGTCTAAGGTGCCAAAAGACGAAGAAACGAAAGACGGTTTCTATGCGACGACATGCGACGCTCGAATATCGCCTCCTCGTGCTTGCTTTGTGCAAAGAAAAACGTGCTTTTCTTTGCTTTCTTTGGTCCAAACTGCACATCGTTTCGACCTACCGTTGATTGGTGTCCAGATCCGACACTCCGAGGATGCACTGTACGAGCACGATAGAAGTGTTAATGAAAGCGAAAGTGAGGGTGCAAGTGCAGGTACTTTTTGTCCGTGCGTCTGCCAGTTTCCAGTGTCACCCACCACAATTGCACAGGCCCTTGTCGTCTTTGATGCAGTCAACACCGTCTCGTTGTACTTTGTGTGACTGCAAGCATTTTCAGCCACCAACAGAACTCCACAGAGTACTTGTATCCTTTTGCATTTTAAGGAGGTACTTGCAGAAATCTTTGTGAATACTCCGTATGCTCGCCGACGGCACCTTTACGAGGCCCTGATGTTTGTATATTCCCTTGTGCCTTTTGCTTTTTGCTGCTCGCCTTGTGCCTCTAACTCCAGTCTCGAACCCCATTTCTCAGTTCTCATTTCTCATTTCTCAGGCGGTCTGGCCCACCATCTGGTGCCGCGTGTCCCGTGCGCTCTTTTCTGGGCCGGCCCTTGGTCTTGGGCCGGGTCTGGCTTCTCTTTGGCTTCTGGTTTGATTTCTTGGGTCGACCAGATCGGCAGAAAGTCAGAGGGAAAGGTGATTTGTCGCAAACCAAGGGCTGGGAAAGAGGAAAAAGTCGGTCTTGTCGTCCGCCGCCCGTCCTCCGTCCTCTCACAAGTTCTCTTCTATCCTTCTACAGCCATTCCCTCGACCTGGTAGATGGCTCTTGGGCCATCTCGCTCCATGTTTCTCCATACGACCCATCCCTCTGTCTTTTACGATGCTCGGCGCATCGTTTGACCCCTCACTTGCACACCGACATGGTTGGGAAGCTGCACAAGGTTCAAACAAGTCTAGCTTCTCGCCAGAAAACATGCATCTTTTTGGGACGGTGCTCTCTCCTGCATATCTGGTACATTCTCGCTCCGTTCAAGATGCGTTTTCAGGGATCCTCGTCTTCCATTCCATCAATCCATTTCTTCCCCAAATACTCCGTACTTACCCTGATGGCAACGTCTCCTCGGCCGATATCGTACCGTAGCGTCTCGTCTAGAAATTACCAGAGATGGAAGGACGCAAGATGAAGCTGGATGACAGTCGAAAAAACATATGGAATGGCAAATGAAAAGCAGAAATGGCGCAACGGGGTGGTGGTGATTGTTACAACTCGACAGAGAATGTCAAGATGAGAGGTCGTCCTTGGTTGTCACCAAAGTGCACTATCGTCCGCTAAGACGCTAACAACTGCTGGAAAAGTAGGTTACCAAGTGACACTACGGGGGCTTCCGTCCATCCCCAGTTGTTAGTCACTTAGTGGCAAGGTCGGTCGTGTGGGGGCGCTCAAAGGGCACAAAGAGACTAGGGGCACCTGCCCACCGAAAATCCTCTGACAAACGGAACGGCCACACCCTCCCACCAAAAAGGCGCCAAATAGGCCTCCAAATAACGGCCGTCCCGACCACAATTGTCCCGAGCAGTTGTCCGACCAGATGTGCCGACCAGCTGGGGGACGAACAAAATGTGCGACTGAGATGCAATGTGATGCAACTGAGAAAGAGACTTGCGACGAGGTAAAAAGTGTGGGAGGACATAACAAACGGACAACGAAGGAGGTGTGATGACAAACAGAAAAGAGACGAACTCGTACAGTCACAAGCTTGAAACGACAAACAAAGCAGGAGGTGAGGCGGACGGAAAGCCTGCCTCACTGCAACGTTCAACTGTGACTGTAACGATAACCACGATATTATCTACTCCGTTCTTCAGGCCTGTCGCCCTGTTCTTTCTCCCCTTTGTTTCTCCGAGGGTTAAGATACGGAAAGAACCCCCTGCTTGTTGCGGCTCGCAGATACCAGCTGGGGAAGGTGCCACTGTGCATATTTGGCGTCAGGAAAGACCACACTCGTGAGGACAGCCAACACAATCGGCAGGGACGACCGCTGGGTCGACATAAACAGTAAACACCGACGACCAGGCCATTGGCCATTCTCGACTTTCGGGCCTTGACCGTTCTGGTCCTATTTCTCGAGCCTTTCATCCTTTCCATGCAGGCCCTGCATCTTCGCCGCGCTCGCCTTTGCCTTGGGTCGCGCTTCATGCAGTGCGTCTTCCACGGAACTGGTCAAGACCGATGGGCCTCCACGTGTGTTCGGCTTTCCTGGCCGCTTGTTGCCCTTTTACGGTTCTTTTTGCTGTGAGTTCCTTCGCCCGCTTGGTTGTCTCGACATATGTCATAGACTTCCTTGATTTGCAATGTTTTCTTTTTTATTCTCCCCTCTAACTTCCTTTTTCTCCGCCTCACTTTGACCCCTGGTCACCCCCCAAATGTCTCTCTTTTTCTCTCCTTTCTCTCATTTTCTCAGCAGCCCCATCCCTTCTTTTGCAGAAACCCGAGCGCCCAAAAATATCCTGCCAGAATAAGAATACCGGAGATCCAGAAACGCACAATGCACATTCCTCGTCAATCGACAATCACTGTCTCTTTCCAGCAGTCTGCCCTCGCAAGGATTCTCGCTTTCTCATTAGGCCTCCCCCAAACAAAGACATGATCGCCGCCATCATGCTTTTCTAGGGGCATTCCTTATGGTTTTATCTACACTTCTGGTCCCCGTGTGTCACTTCCGTTACTGTTCAGAGCACTCTTCTTTGATATGTATCTGCCAAAAAATTATGTGCGGGCCCCTCTCCGGTGTCTTTCGCTTCGCTTCTTCCTGGGGAGATCCCAAGACAAGGGACGCTAACTTTCTGTGCATGCAGTCCGCTAACACGAAAAGGCTAGATCTGGCCCACTGCACTTCTCTACTGTGGATCTCTTGTTTTCCTTGCCATCACGGCACCACCGCTTACGAGTTTGGGTTTCTTCCCCTCTCTCGGGTCGAGCTCACCCTCCCTCCTCTTTTCCTCTTCCTGACCGTTTCTTTGTATGAGAAAAGACCAGCCTGTAAGACCGTACTGTTGGTCCCAACCACTCCGTAAATACACCTGCTTGTAAGATACATTCAGACCGAAAGAGGGCGAGAAAGGGTCATAGTTCGTAAAAGACCACGAATCAGAGACGGGGTCTGCCGAAGCCTCCATTTCCCATATGCACCGGTCAGTCTTTACTGTCAGACGGCTCACTGTAAAGATGCAAGTACTCTCTTATATGTATGGAGTGCGAGCGCTCATGTGCCTTTAAGCGTCGTAAACTTTCCCCTCACAATGCATTGTGACCCGGTGGACTGGTCGGCCGAGGCGCCCCTCCCAT
The DNA here is from genome assembly GCA_021396375.1 of Sporothrix mexicana. Taxonomy (NCBI): domain Eukaryota; kingdom Fungi; phylum Ascomycota; class Sordariomycetes; order Ophiostomatales; family Ophiostomataceae; genus Sporothrix; species Sporothrix mexicana. Next base: position 397,533 of record WNYC01000022.1, on the reverse strand, counting down.
TCCCGAGTCGAAATTCCTTTTCAGCCCGAGGTGGACTGTCTTGTCTCGCCTTGTTGTCTTGGACGGCGCCTTGCTTGTCTATTCTTTTTGATCTGTTTATTTTATTTTATTTTATTTTTCTTTATCAAGAGCTCTCGCAAGCTGACTGGCATATCGGCAAACTTTGTGCGCTCTTTCTCACATCTCGTTTATCTTGCAAGATAGTGAAAAAAAAAAAAAAAAAAAACAAGTAAAAAGCAAGCAAGACAGTATGAGCGAGCCGGGATTCGTCTTGTGCTAGGGCGTGGACCGAGCATAAGCCCCAACCCACTAGCTAAATTACGACTCTAGTGGACGCCAACCCAAGAGCCACCAAGAGCCACTACGGCCCGTCTACCATGGACTTGGAACGAAGAAAAAGAAGGAAAACAAGGAGAGAGAAAAGGAACAAAAAGAAAAAGGAGGAAGGAAGAAAAGAGGTTGACCGGCCCAGCTGAACGGGTCACCCATCCCTTGTCTTGTCAGCTCGGATATTTGTCTTTTTCGCCATCTGCACACTATTTTTCTCGACGTTGATTTTTGTGCCTCTTGTGTCTCTTGTTTATTTTATTTTACTTCCTTCTCAGGCTCTTTTCTCGTCCACTGTTCCAATAGCACTCCTCATACCACAGGAACGAGGCACGCAAATTCGCCTCACTACCCACACCTCCTTTCTGTTTACTTTCTTTTTTGGCCTCCTTTTCTTCCTGTCCTACGTATGTCACTCCTGTGATACAGTCGGCCTATTCTCTCCCTTACAGCATACGGAGTTATTCCACACCTTACACCGTGACCAGGACAGAAGAAGAAAAATATAAAAGATCAAAACTTCCACCAGATAACATATCGAGAAAACAAAGAAAGACGACAAGAAGAATCCAAGATACAATAATAACAATACACTGAATACCGCAATATATAATATTGTCAGTACAAAAACCCAGGTGAGTAAATAAATCGCAAAATAAGAACACGGCATGCCTGCTTCACCTTGACCCCCCTTTACTTCATTCTCGCGGGGCTGAAGCCAGCCTCGTTATTCCTCCTCCATGATCGACCTTGTTCTCGGTTATGCACCCACAACGATCCTACGACGTACACGTGCTGGACTCTTTTTATTTCCTTCTTTTTGTCCAGGACCAACCTGGGACGAACATGGCACATCTTTCCCAAAACAGTACACATATTCCACAATCGTCCAGGGCGCCATTTTCCCTTTCCCTTACCCTTTGCCTTTGCCCTTTCTTTCTTTCCTTTTGTGGCTTGTACTTTTCCTCTTTCCCTTCTGATTGTAAGACTGGTTAGTCCGATTGTCGATCATTCCCTTCACCGTCTTCTGTCTTCCTTCTTTTGTCTATCGATTTCACTCGTTTGGGCTCGTGCATTATCCTCCCTTTCGCTTCTTGCTCGCCTTGTTCTGTCAAAGGTCTCTGTGCTGTTTCTCTTTTGCTTTCTATTTCATTCGAGTTCTTTGGGTCTATTTCTTTTCTTGATCCTTTCAGATTCAAATCTTGAAATCTCTGGAGGCTCCCACCTTCTTTACCTCCTGTCTCTTGATTCTCTGTCACATCTCTTACACAATCTATTACATGCCCACAGCCTCATTCTGCAAAAATACGACATCAGCTCACACAATACAGCAGGACCTATCCGAACTCAACTCTTGAGTTTTGACAAATAAAAGGGACAAAAAGAAAAGGTACGAAGGACATTGTCTTACATCGCATCTCTGGCCTCTTCCTTGACACGACGGTACCCTCTTCCCTCGTACATCGAGCACAACATACAGGGTACGTTGTCTTCGTTCTCGTACTCTTTTGACAACGCAGGGGCCCTGCATCACAGACACCGCCTCATCATTCCGAGCTCCATTCCTTTTCGTTCGTCACCTTGGCCCTTTCACATATTCACCCGCCTACGCATCCACACATCCACACATCCACACATTCACACTCTCACACTCTTACAACGCTCGTCCTCTTACACTTACACGGCTTGGTGCTGGCCTCTCACAGGCTGGTTGTCTCCCTATCACAGCCGGAGCCGGCCCTGGTTGTGTTCCTGTTTTCTTGCCCATTTTCGTTTTCCATTCCCCACTGCTTTCTTCTTCTTATCGTCCTCTCATCGTCTGGTCCTCTGTTCCTGTGTTCCTGGCTTGTCCTCACTACGGCTTGCCCGCCCTGCATTTGGATGCTATGCACTTGACTTGTACAAAGTACTTTGTCTCCTTTCTGTCCGTCTCTCTTCACCTATCAAGTCGACAAACGGAAAATTCACACCCACAGAAAAAAAACTTTTTTTTTCTAAAAAAAACAACGTAAAATAAAAATATCACAAAATAACCACAAATACACAAAAAAAAAAAAAAAAAAAAAAAAAAAAAAAAAAAAAAAACAGGCAGAAAAAAACAGGCAGAAAAAAACAGGCAGAAAAAAACAGGCAGAAAAAAAAACAAGAAGGAAACACAAGCCATGGTCTGTTGACATTGTTTCATTTTTCCCGGCTCCTCGATTCCCATTTTCATTTCTATTTCTTGCCTCCTTCGGAACCACAAAAGATATAAAGGTCGGGTCAAGGCCTCTTAATTTCTTTCCAAACACCCGTGGACAATCACATCACTTTATTATTCACTTCTTGTTTACTACGCAGTATTTCTCTTCACTGCCGTTTTCAAAAAAAAAAAAATTCACATTATTACACCGACACAAAACTCACTCACACTTCACTTAAACCTCTCCTCGATCTCCCCTCACAAAGTGACCCGTTTCCAAGACGGACAGCCGCAGCTAGCGCTGCGTAAATCTGAGAATTCGGCCAGACCTGGGCCCTCTCTTCTGGCGTGTTCCTCTGGCCTCTCCTCTGGCCTAGACCCTCTTGAACTGTCCCGTCACATCGCCAATCCTCCTCCTCTCTCGGCCGTCTCCTTTTCCCTCCTTCTGGCCTCCTCTCCTTTTTTACTTATTTTTGAGATTTTTCCACTACTCCCACTCTAGCCTGTCTCTGTCCCTGGTCTAGCGGCTCTGCCCTCTCACTCCCCTCTATTTTGACGAGTAGAGCCAGTCATCAGTGCCGTCTCACCACAAAAAGGACCACAAAAGGCACACGATTATCAAAGAGACGAGGGCGACCATAGACGACGACGACAAACAGCAATAATTCTGACATTTTTATTTAGATCTCTTTCTCTCGTTCTCAATTTATTATCATTGTTTTTCTACCACCTCCCTCGCACCACCTCGCCTCAAAATGGCCTCAAGTTTCGACAGCCTTCGTCTCGCCGAACCGCCGGCCATCGACCCGGAGTGGCTGCAGCACGAGCGGGACCAGAACTTGCCCAAGCCCCGGCCTGCCCTTTCGCCACTGATCCGCCAGCCGCTGTATGTTGTCGAGTGCCGCGAACTGACGGCGCGCATGACGGCTCCTGGTGCCCGTGACCATCATCTGGCAGACGGTATTCGGGTGCAGCCCTTGACGGTGGAATCGACGGTCGACAGCTACGGAATTCCCCTGCTAGCCTATTCTTTGGAAGCCAACAAGGCGCCTCAAGACGAAGACCCTGACTATGCCGTGCTCTACATCCACGGCGGCGGACTGCACATTGGCGAGGCCGACAGCGAGGAGCTTTCCTGCCGGCGGATCTTGAAGGACGTGCGGTTGCCGGCGCCAAGGGACAATGGAAACGAGCAGCCCACTCTCGTCGTGTACTCTGTCGGCTACCGCATCATGCCCCAGCATCCGGCCAGCACCTGTGTCTCTGACTGCATCGACGCCTACCGCCATGTCCGCCAGACTCTCCACAAGGACTTGGAAAAGACGAAAATCCTGGTTGTCGGCAGCTCCAGCGGCGGCGAACTCGCCGCGTTTGTCTCGCAGGAAGCAGCAAAGGATGCCTTGGCGTCCCGCCCCGACGACCCGGCGTCTGTCCTGGGCGTGAGCGGCGTCGTCCTGCGGTGCCCCGTGACCAGCGACGCCTTCAACGGCGAAGACTACATCCCGCCCGCCCTCCGGTCCCTCCACACCAGCGCCGCCAACCCCGACTTTGCCACCACCCTGCTCGGCCGCATGAACCGCGTCGACCCCCGCGACGGCCTGCCCTACATGCCCCTGGAAGCGCCTGCGTCTCTGCTGGAAATCCAGGCCCGCCACTGGATCCAGGTCTGCACAAACGACATGCTCTACTCGGACGGCGTGTGCTATGCAAAGGCCCTGGAGTTGGCGCAAGGCGGCTCCGACAAAATCAAAGTGGACGTCGTCGTCGGCTGGCCGCACACGTTTTGGCTCAAGTCGCCGTGGATGGACCGTGCTCTCGAGGCCGACGAGGCCATGCTGCGTGGCCTGGCCTGGGTGGCGGGGAAGGAGTAGACCGCTGGCCGGAGGAAGAGTGAGACGGGACGGTGGTTTCCGAGCCTGTTGGTTCCTGGTTTGATTCTTGAATTTGGCCTGGTGATGCGTTCTTAGATGTGTCGGTTGCGATGGTTTCATTCGGTGCTTTGGTTCATGGTCTTTTGGCATTCTTTGGTTCTCCTAGGTCGTCTTCGGTCTTGGTCTTGGTCTTGGTTGTTTCGGTTCTTTCGTCGCTGGTTTTCTTTACCTTTCTTTGGTTTCTCTTCCTGTCCTGGTTAGACGACTATTTGCTCACTCTGAAGCATAGTCCGCACGTTGATTTTTTGTTAGAAAAGCTGCAAGCAATAAAGCTGTTATGTTAGTATTAGAAATATCGTAGGGAGGTGTGAGGCGCACGAGCGTATGAACGAAGGTGAGAAAGAAACAAAAGCATGCACGCTGCACGATGCGCGATCCAAAAAGGGCCAATATATACTATTTTGATTCGAAGATGAGACAAGTAGAGGGCAAGGGAGACGATGATATATGAACAAAAAGGAAAATGGTTGACAAAAAAGGGAACAGTGCAACGTCTGCAAATGCCTTTCTCTGTCCGCTCCTTTCGCCTTCTTTTTAAGATAAATGTATTTTTTTTATATTATCTTCTCTCCGCAATCTCCACGGCTGCTGCTAGAGTACACATATGTTGATATTGATGAAAAGGGAAAATGGTGACAAGGGTGAATGTAGATGCGGAAACGAAAACGGAAACGAAATCGGTTGTCGCTTATACCAGGGCCAGGTCGCCGAACTTCTCCTAAGGGGGGGTTAGAAAGCGTCCACAGTATCCTCGACAGTAACAAATACCACGCGTGACGTACCTTGTAGCCGGGAACGGACCAGCGGCCCTTGGACACCAGGCTGGACGTCTTCTCGTCAATCGACGTCTCGGCGGCGGCAACCTCGTCGACGGTCAGGTCCTCGAACGGCCGGGCCTCGTCAATGTTCTTGAGCGTCTTGGCCAGGTCCTTGAGCTCCAGGTCGACCGTCTCCTTGGTGGCCTCGGCGTTGCGGATGGCCTCGACCTCGAAAGCGTCAATGGCCTTGAGCTGGCGGTTGACGTCGTATGTCGCGGGCTTGAAGGCCATGAAGCGCTTCTCGATCTCGTCGACAACGGCCGAGTTGTTGAGGATGCTGCGGTAGTGCGCAAAGTCGACCGTCGTGGGCTGCTCCGACAGCGTCTGCACCTTGCGCCGCACGTCGTCGTTGCGCTTCTTGAACGCCTGCAGCGAGGCCACCGTCTGGCCGCGCAGGCCCAGCGACGTCGTCACCTTGGCCCAGTCGAGCTTGAGGGCAGCAGATCTCTGCGAGGGTGAGGGTTAGCAGACGTTCTTGTTGTCCTCGTTATCTTAGTTCGTGGTTGGGTGGCGTTTGGGGTTCGAGATCGAGGTCGATTCAAGATCGGTTTCGAGACGCGCGATTTGATTGACCGGGTCCGGTCTTGCGCGAATTGGACTCTGCGATCGCCGTCGAACGAAATACAATTGTCGACTTACAGCAGCCATGATGAAATTCGAGAGTTCGGAGTGTCGGGGGATGGGGTGGAGGGGGGTGGTTGTCGTCGGGTCGGAGAGAGAAGAGGAGAGGAGGTGGTGATGCGTGTAGATTTTTGGTAGGAAGTTTTGGGCCAAAGGCACGACAACGGCTCGGGAGTCCAGTTTTCCCTCGCTCCTTCCCATCTCCTCTCTTGTGCCTGGGGCCCTGGCACTTCGGAAAAGCTAGGGCGTTGGCTGGCAGAATTAGAAATTTCCGGCTAGTCTGACGTGTCACGTGATGAAAACACCGCATCGGCAAAGAACGTGCCAGCAACCGATGTCAAAGAGCATTGGCAAAAAAATATCAGTTCTGAAATATTCTTCACAATTTTTTCGTTATATTAAATGGAACGAAACCAATTCCCGCAAGGTTACTGTCAAGCTGTTGTGAGCTGGGTGAAGCTGTTGTCATTGACAGCCACCTCCTACCTCGGACCGCCGGAAGCGAATGAGCATTGAGGAACTGGGTAGCGCTTTGGTAGGAGCGGCCCGCCGAACAAAGTACAGCACCTTCCAAGTATACAACGTACGGAGTACAGCAATAGCAGTTGTCTTCTATGATATCTCGACAACTCTGCATTTAACGTGGCACTTGTGCAATTCATTCTGAATTCACCCCTCCAACTTCACACTGAGTTGCTCATATCTTGGATGAAAATAAATTCTTTTTTAGTTGGTAAAGGTAGATGTAGAAGGGAAAACGACAACCCAGTAGATGCAGAAAAGATAAGTCCTGGCGAGAGCTTACTTATACTCTCCCAATGACTCCCCTAGTTCATCATCACACTGTGGCAGAGGCTCGTCAAAGGCGGTTTACACGCTCAGCGACATGATCGAATTGACAATGTCGTTGTCGTTTTCTTTCAATGCCTTGATGGCCTTCTTGCGCGAGACACCGGCCTGGGTCTGGACAAGCTCAATGTCCTTGTCCTCAATGCCGGTGGCGTCGACCTCCTCGTCGTCATCGTCCTCCTCCTCCTTCTTAGCACCCTCCTCGGCGCCGTGGTCGTGGTCATGATCGTGGTCGTGATCGTGATCGTGGTCGTGGCCGGCGTGGTCGTGGCCAGCGAGCTGCTGGGCAGCGGCAGCCTGAGCCGAGGCGTTCATGTCCTCAACCTTGGCCTCGCCGAAGACGCTGAGAGTGTTAGTGTTGGGGGTTGATTTTATTGTACCGACAGGACCTGGGGAAATGCTTACATGTAGGTGCCAGAGCTGGGCGAGCGGTAGACCTCGGGGTTGCTGATGACGAACAGAACCTAAACCGTCAGTATTTGGCTGTTTTGGCGACACACCATCCCTCCTTGATTATTTCACCACCACCGGGCCGACCTACGTTCTTGGGGCGGCGCAGGGTCACACGGGTGATGCCCTCGACGCGGACCAGGTTCTGCTTCTCGAGCAGCTTGCGGGCCTTCTTCTCGTTGCGCGAGTGGATGACGGTCGTCGAGCCCGAGGGGCCAGCAACCTCAGTGTCGGACTCAGCATCGCTGCTGTCCTCATCCTGCTCCTCGACCTTGACGTTGGTCGGCTCGTCGTCCGGAAGCTCCTCGACACGGGGGTTGGCCATTTTGATGGATGGAAAGAGGGATGGAGAAAGATCTAGAGAGACAGTCGATGGTCAATTGAGGTGGTCTTTGGGGACAGGCGGCTCGAATTGTCGTTCAAGTCGGGGTCTGGGGTGTCGCTTGAAGAAAAGGAGGGGGTGGAGAGCAGTCGAAAACGGATGTCCATAGCTCAATTCTATTTTTTCCCCAAGATGCCCAAAAGCACCGACAACAGGGCCAAAACAAAGCCGACAAACGGATTTAGGGCTCTCCAAGCCCTCCCATCGACAAAAGACGTAACAGTTCGCTTCGAAACTTACAAGTAAAAGGGATACGTGGATGTGATGCGAAAGATGCAAACTCGTTCTCTGGATCAGGCTCCTCTCGACAGCAAACAGAGGATGAACAATTCAAAAGTGAAAAAGGTAGGGCTTCTCTGGCTGTACGCTAGTCCACATTAGGTAATTGCGTCAGCGAATTCCTGGCAGCACTGTGGATTGGCGGGGGAGGGGAGTACTTAAGTCTACATATGTTTTGTGTGGAGTACGATGTACCTGAGCACGTGATCTGCAAATGAATTGTTATATGCTTCAATTTGCACGGTCATGAGAGTCACAATATACGATGATCATCACACTTATTTTTCAACCGTTTTGCATTCAGTACGATAGAACAATCAGACAAATATGGAAAAGCAATGGCGACATATCTCTCACTCACTGATGGTGTAAAAGGAAGAGATGGAAATTGCGTGAAGCTTTTGGTGTAGGTGAGCAGAATACAGTACAAATCGACTAGTTGCACTGTACACATTAATTTCTGGGAGCAGGCGCCCCGCAAGAACAAAATTCCGGGCAGCCGAAATCAGGACGGAAGAAAAAATTCAGTGGGGGGCGGCCTTAGGGCAGGATGAACAATTTTTGCAAAGCGCACCAAATCATCCGTGCCGCGAAAGAAGTATCCCCATCAGACCTTTTTTCTTAGTTTTGCTGTGACCTCCAACTTCTTCACAACCAGACTTCCACGACAACGAATTGGCGACAGAAGATTCGTGAGTTTTTTTCCTTCTCCCACCGTATTCCACAACGGCCCTCGACACTCTTCGATATCGATCGCATCGACAAACGACATTCATTTGCGCATTTCCGCACAGTAACTAACGCGTCGGCTTCTTGTCTTGCTCTCCTTCTTTCAGATCTTTTATCCCGAACAAATCACATCAAAATGGGTGACGCAACAATCATCGGTTCGCAGTGGCGCCTGGTCGAGCTCGGCCGCGTCGTCCTCCTGCAGAGCGGCCCGTCCGCTGGCCGTCTGGCCGCCATTATCGAGATCATCGACCACAAGCGGGTGCGTACTATCACGGACGGAGAGGATGATGGGACGGGGCGGGATGGGATGGATTGCACGTTGAGGCGATGCCAAAAGAGGAGGACAGCATGGGAATCTATTGTGGCTTCCCGTGCGTGCAGGTGGAAAGAAGGAAAACGGCGAAGTTGTCAAAATATTCCAAGAAACAGCGATACTAACATGTCACAGGTTCTCGTTGACGGCCCCGCAACAGAGGCCAACCCCGGCGGTGTTACCCGCCAAGCCGTTGCCCTGTCCGATGTCCTCCTGACCGCGATCGTTATCTCGAAGCTGCCCCGTGGCGCACGGAACGGCACCGTCAAGGCTGCCTGGGAGAAGGCTGAGGTCGACAGCCAGTGGAAGGCCAGCAACTGGTACAAGAAGCGCCTCCAGAACGAGCGGCGGAAGGCCCTCACCGACTTCGACCGCTTCAAGGTTCTGCGGTTGAAGAAGCAGCGCCGCTTCGAGGAGCGCAAGGCTCTGGCTAAGGTTAAGGCTAGCGCATAGAGGAATGGAAGATGACGGGCGAGGCGACGATGTAGGACTAGACGAGGCATTGACTTGTCTCGTCTCCAGTCCTTGATCTTTCCTTTCCTATTGTTTTCTTGTTTCTTGTTGTGTCTTTGCTTTTCACCTTTCGCCTCTTTCTTGCTTCTCCTTTTCTCGACGTCACATAATCTATAACGACAAAATTAAAAAAATTCAATAAAAACTCCCTCCAACCCGACACTTTACACCTACGCACTCATCCTCGCCACAACCAACCACAACCACCACCACCATCAACCATCTTTTTACCGCCTGCCGACTATACCAACGACGATGGGCACAAGGGGAACAAGAGGGCGCACTTTGTTCTCACAGGAGCAGTCAACCGACCCTAAAATATATACCACACATTTTCCCACATCCCTATCTAGGACTGATGTCTTTTGTCTCGTCTAGTCTATGACCTAAGATGGGCAAAGGGGCTGTTTTTGGGATGGGGGAGGGAGGACGACTTGCATCTAGCGAGGGACCATTCACCACTGGGTGTGCGACCTGTTTTCTGTTTTGGGGCCGATCTGAGGAAACGGACGGCGGGAGGACCGGGGAGAGGAAGAACAGGACGCGGGGGGAAAGAAAAAGGATAACGCGGGTTTTTGTTGGAGGGAAACGGGCGCGCGGCTGGCTGGTACATCTTTTTCTCGGAAAAAACGGAAAACTGTCTATTGTTCATTGTTTCTTAAACTTTTTCCAATTTCTTGTTCTTGCTTTGAACAAGGCAAACCCCAACCCCCAAAATTTTACACAAGAAAAAAAAAGTCTAAATCATCTGAACCGGGGCGCTCTTCGGAGGCAGCTCAACACTTGACATGTGCACCTATTGTGATATCGCCTCTACGTCACCAACGATACGTTGTCTTGTCTCGAGTTTTGTCGACAATCTTTCTTTTTATGAGTGACATGATGACCTAATAAACCACGCTAGTTGAACCCACATCCCCAAACAGCCCACGAAATAAATAAACAAAAAATATAAATTGAGAAAAACACCCACTTCCTCCCGCTGAGATGCGCTGCCGTGATGATATCATAAATCGTTATCGCTGATCATAATCAACTTAAGAAATACAAAATTTATGAGGCGGAAAAGTAAACAAGACGAGGACCAAATCCTCCCATCCAATAATGAATTTGCAATTGTAAGTGAAGAGTGAGCCAAGAAGCCGCCCAAATTAACGGTAGTAACCGGGGTGCAGATGGTCGACAACCACCTCGTGTTCGTAGACAAGGTCGTCATCACGGCGGGGACGGTGGTGGCTGTGGCTGCGGCGGTGAGCGTGCTTGTGCTTGACATCAATGTCGATATCGACCTCAGAGTACTGCTCCTTGCGGCGCTGGCGACGAATACGGTCGGAGAGCTGCACAAGCTCTTGGACATCCTCCTAGATGGCGTCAGTAAACGGACAGGGTGCAAATTAAAAGACAGTGAGAAACCGACTTACGTATCGTAGGTACTGAAGAATGTAGTAGAAGTACTCGGTCTCCTGGTAGTCGTAGCCGAGGTAGTCGATGGCCTCGCGAGACACCAAGTCCTTGGTGATCTCCGTCCACATGTCGCTGCGTGCGGCAGGCATGAGCTCGGCATGCGCACTCGGCATCAAGACCAGGCGCTGGTCTGTCTCAACTTCAATCTCGCGCTCACGACTGTGGCCGTGGCGGTTCTTCTGGTCGATGATCTGAACATTGATGTGCTCGCCGTGGCTCGACCGCTCCCGCTCCCGAGGCGGCTCCTTCGGTCTGCGCCGAGGAGCTGCCGCCACCTCGCCGTCGCGCTCCGGAATGAACCGTGTGCGGCGCACTCCATTATAGCGCTGCCAGGTAATGTCTGCAGACCCGCCGCCAACACCGTCCATACGGACGTGCTCGGTGCCAGGGGGCACATCGATAATGGTCCAGTCCTTGGTGGCACCGTTGTACGCCTCACCCATACGGCCTCTGTCGTCGATGCGCCGCTCAATGTACCTCGCCTCGTCGTCCACAGCAGACCGGCGCTCTTGGCGAACAGGTGGCTGTGCGGAGCGGGAGCGGCGAGGGCGCCGCTCGTCAATATCAACCTCCAGGTGGTGGCGGTCGGAGCGCACAATAACCTCCTTATCAGAAGACCTGGCGGGAGGTGCCCGCAGCCGAGAGCGGGATCGGGAACGTCTCCGTTCGTGGTCGTGGATGTCGACTTCCGTCCGGTTGCGGGAAGAATAGATGTCAATCTCCGTGTCACGCTCGCGCTCACGCTCACGGCGCGGCTCCGGTCTCGGAGGTGCCCGTGGTGCATAAACGACGCCTGTATCATTGACATAAAATTAGCATGATAGCGCAAGCACAAAATTATATAAAACCGCGTTCACGTACCATGGTCCACATCGGTGTAGTGGGTGATAACCTCTCGTTCCACGACTGGGCCGCGGATCAGCTGTCTCTGCTCCTGTGGCGGCGGTGATGGGCTCGGGGAAGAGACACGAGACCGCTCAACAATGCGGATACGCTCGTGTTCCCGCTCTGGCGGCGGGGTTGGCGACCGCTCCCGCTCCCGTTCAACAACACGTGTCACGATCCGCTCTTGTGGTCCCCGGGACGGCTCGCGATACCTATCCCGCTCCCGCTCTCTGTCGTACACGCGATCCCGAATCTCGACGCGGTCAACCACCTCACGTTCGCGGGCTGGCGGCAGAGGCGACGGAGATCGCTCACGAATCACCTCGCGGTAGCGGAGTGGGCTCGGCGACCGTTGGCGCTGTCTCGGGCGCTCGATGGTCTCGACATCGCGCTGGCGCAGCACAAGAGCACCGGCATCGCTACGCCGGTCTTCCTGGAAGTAGCGGGCCAGAGGGTCCCGGTCGACCTCACGCTCACGCTCGCGAACACGCACGTCCAAGTAATCGCGCTCGTCGATCACATCACGGCTTCGGCGGGCCATGGCGGGCAAGAAAATGGCGGGGTGATCTGTCGTTTGAATAGGTGAGAAGCCCAGGGGGAACAACCGATATTTAACGCAAGAGAGGCGACAAAAGGTAGTTCCAACGGTTGATAGCTGGGTAATGAACGGCTCAAGAGGCGAAAAGACGGTGTAATAATCAAAGCCGGTCGATGCAGGCTAAGTAACAAGGCCTCGAAAAAAGTAAACACAGCGCCGATCGGTCGGGGCTGCAAAAGGACAAGATGCAAACGATGACGAAGGAGGAAAAGAGAGAAAGAAAATAAATGGCAAGGCACGAGGAAGGCCAAGTCAAGTAATACGTGAGCTAGCGAAAGACGAGGTTGGCGAGGCCTGCGGGCGTCTGACTTGGCTTCGCTGGAGTTGAGGGGAGCGAAGCAAGGTTTGAAACGGCGAGAGACACAGTGAGTGAAGAGAGGTTTGGAGGGGAGTGGAGGGGCTGCCGCGCGTGAGCGAGGAGGGAGAGGGAAGAGAGGCAGACAGACGCTCGGCTTGGCGAGGAAGGAGGGTCTAGCCAGGCCGGTCGTCCAGGTCTAGACAGACGAGACAGACAACAAGGATACTTCGTCGAGGAAGGCACAAGGGTTACAAGGCTAACGATGTCATCCTACAGCAGATTTTTCTTGAGCAAAACACCGCAGTTGCAGCGAAATTCAGCCCGACAAGGCAAGGGCGAACGACAACTGCATGGCTGGCCCCCAGGCTCTTGCCGTCCAACTCCAGTTTGGCAATGACGAAAATTCCTGCGAAAAGCAGGAAAGAACAAGGAGGGGTGATGAAGAGGGGGAACAAAAACAATACAGAATGTGGTGTGTGCCGTTTTTAGCAAGCATTACCCCTCTAAACTGCGGGCCGCTGCTAGGGTAATACTTTGGTTCTTTCCCATTTTCTAGCGTTTTCGTGGGGTGACAGCGGGGGGCAGCCTAGCCCAGCCCAGGCCTCCACGGCCTCCTACTGGGTCTGGGTTTTGACTGGCGATGAGCAAAAGGAATGCCGTGGAAGAGCAAAAAAATCTGTGAAAAAAAGTGTGCCGGCCTTGCATGAGCCGTTGGAGACAGGACGAAGTCGGGAATTCCATTGGGCAGATGTCTTGTGAGATTTGTGGTCATTGGACTCATTCGGGCTTCAGCCCAACTGACAAGGGAAGGAGCATGTGGCAGCCAGGTGAGTAGCCAAGCATAACCCTTCTGACGCAATATTGCATGAGAGAGGCAGGAGCCGTGGCCCAGTTGTGAAAAGCTGCAAAGGAAAGAGCGTTCTTGCTCCTAGGTGAACCTGCTCATTCATCTTAAATCTAGCAAAATTCTGAGCAGTTATTCGGGTAACTTGTAGGCGCACATGTTGGACAAACGTCATTTCTCTAGTTCAGGCTAGGATGTCATGTTTGTTTGTATAGCCAGATTAAGCACCAGCAAAAACTGAAATGTCATTACAGTGCCCAAGTGTTCTTGTCCTTATCGTTAGTGCCGGCCATTCTACAACGCGTGGCTGTTGGTGGCACTAGTTCCCGTTTGCCAAATACACCTTCTGATCTTGGAGCGCCGATGACGTTTGGTCCTGCTACAGTATCAAATTTTGTCTCGTCGGTCTTGCCTGATTAACATGCACAAGAAAAAGGCAAGTACAATGCAACTGACAACTTCCTAGTTAAGAATCGAAGAATAAAACAATCATCTTCTAAAACCCCTAACTTCCCTTGATCATACGTCAATCCTTTTGCAACCGTCACCACGATGCCTATCGCACGTATACCGCCAAGTCTCCATCAACAACTCCCGCCGATCTACCACATACACACGAATAACCAGCATACCACGGGTAAAGAACAGAACAAGAAACCTGGATTGTACATTGCATGCGTTATCTTTCATATTGTCAGCCACACATCGTTCTATCCCGCAGACACCCTTCTTGGCCTCATTTATCGGACCGCAGCCTGCTTGATCTCAGTCTGTCTATCAGGTGACCAACACTGACATCAGAATTCATATGCTTTTGTGATTTGCAAAGACTGCAGGTGATCGGTGCGAGCATGTCACTTGGCGCACGGTGGCCTACATCGCAGTTTTGTGTGTTTGCCGCTCAGATTGGTAAGGAGGTGTTTGACCTTTTTTGTTTCGTTTCACACGCATAAGCTGACAGGAGCGCTAACCATTGGCCTATTCTTGTTGCACTACATCCACACCACAGGCGCCGCACCATCTACTTGGGACGAAGAAGACAGTCCAATGTCAACCACGGTTGGACACTGCGAGAATGAGAAGCGACAAAAAAAGAGAAGGAATATGGCACCGCCATGGGCTTCCACTTTATTTACGACTAAAAAAGGATATGGGTGGCAGTGTATCTAATGCAGGAACAGATCTATTGTTGCTCGCGAAGGGTGCATTGCTTGACGCTTCGCTTGGCTTCAAGTGTCAGCCAATTTGGACTGGTTTCCCAGTGAAAGCCGTCCCTCTATGAGAGTCAGAAATAGGCCAAGCACAACTTGCGGAAAGAAGACGACAGGCCCACGGCTTTGTTTTCCGTGTTGACGAAAGAAGCGTACCTGTCAGACAGCAGCTTTCATGGAACGAACGACACCTGCACCCACACGACAGCAAAGCCGCCCACGATTTCCCTGCCAGCGATCTACCCGAAAATCTGTGGACGGTACCATGCCAGGAAGCGTTTGAGCGCTCCCCTGGCCCTTTTGTTGCCACCCCTGCATCTGCCCACCCCTCCAACATATCTCGATTTACCCGTTGCAGAAACAACCCGTCCCAGCCAACCAAACAGACTGCCTCTGCCAAAAGAACGCTCGCGTGTTTAATTTTGGAATTTGGCGCCGCAATATACGCACCTCGTCTCGATATTATCTTCGCTCCATGATGTCCCTGCTAAATTGTTTTTCTACCTGCATAGTGTGGCGAGGTTCGCTGCTCTGCTGTTGTTCTGTTGTTCTGTTGTTGGCAGCATCGGCCTCATTCAACATACGGTCGAGCGGCATCTGCACCTGCACCAGGAAAACAACCACACGGCGTAGACGAAATGAGCAGCAATCAACGTGTGCTGAAGATTCAGCCTGTTACCTCCTTTCGCATCCTTCCAGTGAAGGCTGGTGTGTTCAGCAGTAGGGTCCCGTCAAAGTAAAGTTGCATCACACTTTACAACCATCCAGTTCCCCTGTCAGCATCCTCTACGATGGTCTCAGTGGCGGGCGGGCCTCTTCTCGCTGACCGCACTTCTCCGTCCTAATGTCCTCCCTGCCAAGCTGCATTTGACGTCTGGTTTACATTGTAAGTCCACTGCCGGCACAAACGGTATCCTCTTTGGTCTATGAAGTGCCCGCATGAGTGCCTGCGATGGATAGATAAAAGGCCGTGGCCATCTCCTCCCCAAGTCCTTCTTCCTTCCTTTTCTCGTTCCACTAAAAAGATCACGCATCTCTACTTCTTTCTCTGCCTTCAAACCTTCGCTCGTTATCTTGTCACTCGTTCAACCATCTATAATACTATTTTGTGCTCATACATTCCACGAACTTGTCCATCACCTCCACACTTACATTACACCATTATACCTTATCATTAATATCAGCTCTTCTTTACTATCAAGATGAAGTCTGCTCTCGCTTCCCTCCTTGCTCTGGCTGCCTACGCCACTGCCAACCAGTCGTTCGGACTTCCCGGTGGTGACGACGAGGACTGCTCTGATGAGCCGTACAGCAGCCCGACCATCCTGGTTCCTCAGACCACCATTCACTCGACCCCGACGGCCCCGGCTGCCGAGATCGTCCCGAGCGTCGAGCTGACCACGAGCACCATTTTCTCGACCACCACCAGCACGATCATCAGCTGCCACCCCACTGTTGTCTCGTGTCCGGCCGAGAGCACCGTCCGGACCACCGTCATCGTGGCTGTGAGCACCACCGTGTGCCCTGTGAGCTCGATCCCGTCGACTACCCCCGCGGCCGCCGTTTCGCCGCCCTCGGACACTTTTATCATCCCCACCAGCACCCATGTTACTTCGGCCCCCGCTCCCCCGGCCCCGGCTGCGAGCACCCCTGCTGTTGCCGTTCCCCCTGCTCCGGCTGCCTCCTCCAAGACTTGGAACTCGGCTCCCCACCCTAGCGGTGCTGCTGCCGGCACTGGCACCTCGGCTCCCCACGCCACGACGACCGGCCCCAAGTCAGTTGTCACGGCGGGTGCTGCTCACAACGCCTTCGGCGCTGCCGGTGCTGTTGCCGCTGCCGCTTTTGCCGTTGCTGCCCTCTTCTAATCTGATTTTGCGGTTTGATGGATTTTGAAAAAGATCTGTTTATTTTTTTTTACTTTTTTTCAAAGGCCAAAAAAAAAAAACCTAAACCAAAACCCAAAATTAGAAACAGACATAAGCTGGCGTGAGGTGGACAGAAAAGGATGCCTTCAATTTTGGATATGTGACAATACTGCCTTTGCCCATTTTTCTCTTCCCGGCCAATCAACTATTGTTTGTTTCGTCTTCATGTTTGCCTTTACGACATTATTCTCATTACTATTCTGTATTTATTCTTGCCAGATATAAGCACCTTAGAGCAGCTTCTACCAATTCACAGTACTCTTTTTTTCAAAGTCATATTCTACTACGTTATTCTGGCCGATTAGTTGCCACGTTTTGCACAGTATCGTGGCCTACAACCACATATCATAAAGCCAAGACAGAAGCCATAACAGTGATCCAGAAACAGGTCCAGTGGCCGGAAAATAAGGAGAGTGTTTTGTTTCTTTCGCTCGCCCTCTCACTCTGTAACCCGTTTGTCGCGTTGTTTTCCCTTTCGGCCCATCTCTGCACGTGTGCATAGATTGTTTTATGGGACCCCTTTGCTGCCTCTTTTGATTATTTTAATTCTTTCTGTTTTCAGCTTTCTCCCTCCTTGCCTATCTCGTATGTCTCATTCGCATTGTTTCCTTTCCCAATGCGTTGAACCGACCGTGCCGTGTGGTGCGGCAGAATTCATATGTTTCCCCTTTTGCTCATTTTATTTATATTGGCCTATAATTGCCCTGTCGCTCATTAATAGGACCGTTCACGCCGTTCGCGAGTCATTGGGCGAGAACGCCTGGTAAAGAGATAATAGAAGAGAGAAAACGAAGAAGAGAGACCGGTAAAAACGGAAAGGGCATGACACGACAAAGAGACTTAAGAAAAGGATGATAATGGGTGGCTGGCCGGCAAAGAGAGCATGCATGGTGCACAGATACTCGAGTATTTTATTCTATGTTGTCACTCCTAACTGAGCACTGGTTTCCTTCTATTCTCAAATCAAACGGCCCGGTGACAGACTTTTATAGCCCAACCTCCGTGGTATAGCAACGAGATGCCCTCGCCTTTTTCCCCGATGGAATATTGTGACGATACTGGGGCTCTCATATTGCAGACGTCTATTTTTCCAAAATGAGTCTCATTTCCCCAGATTTTCGTCGCCCACCACCGAGAGCGTTTCGTATGGCTAGACATTTGTATTACATTTGTATTGTTTGTCTGTTTGTTTCTCTCTCCACGTTTCCATTTATGGGTTGATTGGCGAGGGTCGACCCAAAGTCTGGTCTGGGCCCGGCTTGTCCTGGAGGGCAAAGCATTCTAGAACACAGACCGCTCATCCACGAGGCCTTAGGGCGGAGATAGAGTTTGGAACTGAGACTCGACTGAGATTGGGGCAGTGCAGAATGCCCGGGAGGTCAACGACGGAACCACGCGTGCCCAAATAGCTATAGCATTGACGCGTTATGGACACGGCTGTACACCTTGACGGCAGATGCATCGTCAGACGCCATCCAACCAGATCAGGACTTGACAGGTAGAGATCTGTCACGGGCGTTGAAGAGTTCTGGCTCGTCTTCGGCATATGGTCTGAGCTTGGTTCTTGCAGCCGTTCCTCGCTCGACCAGGCCTTTCTGGATTTCTTTGGAAGAGCGGATGATGCCAATGTCACATAAGTCGATGTGTGCTTGAGGTTGTTGCAGGTGATGGGGAGTCCAAGACTTCATGTATCGCTCATCCGCTGCACTAGACCCATTGCTGTCTTCTCGCCGGCCAGAAGAGCTCGCACAGCTGCCCGGTCACGCGCTCCAGAGGCGCCGATGACAACCATGTTTTGAATGTCGCCGTCGTCGTCCAGAACAAGACGGCCAGTGCGCCCATCGGCCCAGTCGAAGCGAATCTGCTTGGCCTCGGCATCGGCACCACTGACATCTGCGAGAAGAGTGCTAGCGTCAATTTCCATGCCAGTGCTAGCGGCTTCTTCTGCTGCTCTTGTAGCCTTTTGCTGCACACTTTTGCGCAGGTCACCGATCACGGCCAGACGGTTGTGGTAGCGGACGAGGGCCCGGCGTGTAGCACGAGCAAAGCCGTAAAGGTCCGGGGACTTTGGTCCCGACGGTGCGTACTGGGTGGCGCCGAGATACCGAGTTGCGAGGCCACCCAGGGGGACAGACGGAGGCACAGTGTGACGGTGGACGCGCAGTGGTGCTTCGTCGTCCGCGTTTGCCTGATTGCGGGCACCAGACCGAGCTCGCCGGCTGTCGTCGCGGTTGAGAAGGATATAATATGGTCGCAAAAACTGCGCGCCCATCATGACGTCGAAACGCAAACCAAGAACACGCCCACCGTCGACGGCGTTTGGGTCTGGATCACGCACGCGGAAGGCAGTCACAGACGCGCCTGCGCGGTAAAGGCTCTGCTGCTTGTGGGCATCGTGGGCATCACAAAGCTTCAGCAGCTTCTTCCTCGTCGTGGCATCGTGGCGAGCATCATCGTTGAGAAGTTGGCGCGTCGATGCGGCAGACAGCAATGTCGAAGTCTGAACCTGGAGCTGTTTTCTTAGATGAGCAGCTACTCATGTTAGTGAATTTGTGCCAAACGAATAAAATTCGACCAGGCCGTAAACAACTTACCCTTTTCTCGAAGCTGCTCGATCTCGTCGTCCAGTGCCGATGCCATTGTTGCTGAGGCTGCACAAGGCTATGAAAGTGAGGGGCGAGACGCGTCGCGATCAATATCACTTTCAGAGTGTACAAGCCTTCTGGCAGCTACCGCGTAGCAAAAATGACTAAGCCTAACAAAGCTTAGGTGACAGTTGGGAGGGACATCCCCTGCAGCAGTGGGTCGCCTTGGTCGTGCCTCCCCTGAAATTGGGACGGACAGGTACCTGGCCAGCCAATGGCAGGACACTGCGAGACCCCTGAACGGTATCAGAATCACGTGAAACCGTTCCTCCCCCACACATGGCATTGCCCGATCTGGCATTTGGCGTGTTTGTCGCCTCGCTGGCACCTTCCAGCTCGTGTTCCTAGGGGCCGCCGGGGCTTTTTCTTATTGGAATTTTGGTTCCTTCTCTCTTGGTTCCTGATTCTCTCTTTCCCCCTTTCTTCCTCAGCTTCGTCGTCGACGGCATCGTGAAGTGTCAAAGAGGGCCTCAAGCACATCCTCCCGCCGCCAGGCCGCATCCCACCGTCGCGGCGCCCTCGTCCGCTCGCTTTTAGCCCAGTTTTGTCCCTCTCGAGTTTTTGGGCCCGTCGGGCAGCTCCAGCAACTTGCGTTGCCGCCTATTTGGCGCCTTTTGGTTTGCCACCATATCACTTTTTTTCTCGACAAAAGAGAGGCCACGGTTGCTTTAGCCAAACCAAACGGTTGATTTCTAACCAACGCAGAAAGACGAAAGGTATGTTACAATAGCTCCGCCGAAAGAAAAAAGGACACGACCGAACAAGTCACCCCCCGGGCTTCCGTTTGCACTTTATCCACTGTCCTTTTTGTCCTTGTCACCTGTTACACCCACTTACACGGCCCAGGCACTCACCCCAGGCGCGGTCTGTTGCCCCCAGAAAAGGCGAAGTGGTCGTGCGTTAGACAGAGTTTGACGATCTGCCCCCTTGAGGCTGGTTGGCCACCTGCCGTTGCCGGCTCTTCTTTTTTTGCCTCTTCACTCTTTTTGTTCTTTTTGGTCCTTTTTTGGCCCGTCCCGCCTTCCAGAAGCTTTCGTCTCTCAAGAGGCCAGCAAAGCGTCTTCGGCTGTGTTCTTTTCTTACCCGCCCCAAACGTCTCTCAACACCTTCGATCTTTTTTCTACCCAACACACTGGAACCTACCATAGACGATCTCTCCCGTTTCACAACTCGACAGTCTACGACATACGACATTCAACTTCACTTTGACAGCACTGGACAATACCAACACTCGACTTCGACACTCTTCAGCTAGTAACTGCTTCTTATTCCAAATCCGCTCCTAGCGCTCCGTCATATCAAAGCCAACAACCGCCAACAGTCACCGTTCTCCAACTACCATACGTCACTCCTTGTTTAATTCAGGACTCTCCAGCAAGCAGACTCCAAGCAAACTTGAAGTCAACAAGCTCTTTCTCGCCCTCACGAACGTTCCTACATTTGGAATCCTTCTCACCGAGCCCTAAAAAGTCCACATGGGTGCTAGATCTCGACGCTCCAAACCCCGTAACACAGACGGGCCTCCCATAGACACATCCGATGAAGACAGGACGCCATCTCCTTCCAACAGACAAAATCCCAAACACCTGAATCCAACAAACAAAAACGGAACGAAAAACAGAAGCGTGCGGCGAAAGACCAGCAAGCTCCACCTGTCTATCCAGACAGACGACACCAACAGTTACAGCCCGACCAACGGAAACGGTAACAGCAACGGCCATAGCACCGGGAACAACACCAAGATGAACGGCGGCGTCGAGTTGCGCCGCAAGGGCGGCAACATGGAGTCAGATGCCGTGACCTCGAATCTTATGGCCCGCGAGGCATTTACTCTGGACGACCATGTCCCCACGACTCCCAAACTCAACAACCATGGCTTCTTTGAGCTTCCCAAGGAGGACCAGCGGAATTTCGGTCTGCTGGTCTTGCTCTACTTCTTGCAGGGCATCCCGCTCGGCCTTGCCACGGGGTCTGTGCCTTTCCTGCTCAAGAAGCACATGTCCTACAGCCAGATTGGCGTGTTCACGCTCGCCTCGTACCCCTATTCGCTCAAGCTCCTGTGGAGTCCCATTGTCGATGCAGTCTGGAGCCCCAAGATTGGCCGCCGCAAGAGCTGGATTCTGCCAATCCAGATGCTCTCCGGCTTTGGCATGATCTGGCTCGGCTCCGAGGTCGACGGCATGATGGAGACCATGGGCCAACCCGGCGCCTCGACCGTCTGGAACTTTACGCGCTGGTGGTTCTTCCTGGTGCTCATGTGCGCCACGCAGGACATTGCCGTCGACGGCTGGGCACTAACACTACTGACCCCGGGCAACATTTCGTATGCCTCGACGGCACAGACGGTCGGTCTGACGGGCGGCCACTTCCTCTCGTACACAGTCTTCCTTGCCTTCAACTCGCCCGACTTTGCCAACCGCTGGTTCCGCTCGGTGCCGCTGGACGTGGGCCTGATCGAGCTTGGCCACTACCTAACCTTCTGGGGCTGGGCGTTCATCATTGTCACCCTGGGCCTGGCCCTGCTCAAGCGCGAGGAGCGCGCCAAAAACGAGGAGGGCGTCTGGGACGTGTACCGCATCATGTGGGGCGTTCTCAAGCTCAAGAACGTGCAGACGATCATCCTGGTGCACCTGATTGCCAAGATCGGGTTCCAGGCCAACGACGGCGTCACCAACCTCAAACTGCTCGAAAAGGGCTTTGGCACCGACAACCTTGCGCTCACCGTGCTCATCGACTTCCCCTTTGAGATCGGCTTGGGTTACTATGTCGGCAAATGGTCCCAAGAATACACGCCGATGCGCATCTGGTGCTGGGGCTTCGCGGGACGTCTGGTGGCCGCCATTTTTGCGCAGCTTACCGTCATCTTCTTCCCTGCCAATGGTGTCAACCCGTTGTACCTCTTCATTGTCATCCTGGAGCACGTCATGTCGACCTTCATGAACACGGTCATGTTCGTCGCTGTCTCGGCCTTCCACGCCCGCATCGCCGACCCGGCCATTGGTGGCACCTACATGACCCTGCTCGCCACCGTTAGCAACCTCGGCGGCACGTTCCCGCGGTACTTTGTGCTGCGCCTCGTCGACTATTTCACAAAGGCAACGTGCCACCCAGGCGCCGCCGAAATGGCCGCCAAGCTCAAGGGCCCGCTGGTGACGGAGGCGTTCTCTTGCGCCATGCAGCTCGACAAGGAGCGGTGCGTCAACGGCGGCGGCACCTGTGAGCTGCAGCGCGACGGCTACTACATTGTCAACATCCTGTGTGTGCTGGTGGGCACGGTGGCGTTCACCATGTTCATCCGGCCGCAGGTGCTGCGTCTGCAGGCACTGCCCCTTAAGGCGTGGCGGTTGTCGGGAGGGAAGTAGGGGAACGAAATACAATATGAGATAAGAAAGTGTGGCGGAGGGAAGGGGAGACCAATCATGAGTTTTGGCATTGGACAAGCATTACATTGTGTTACTGAGCATATCATTTATTCCTTTTTCATATCATTTTGTTGAACTTTATTATTTTTGGATTGCGCTGCGCCTATAGCTATTGATCGGATAGGATTGAATAAACAGACACTTGTCTGTTTGGGGTTTTATAAATGGACTCATCAGGGCAGAATTGGAATTAAGACTAGTCTTCCATAGCAACAAACATTGAAACAAACGTGGAGTGCCTACTGTGTGTGAAATGATGCCGAAACAAGCACCTGTAATATCTCTTCATGTTAGCAAGGTTCATGTGAATATCATGGGCCAACAAGGCATAAAGTAGAGCAAGAACAATGCAAAGAAGATAAATGAATAAAAATTTCATAAGAAAGTGCCCTCAGATAAGCTCTCTTGTGGTTCTCACTTGCGATCTTCCTCGCCCCGCCTGGTCTGAAGAAGCCTCAACACAGAGGGTACAGCGAACAGCGTCAATGGAGCCAAAAGGCCCCATCGGTCTATTCGCCGCTCTCTTGCTGAAATGACTTTCTCCAGAGGGCAGGCCGGGACTCTGTGTCGAGGCAAAGATCACCATTCAAATTTGGCTTTTGTTAGACTGCCAGTGCACAGACTAGTTTTCACATCACAGGGCGCAATGATAGGAAGACCGACAATTTCAGATGGAGAAAAACGATCGGAGGGCAGTGTGCCTGGAAGAAGAAAGAGGAGGAGGACAAGTGCCCTCACCCCCCTCCCCCCACTCCTTACACTGCCTCGTCGATAAATCTCCCACAGACGAGAGGAAGAGCCAAAGCACTCATTCGAAGAGAGCGCTGAGTCTGCGATTCCCCCGAACTCTGATTGAAAACTATCCCGGGGTGAGACCCCATTGTGGTAATTGGGCGGTCATCGGTAGCCAGCCATAGGAGGTCCGAAAACCAGCCAAGATGGCGGGAGCCAGCCTCGCTCCAGCAAGAAATTTTCGTCACTGTTCCGCCCAGCCCGTAAAGGGTTGGGCCGTCTGGTATTGGGGCAAAGCAAAAGCAAAATGCAAAAGCAAAATGCAGAAGCAAGGGACAAGGGACAAGGAAAAAGAAGAGACGCGGAAAAGAACAAATGTCCAACTCCACGCCACTCCCTGCTCAGATTTCTGTTCTTTCAAGGAGGCATCGACAGCTAGGTCCGAAGGCACATAAAAAGTCAAAAGGGGCTTCCCTCCTGTCCTATTCCGCACTATTTCATCTTCCCTTGCCGTCGACAACCTCCTGTCTCTCATGGTCCAGCAAGACTAGAGACGGCATGCCGCCCGGTAGCCGTTGCGAGATGTGATTTCAAGACGAAGAAAAGGGGGTAAGAAAGATGACAAAGTCGGTCCCCCTTTCCCCTCCTCCCGTAGTTGTGGTTTGTCGTCACTGCAGATTCCTTGCGTGCCCGCGGGCGGTGATGTGATGGAGAGGTGAAGAGAAAACAAACAAAAAAAAAAGCAAAAGCAAAAGCAAAAGCAAACGCAGCCTGAAGCTCATGATAATCGGTCAAAGAAACGCGACGAAAGTAGCAAACGCGATCGAAGTCAATTATTTTCTTACCGTTTGAGGCTGCTCTTTGCCCTTTGCTGGAGGACTACTCCGGGCAGAAAGCAGGAAGAAGAAGCATCGACGAGGCCATCGTCAATCTTTCTCGAACACAGTGTCACTGGTTTCGCAGGGTCGGTGTCGGTGGTCGTTGATGCCAGGTCACGCGTGGCATGGTGTGGATGATCCTTATTGATTGGGAGGAGAAGGAAAGCAGTAGGAGGTCGCGCGAGAAAACGCGGTGTTCTGCCCCCCACCCCCTGTGCTTATGTAATTTCAATTGTTGCTCCCCTAAAAGGCACCTTTGTGGCACCAAATCTCCACTGCAAGCCCGGCAGATTCGCCGCGTTTCAGGCAAGTGCTGGCAGTGCAAATGCCAATAGCCAGCAAAATGCAGCAAAAATGCTCCAATTTGAGCTCCAATTTTTTCACAAAACCTGTTCGACAAGTTAGGCAAGTGGAGGTCGAAAATAAGAGTCATACCTTGTCAAAGTCGCGCAACCCGCAAAAACGGCCAGAACAATGGAAAAAAATCCAGCACAACGGCCATTGACAGGAAGAAAGGACCATTCCCGACTCCATAAGCCCATTAAACAGTGGCAATAGAGGCAGAAAACCGGGGGTATATGTACGGACATGAGGGCTTTTCAGAATCAACAATCCACAAAAGCACAAAAGCAACTTGGCGCAGCGGAAGCGCGCCGGGCTCATAACCCGGAGGTCCCTTGATCGAAACGAGGAGTTGCTAAAGATGTTACTTTTTTTGTGTTTTTTTGTTTTTTGCCTTTTCTTCTTTTTATTTATTTTTGGTTCCCTTCTCTTTTTGCAAGTTGAGATACCTGTTCGCCTTCATAAACAAATTTTTCTTGTAACTTTAAAATTTCCCATTATTTTTTAAGTGCCTGTTTTTTTTTTTTTTTTTTGAAAAATTTTATTCTGACACATAAGTAACAAGGCTACAATACCTCCTTTCTTCCTCTTCTGCACTTCTATATTTTTGATAGCTCTCATTTCCATGCCAGGTACTTATCAATATCTAAGAAGCCTAATTATATGACGATCTTGTCGCAATTTTTTCAACTATTATTGCTATTGTTTCAATAAAATATTTAAAGTGCCCTCCCGGTATCAGCCAACAGTGAGAAACCGTCATCTGAATGCTACCATCCCTCTCAAGTGCCCTATCATGTCGTTGGTGGTCAGCATATTAACGCCTGTTTGGGCAGCTTGGTTCCATCCTTCGAGGATACATTGGATCTTCGGCAACGCTCGTTTCCATTTGCATTAACATATCCAAGACCAGTGTACAGAAGTAAGAGTATCCATATAAATACCGGCTCGCCTGTCAGCGGCCATGTTATTATTATTCTCATCAATCTATCAAATTGTATGTTATGCAAAACAAAGGAAAATGCAACAGTGTACACCATTTTACAGTACCGGATATCACAAACAAAACAAAACAATGTTCCCAACCCTCACCCTCCTCATATTACTAACACCAACACAGACCGATGCTTAATGCTTCTTGCCCTCCAGGTGCCACTCGAACACTCTCCGGAAGACGGCCTTGGCGTCCTTGGTGATGGTCTCGCCGTGGCAGGGGATGATGGTCTCGAACGGCCAAGCATCAATCACCCGGATGCCGTCGTTGAAGCGAGCACGATCGCCGCTGCTGGCCAGGTACCACTGGAAGCGCCGTGCCCACTTAAGCTCGCCCTCGGTCCGCATGACGGCCTGGAAGATGCGGTTGAGCAGGTTGGCACTGCCGGGGGCACCGCGGCGCGTGGCGGCGTCAACGCGCTGGTACTGCTCGATGGCCGGCAGATTGAACATGAGGTCGGCCTCGATCAGGATGTTCTCGGGGCGGTACAGCAGCACAATCTCCTTGTTGGGGTGCATGTCAAAGTACACAAGGCCAAAGTCGGCGTCAAAGTCGGGCGCGACCGACTGCGGCTCGCTCATGGGCTGCGCGCGCTTGTCCTTGAGGATGGCAAAGAAGCGGTCGTCGACGTTGACGCGCGGGTTCTTGCCCTTTGTCGCAGCGCGCTTCTCGGCAAGACCTTGCGGAGCGACGATGCGGGCCTTCGGGTAGGCCTTGAGCCACTCTGACAGGAAAATGTGGTGCTCAATATCGGGTGCCACGAGGTACCGGACGCCCTCTTTACCGCCGAGACGCGTGACCACGGCTGCGGCGTCGGCCGTCAAGGCAACGGGCGAGAAGACGAGGACACCGCCGTCAGTCATACGCACAATCGTGCAACGGCCTCCGATTTCAATGACGCCGCCGCGCAAAAAGGGCACCGACAGGGTTGTGATGTTGGGCGAGATGTCGCGGATGACCATGACATCGGCCGGGTTGGCTGGCACAAGCTTGTCCGACATGGCGCTCTGCTTGTCCTGGGACTGTTGAGGGCTGTGAGGGAGATGCGAAGAAGCTTGGGGCTTCGACGATGGCTGGCTCGAGTAAGTGCGGCGAGCTGCGAGGATGCTGTTTGCGTTTGACACGGCGAGCGCACGCAAGATGCTGTGATGGTTCGTGATGCTTGGCCGAGTTGTTGTCGGCGAGATGCTTGGAATGCCTTTGATTCTTTCAGTGCTTTGAATGCTCTGGATGCTCTGGATGCTCTGGATGCTCGAAAAGCTTCGGACACTGGAAATGCTTCCAACGCTCGTCTTTATATGCTTCTGGACGTGATGGCGGTACGCTGCCAACGAAGACATGGAGTATGGTCGACCCGGTGCCCGATTCGGTGCAACGCGACAGCTCGGACGAGTCGGACAGACTCGTATATCTCTAATCACCATGACGACACAACCTGCTATTTGGTGCGATTTTGGCTGCAAATGGCTCTGTAGCAGCCTCGGTACGCCTGCCTCGGACCGCCCTAAAAACCTTAAAAACGAGAAGGGGATCACTAATTTCTCGGAACGGCCGTATTTGTGAGCAAAAATAGCCCATTGCAGCAGAAAAAACTCAAATCATGAATTTGCAATTGCAACTCTGCAGCCTTGCGATGTCTCAATTCCAAATTCATCATGAGGAATCTTTCCTGACCCAATGCGCCAGAGCATGGTCGCCAGATGGAGCACAACGCTCTTCCAAATCCTCCGAAAGTCCTGTAAAAGAGTGGGCAGACTCGAAATCCAGGAACTGGGATAATTGCCCCACAATAAACACGATGACGATGGTCACGTGCAGACCTGTCAACTGGATGTCGAGACGGATTTTGCCGATTCGGGATGATTAGTCATTTCGGATCTTGGTCCTACCTCCCGATCGCTAGCCATAGTGTCTCAGCTGCCGGCTTTCACCTGTCACTCGATGCACTTGTGTCCCCTCAAAGGCCTCTTAGCCACGACTGGCAGCAAACAATACGGCATATTCTTTATTGTCTTCTTTTCCTGCTCTCCCCATTCTTCAGGCGAGAGGAAACGGGGACCGCAACAATTGCGATGCGAGATTAGCATCCTCGCTTGTCTAGCGGCAAATAATATGCCATCTTTTAGCGACCCGCACCGGTGAGCGCCACGAAGCTGTCGCCAAGACGCGTCAATAGTTCAGTCTCGAAGATTGATTCTTGGTAAAGAGAGGTAAGTGTTTCGTTGAAACTCCGTTAAATACCCCTTGCAAGTCCATTGAGACTGCTTGAGAACAAAGACGCAGCCGAGTAAATCCCGCCGTGGGTCGCTCTTGCTTGTTACAGAAACGCCGTTCTAACTGCCCGCAGACTTTATTTTACATCCCAAATATGGCAGGATACACCATTCCGGACCGCTCTTGCCCAGGCCGGCCAGACCTGGCCATTCCACTCACTGAAAAATCGCTCTCCCAGGAAAGATCCGTGAAGCATTGATGGGCTACACTGCAGCCTCTTGTGCTCCCAACGAGAAAGTCGATAGTTTCGGCGTTCCTTCCCCCTTTTTCCCTGCTCTGGGGTATTCCTTCCCTATCCGAAACGCACCAAGTAGAGAGTGGTTGCTACATCTGCTTTCTCTCTTGCTGTTTGCTCCTTCTCCGCGAGCTCAGATGGTTCGATTGTTGCTGGAACATCGTATGTTCTTTCCCCCTCTCTGCTAGGAGATGTCTGAGCATATCGTTGTTGCCATGTTTTGTTTTTTGTCTCCTCGGCCCTGTTGTGTCGGCAAGTGCGAACGGTCTTTATAAACAGAAGGCGCCTGTCAAACACAGAAGTGACTGCTGGTGTTTTGATTAAAAATAACCCACCGCCCCCCTAATCTTCCCACATCCTTTGCGGTCCCTTATATCATAAGCGACTTCAGCCGGAACGACGCCATCGTCATTTTGCCCATCGGTGTCCATCGCAGCACTGCCCATACCCTATCATTACTCACGGGGCCTACGGTATGGAGTCCATGGCCGCCCAGTCCCGGTTATCCAGCGACTTTCAACGGCATCGGCAGAAGCAACAGATACAATTGAAGCAGCCGCAACCGCAGCAGCGGGCACGTTTTCCTGGCCGTTGGCCCCCCCGTCCTGAGCCCTAGGTCTGTTCCGCCTGTGCTTCTGCGAAGTAGGCTTGATTTCTGAAGAATCTGTTGAACAAGAAGATGCACTGTATTTCGACACAGTGTACTTGGTAACAGTTATGATACGCCCCCTACTGAGTACCGGCACTCCCTCTTCACCGAAATCCTCCCATCACCCGGCCACTATTCCGCGCAAGCAGCATCCGGATGAAGGCAATATGCTTCCCCTGTGCATCAACAGGCCACCGCGGACGTGCTTTAGCTGGAAAGCTATCTCTATGTCTCAAGGCCAGCCATGATGGCAGTCACCAGGGCCACAGTGCCCAGTGTGCAGTGCGCGCAGAATCAAATAGGCTTTATCCAACAGAAATTCGTCTTCTCTTCCCCCGGCCAAGCGACGAGTCAGACTTGTTGGTTGACAATGCCTCGCCCTCGATTGCCGATATACAGGAGGCGAATACGTGTATCTTGAGACTTTAAATTTCAGGGACAGAACAAAGAAACGAGACAAGACGGACTTAAACAACCAAACAACCAAAACAGGAGATTATCCAACCCCGTGGCAACGGGACGAAATAGGCCCAGGTTGTGACCCAAGTCAAGAGTCAAAGGAGAGACCCAGAGGCTCTTCCGCTCCTTGTCTATGACACACGACGATGGCGAAAGTTGGAGACAGACCAGTGAGACAACACACTTCTTGCATGTCCTCCATGCATGTGTTTTGCCCTTGATTTCTTTTTCTTCATGTCATACAACCCTATAACTACACGCTCTCGATAACCCGACTCTATGAACAATATTTTTCATCTCAGCTCATTGCCCAATCAGCAACCTGATTTTTGAACAACAGAAGGCAAATTTTTCGAAAATGCTACCCGAGACCAATATACAAGTATCAAGGAACCTGTATATTTTCTCAATACTATTACCGCATTTGTACAGAATTCAATATCTAGACCGCAATACTGGCTTCAGTCACATCGCATATCGCAGTGGCAAAACGATGGCACAGATTTCGGTTCCACACACAGGCCAGACAAGCACGCCTTGGCACAAACGATAAGAGGAGTTCGTCCTTCGTCTGTGGCATTGGCTCGACGGTGACATGAGGGGTGGTAGGAGATGGATGTACAAAAGAGATTGGAGGAGCATGGTGGGAATGGCATCGCGAAGGACAGATGGACAAATCATGAACATCCTCAAGACTTGGACCGACGACGCGCGACTACCTCGATTCCTGAACACACCGTATACTCGGATTGCGAACCGACTGAGACAACACACAATGGCTTCTCTCCACTCCTCCTTTTCTCTGCACTGTTTGGTCTCGAACCGGTTTCTAACTCTTGGCTCAGTCTTTCAAAGGCTGCTTCTTGATCATCCTAACGGCCACAGACCCACCAAAACACTGGAGAAATCCGGTCCACGACGAGTCTCAAACACAACACGGCACCGGCAATCATTTGGACATCGCCACACAATGCTTTTTCTAACCTCGTCTTGATATTCTTCCCTCTTATTTTCTTCTTCTTCTTCTTCTTCCATCCCCTTTTGATCTCTCTTCAGGAGCCAAGCTTGCCTCTGCCTTGCTTCTTTTATCACTTTCTCACAGGACATTCTCGTTTGCTGGCCATTTCAGCCGAGCCCGGAATGAACCGCATCATTTTGGATGGACACACAGCGTTGTAGTGGCCGATCATGGGCCATTTTCGTGTGGGGGAAGCATCGCCAATTCTCGCTAATAGGCGTCACTACTTCCACCGATGGGCTTAGCGAACAACGGGATAACATCGCACTAGTAGTCGACATTTCGTCGATCAATCGACGGCGGGAAAACGCCAACAGAACAGGCCACGGAACAGGTAACAGGTCTGTATACGACATACATGTACTGTACGGAGTTCGATGTAATACCTGTACGGAGCTCCGCCTTTACCTGTTCTCAGTCTCTTGAACGGATTGAGACGCTATTGCAGTGCTTACCTTGAACACTATCACGATTCAAGCAGGTCACCATCTCGAAGCAACCACACCAGAACACGGAGCCAAGACGCATAGTCTCTTCACGGAGATTGACTTAATCTATGCCATATCTTGGGCATGAATTGTTGTATCCGTTTTCCGAAAATACAAGCACGATAAGAGTGAGGGGGACCTTGATTTACAACCATGCATCCCTTTTGGAAGGCTATGCCTCCATATGTCGTACAGCTTCAAAAATCAGACAGGGCTTCCCTTGCTACCTTCAATGCGACGATCACCAACCGACCGTAAACTATGCCTAACCTCCGCCAAAGCTCTCTTCCTTGTGTCAATCTCTGGGCCCCTCGTGCCTTTCCCTCAGAAAACGGTGGGCCATGGACATCTGGTAATATTCGCTTGCCCGCCAAGTTCAACAGATTGACCTTACGATATCGTGTTTTGTTTCCAAGATCGGCAAGTCCTGCGCTTGTCCTTCCAGCACATTTCTTAGGACCCAACACAATGACGAACATACAACGTGATGGGTCTGCCCTCTGATCGATGAGCTGCAGATTGCATACAGAGCAAAGATTCTCTCCTAGAGAATGGGCATTGTGGCATGGTCCCTTCTTTTGCAGCTCTCCTTTCACGCCCTTCTTTTTCCATTTAATCCCTGGCCGTTTCCTGCAGTGTCGTTGTCCCTTCTAATTTAGTGTTTGGAGGGTCGCCGAACAGAAAAGAATGAAGTTTCAATGCAATGAAACCGACAACAACAGAACTCAACAGGGTATGTCAGCATGGGAATTTTACGACATCTGGCCATCTGGTGGGGCATTCCAAGTATCTTTTGCGGCTCAGAGATGATAGGGTTTTCTCTGTAATTATTCTGCATGGGGCAGCCAATGCCCTCTCCGTTTTAGGCCTTCTGCATATGAGACCCCATAAAAAGAAAGAAAAACGAAAAACGAAAAGCGAAAAGCGAAGGGCACAATCACCAAAATATACCACCGCTTTCGCCCTAAAAATAGGCCCGCCAGGCCTTTCAACACTATGGTAAACTGTCGTCCAAATGACAAAATACGACTGGCTGATGGTGCCGCTGGGGTGCGGTTATCCAGCACATCCTCCGAACGAGCTACTTTGAAGGAACTTAAATCGGCCACGGCGTCCGAACAGCAAGAAAAGGAGAGTTGTGGCGTGGTGGGCCCCTGAAAATAGACACCGATCTAGGGCAAGCCAATGTTTGCATTCTCCAGAGGGCATCGAGCCTACCGGACGCCGAGCAGCGGAATGTCGTCCCGTGAGTTGACGTGGGCTGCACGAGTTGCACGAGTTGCACGAGCTGCACGAGCCTTGGACGACGACGATGCAAGATGGGTCAGGGATACGAACTCACCTTCCTAGCTCTTCCTAGGCGGAAAAAAAGGCAGCCCATTCCCTCCAGACTTGGGTGCTTGGCAAGAGGGAGAGGAATAGAAGATTGGAGAAAAGAATCACGATCGAAGACATCAGCTCCATCCAGGAACCACGTTTCCTTGTGGGCTACAGCTGTTCTGTGTCTTCGTAAGATACCACGGAGAAAGTGTTCCAACTCGCTCCTGGTTTGCGTGTGGTGCACAACGTGGGTGTGCTTCTTGCGTTTTGCTCAGATGATACATTTTTTGCGTCAAGACACACCCCCCCTCCCCCCAAATCTAACCCTCTAGGCTGTCGCCAGTGCTTTACCAACTGCCCCAGAAAATGGCCGCAGTGGACCCTCCAGCAATTGGTCGAAAGAGAACGATTCAAACGCCGATGCATGCGGCTACCCTTTCAGAAATTACACTCTTGCATGCGGAATTCATGTGCAGCAATAGAGACGCTGGATTTAATCCTCGAATACCCGGCAGAGTACTCCGTATGACACTATTACCGGTACTTTTGTCCTACGTGGCTGCTGCAAAGACGAGGATCCGGATGGAGATCATATGCCAGCTGTTGGAGCAGAGTTCCATTGTGGTGGGTTGGTGCGTTCATCTTGGCTTCTGACTGCCGGAAAAGCAGAGAAAGAACCACCCAAAACGGTCGAGTTGCATATTGTGATCCAGCACGAGGGGCCGGGTCCTCTTCAAGATGTGACAGAATGGCAACAGGGCAGAATGGGGATTAAAGCCAACAGAAGACACAACCAACTCACCGCTTCAGCCTGCTCACCCTTGCAGGACTGTTGGTCTTTACAGCTGCCTGAAGGTTGTCGATTTGGGAAAGTCGGATGATTGGTTTTGTTTTCAAAACTCAGCAGTTCACCAACAAAGAGGTCTAGTCCAAGGCTGGGCCTAACATACCCCTCCACCAGCATGCCTCCCACGACGTCAGCAACGGAATGTGTCCCGTACAAAGCAAACCTCTACTGTGAAGGGCAGGGCAGCAACGTTAGCGATTGAGACGGGCCGAGAGTGGGCCAGAAGCCAGGGCCAGGCATTGAACAGTTGGCCATTCTGACACTACCGGGACCCCTCTTGCCGGACGGATACATTGTCCGGGTGCATCTCACTTTTTACAAAAGTACTGACAGCACATTGAGGATGGCACGGCTGGCACAAAGGTGGAAGGAAATAGGGATATTTATGCCAATCTGGTTAGTTTTGCGCGGGCATCAACCAAACTGTGGCAACAGCCAAAAAAAACAGTGGGCTCCAATGGCTGGGCAATGCCCTGACTCTGACTAGAGTGTCACTTTAACACATTAACACATTATTTTCTCTCCCTCTGAGCCTCTTTAGTCTCTTTATAGCCTTTTGCTTCACAGCGGTCTGTCAACGTGCTGACTTGCAAGAGCTCCTCCTCCCCACCAAGAAAGCCCCAAACGGAGGAAAAGTGTGGGCAAGTGGGCTCCGCCAACACAGAGAGCCCACATTCTGATTCATTCCCCAAGCCGTTCCTGAGAATCCTTTCTAGTTTGCTGCTTTTCTGGTACGGAATACTTTTCTCAGACCCGGTTTTTTTCTTTTCCGGGAACTCTCAGCGGTCCAGGCGGCATCCAGGCGAAGCGAGAAACAACGAATCCCAGCGGGCTGGAAAGAAACCAATCACGAAACCCCGCAAAAAGAAACCAGGAAGGAACATCACGTCAACAATTGTCGATATTTTGTGCAAGGCTCTGAAAACAAGACCAACAAAGCCATGACGGCGGCGAATGATCGACAATTGCCTGCCCTTTTCGCTCGTTCTTTTATTCATGACCATCATGAAATAGGCAACTTGGCACGATTGGGGCAAGCAAGGGCCTGCATCTGTCGACCAAAATGAGTTAAATGTCCGTGTACCGGTCAAGGCAAAAGAAGGCATGAAAAACAAATAAACTGGAGAAACATCCGAAGGAGGGTACAGGTTGGTTTGTGGCGTTTTTTTTTTTTTTTAAATCTTCACAGTCCTTATGCACCTTTTTCACTTGGTTTTTTCCCCCTCGTGTGATCTGTGGTTATGCACGAAAATCAAGAAATAGAAGGGGTCGAAGACGAAAAAGAAGAAGAGGAATTAAGGCAGAGCCTGATACGACAGCAAGTTTGCACAGCATGGAAGAGGTATCTTACTCAAGTGCACTGGATACACCCCGTACGGAATCTTTAGTTGTGACAAGAATCGACGGTAGACGAATAAGAGCAGCCCAAGATCCCCCAAAGAACTTGGCCAACAGTGACACTGTGCATAAACAGTGTCGTCTATGTCTCTGTTTTGCACATCTCATTGCCTTGCCTTGTCGGTCCTAGCGAGGATGCAAGGGACTTAAGAATTCTTAACCCTGCTGTTGACAGTCTCATCAACAAAAGAGTTGCTCAGCAAACAAAAATCTACAAAAATTGAGCCTTACTAATGAAAAGCAGAAGAAGAATTTTCAATAAAAGAGACTAGACGAGGAGAAAACAAGACAGAAAAAAGAAAAAAGAAAAGAAGAAAAGAAAAACATTCAAGGCAGTAGCCTTCCATCTTGTTCTCTGCTAATGCGGCCAAGAAAGGTGACATTGCGAGATCGTTAGCTCGAGAAATTCGACTGGGGCTGCAAAAAAAGAACCAAGGCTGTGGTTTATCAACATTAATTTAATTGAACAGGGTTTTTCATTTTGAATTTCAATTTCTTTGGGGAGAAGTGGACAAGGCCAAGCAAAGAAAAGCCAATCAGTTTCGGCAACGACAAACTGCAGGTAAGATACCGTACCAAAGATACGATGCAGGTGTGGGCTAGAAGAATGTTCTTCTTAAGGATGCGCGTGAAGGGGTCAGCCTGGCCGGGAAACATGTCTTTTTATTACAGAGAAACGACCCCATATCCAGCGCTCTTCTGTGTGTCCATGGTGGCTGGAGACGCGCAGTTACGATGTCCCAGTCTAGGGAAAGCAGGGAAAGCTGAGGGATTAGTTGGAACTTGTATGCAGAGCAAAACCAGGAATGTCCAGGAAGGCAAGGCGAGGCAAGGCAAAAAAAAAAAAAAAAAAATACGGCAAGTCGAGCGAGAGACGTGATGAGACTTGACGCTATGCCGGCACAGATTCGATCTTCGGCATTTGGTATATCGTAGAGGCAGGTGCAAAAACAGAACGGACGATACAAAACAAAGAACAGGTAGATGGGGCGCTGGTGAAAGCAGGGAAGTGAACCCCGAACTCGTGCAGACTCTTGAAAACCAACAAGCAAATGAACAAAAAACCAACGAACGAACTGCTGCAAGATACATAACTGTGAGACACTTTGAGAAAGAAGAGAGAGCGGCGTGAAAAGCACAGAAACATTTATGATTTTCATAATCGCTGGAAAGATGGAAAGATGGATGGATGTAGGGAGATGAGAATCGGGCCTAAAGAGACAAGTCGTTGCAGGCATGTGGCGTTTTGGATAGAACACGTGCACGAGATGGCTACTCTCTATTTATTTACCCCTCCTTCCTTAATCGACTTTTTATGCACGGAGTATGATCACTGAAATTTATTATTTGAGAAACGACACCAGAAAGAAAAGTGATGATAAAAACAGGGGCTTTGCTGAAGGTTGAAAAGACAAGAAAAGCTAACAGAAGAAAGCGAGAACGCGATGAAGGAGTGGGGGAAGCAAGGGGAAATCGACAGCTGAAGAACCCTTGTGCACCGACTAGGTCTTTTTTCTTCAAGGCTGACCGTCTCCTGGAGATAAACGGATGGGACAGTGGAAGAACAAACAGGGCAAATTTCGACAAAAATAAGGGCTTGATTTACAATCATACAAATTTGTTTATTTCTCTCACTTTCAAAAATCTTAAAGACGTGAGATGCCTCCTTTTTCACACGTGCACATCGTCAGAAAAGAACATAAAATACACAAAGTCTCGCCGAACAGTGTTGTCCCCTGTTCGTCGTAATTCCTCTCTTTTGTTTCGACGCCAGATTGGCCGGGTAAGGCTGATCGACCACTACGGAAAGGACGGAGTCGTTTCACGCAGAGTGCATCTGTTGGGAAGTCCTAAGTTGCAGGGCGCACCATGCACCATGAAAAGGACTTTGCGTCCTTGAGAGCTAGAGGATCCGACTCAGGGGGGTGAAATAGGAGCGAGGCGTGGCTTGGCCAGAATAGAAATAATGTACAGACTACGCAGTGAGCGGGGAGGGGCCGATGCAACGAGGGTACGAGGAATACCCCCAGTTCAGAGAGTTGTTGAGTATCAGGCTAGCCTGTTGGGGCGGGGGGGAACGATTAGAACGATTAGAACGATATGAGGGACAGGCACGTCGTAGCACTACTCCGTACGAGTGGACGACAGAGCGCTATTTACGACCGACGATGACATGACGGGGAGGAAATAGAAAAACACAAAAAAGACAAGACTGAAAGCCAGGGAAGGCAGCAAGCGAGGCGTCTTGGGGCTGTACTGCAGATACTCGGATTGGCAAGTGTTGCGGCAAGATGACGAAGCACAGAAGATGGGGACGTCTTTGAAGAAAGGGGGCTGAGCTCAAATAAGCAAATACTGTGTATATGACATGAGACAGCAAAAGCTGCATCAAAGAAGAAAGTACGTCGTAAAGGAAGCGTGCAGGCGCCTAGGGTCAGGGCAATCCGGACGTCTACTGGGGCGGTATGTCCATCTGTACTCCGTGACGTACATCAACATCGTGGCTGGTCCGTGGCCGCCACGCGTAAAACAGGCGAAGGATTCGTGGGGCAAGGGACGAAGAAAGCATCTTTACGGAGTAAAGAAGATCGAGAAAATCTAAGAGTAAAATAAATACGAAGTCCAGGCCTCAATTCCCTTTGGCCATTTCGTCATAAGTGAGATGGGATCTCCTGAGCTGGGGTGTCGAAGGCGACTTGTGGAATTTTGAACTTTTGAGAAAAAAAAATCGAGAACAAAAAAAAAAGCAAAATTGACAGAAAATGGCATCATGCATGGGAAAAGAAATGGAAAGCAGGATTTGCTGTTTGAAAAGGTTGGTCTGGACTGATCGTAACAAAAATCTGAGACACATCTTAAAAAAACTGGTTCAGGCTCAATGCAGGCAAAGGAAGTAAGCTACTGGAGTTGTCACTTTGATCTGGCTTGTCTGGACGGGGAGGGCTGCATTTCCGTGGCCCTGTTTCAATACATAATGTGTGAAGACTTGCTGGCAAAACATGCAAGTGGGATCGCGAGGACTATGAGAACCATATCTGGAAAGAGCGACCCTTCAACACCACCTTCTCTGCTCATCTCGCTGTCGCATGCCGCCAGGGAAGGAGCTAAAATCCTCGAGTGCAACCCCTCCACGATGCACTGAATTGCATCCCTGGACAGCTGAAAAAGAGATACGTGTATGGTGTGCAGAGTGCAGAATGCAGATTGCAGTGTGCAGGTGTGCAGGTGTGCAGGTGTGCAGATGGCTAGACATGCAATTTTCGACAGCAGTGCGAGGTGTCGTGATCAATGGTTCATCGTCGAATGGCATTTCTTGCTCTTTCTCAATCAAGTATTGTCAAGCCAAGGCGTGCCGCTCCTTCCACCACCGTCCAGGAATACGACACTCGTCATGCCCCGGTGGCTGCCCGGGGAAGCACCTTCCCCATCCCCAGTCCCCTTGGCTTTGGCCCACCTCTTCCTTCCTGGGACGGCCTCAGCGGTTGGCGTCTGTGAAGGTAGACGCGAGGGAAGGAGCGGTGGCACAGCCCCGTGAGGAAAGACAAAAGGAGGACGAGCTCGTGACTCTGTTTGAGGAAGGAAGGTAGCGAAAAAGAAAAGATGAACAAAAAAAAAACGAAAATCGAGAGATGACATGTCATCTGCAACAACACGTTTACATGCCCTCGCCTCGATTAGCCTTCTCGTCGTAGCCAGCGTGTATCAGAGTGCATGGGGCCCAAACAGCGAGAAAAGAAGCGAGGATGAGTATTTCAGAGAAAGATGAAATAAACAAAGAGCTTCTTTTTAATTTCTTTCTTTTTTTAAAAAAAATTTTAAGTAAAAAAAGGGAAAATTGCAAACATGATCGGCTGTCACGATCGCCATCTCTTCGTCGTGGTAAATCGTCACCCGCATTGGCGCATCATGCAAACAACTTCGTTATACACATCTAACGATAATGTGGAAATAAGGACTCAGGGTCTAGAATTGCCCAGGTCCTGTCCTTTTCCTCACCTGCTCACTTACTTGCTTTTCTTTCGTACAAGTACATCGTACAGACATCGTACACCATATTCTTCTATTTGTTCCATTTGGTCTAATTCTTCTACTTGCCCGGCCACCATCTTTTGCTTCTTTTCATATTCTACGGAGTACTTCGTTATTTATTGCTTCTTTGGTCCTTTTTACCCTCTTCAGCCCGTACCGCCCGTTTTTCTACCGCTTCTCAGTCCTTTCATATTCGTTTACCCAATGTGGTTGCCAGCAGATTTAGAACCCAAGAGTTCTGCCACACACTCGCTGCCATCTTGTCTTTCTGAGTTTTTTTCTCTCTCTGTCTCTTGCTTGCTTCTGCTTCACTCTCGTGTCGTTCAAGGCTTCTTCTGGGCTTCCCCATGTCCCCATGTATGCCGTACCCCTCCTTCCACAGTATTATTCCGCAATTTTCTATGCAGGCGCCACGGGTTGGGTTTAGAGTCGTTCTGAAGTGGAGCCTTGCGGCTGTGAGAAATGCCCGCACTTTCGTCAGGAAGCAGACCAATGCACGACACACTCATGTAGATCTACAATTCCTGGCTGGTATCTTGTATTGCCAAATGGATTTTTGATTTTCAGCAGTCTATTTTGTGCCCTTTTGACCTGGTACAAGCTGGACGGTTTTGGTTCTTTATTTACAGCAAAATGTACGGAGTACTTGCACTTTCTGAAAGAACACGTACGATGATTTCCCCTTGGACCTCCTGGCTCGGTTCATTCCGTGGCCTATCGCTCAATTTGGGGCGCTTTTTCAACTCTGGATGGCCCTGAATGACACCAACTGACCCTGGCTTTTTGTACTTTTGCCATACTCCATATATCAAGGTGTGTCTCTGTGTTGTGTAGGCAACACGTGGGCAATTCCTGTTTCCCATTCACCCTTTACAGCGTTACTCGATCTCGATTTACTTTTCCATCTTCCGTCATTCGCTCTTTCTCGTTAACTGTCTTGTGATGTCTTACACTCACACAGCCACCCTGTGTCTCTTGTGCCTTTTATGTCTCCTTTTTTCGTCTTTTCTCGGCGCCTAGGTGTCGCATCCATGACTGTGGACTTCTGTGCATTGGTGTGAATGTCAGTCCCTGGCAAATGTTAGCCAGACGGCAGGGATTGTAAACAAAAGTTAAAAGTATTACGATGCACGATGATATGCACTGTACTTTTTTATCTTTTTTTCTCGCTACGGTATTCCGGTTGACAGTTGGCGCAAAGATACATCCTGGCAGGTAATGTTTAACCAAATGTTTGCCATTTGTAGCCTGTCTCTCCCCGGCATTTGATACACGACGCCTTACCCACTCCTTCGTCGCCCACCAATACTGTGGATGGAGTATGGGACCACTCGCTACGTTGTGGATCATCAACGTTCTTAAGCTTCGTTGCCATCGATCATTGCCACTATCTACGAACCGGTACTTGCACTTCCACTCAACCCACAGTGGCCCCCCTATTTTCTCCTCTTTCCAAGCCATCTCAAGATTGGTCCTCAAAATGGCATTTTTTAAAGGCCGAGTCAGAGTGGGATGCTCTGCTTTGCTGTTGTCCTCTGCACCGTTTTCTCCCGTCCCACCAAGAATGAGGTATTTCAGCTAGTCTAGTGTACAGGCGGTTCCTGGTTCCTGTGCTTCCTTGGGTGCACATGTTTCGATTTCGCTTCCAGCGATGCTATTCCCTTTCTATCAAGCGAGCAAAATAAATGAAAGCAAATGAATAAAATAAATGAGGATAAGGAGAAAGCACCCCCCTGCAAAGCTGCTGCGGCTCCG
Source organism: Sporothrix mexicana (assembly GCA_021396375.1). Classification (NCBI taxonomy): domain Eukaryota; kingdom Fungi; phylum Ascomycota; class Sordariomycetes; order Ophiostomatales; family Ophiostomataceae; genus Sporothrix; species Sporothrix mexicana. The sequence goes on along the minus strand of WNYC01000022.1, from coordinate 357,426 downwards.
CACTTAAAAGAAACACCCTTGAGCAGGAAGGCAAGAAAACAGTGCAATGAACCAATGTGTGTGCTTTTCGAGGGGAAAGATTGTTGACCGTGTCCTCGACAGCCCATGGATGCAGACAGCCTCGACGTAGCTTGCAGGACAAATCCCGAAGATGGGGCAGGCTCCTCTTTTCTTTTCTTTTTTGAGAGGAAAAAAAAGAAAAAAAAAAAAAGAAGAAAAAAAGAAAGATAAAAAGACGAGACAAAAAGACAAGACAAAAAGACAAGACAAAAAGACAAGACAAAAAGAAAAGATAAAAAGAAAAACAAAAAGAAAAAACAAAAGAAAAAAAACAGCAAAAAGACAAGACAAAAAGAAAAAAACAAAACAAAAAGAAAAATCAAAAAGAAAAGAATTAAAAAGAAATCTGCATGCAGCACACGGCATAGTGTCCAATAACAATGGCCTATTCTCTCTGAAATCTGAAAGGTTCAGACGCCGGAGACAACAGGACAGAACAGGGACAGGCATGATCTGTGTGTGAGACAAACAGCCAGTGTCACCGGCCGTTTTGGACGACAGGCGTGGCTCGAATTCAAGAATTGCATTTTATCGATTGGCGGAGTATTCTGTTGCAGCTGATGGGCCACCATGGTCTGTATATCTGATTTTGTCAAACACAAAACGGCTTTCCTGCATCGTGCATCACCAGATGGAGTCGATAAATAATAGGTTTGAGACTATGTGCTGTTCGTCCAGTCTTCGCTTTTTGTCTGTGCTTTCCATCCTCCACTTTTCGTCTCATCCAAACCACAACCGAGTTTAAGCTCTTTGCGCCGTTTTCCTTTCTTGGTAATTGCCCGTCTCGTTGCTCATTTTTGCTTGTCGACCTGTCCACTTTTTATTATCGTATCCTTTCGGCTTCTTTGAGTTATCTTTGGGGGACACCCAAGAGCGCCATTTTTATCGAGCCTGTTCGCTTCACTTTCGACATTTCTGCTCCATACTTCGTACTGTGAATAATTCCAAGTCATCTTTTGACATTTCTGGCATACGAAGGAGCAAAACAGCGGCCGCGCGGACGTGATCTCAGCACATTGTGTGCTTATGTGCTTGTTCTTTTTTTCTTGCTCTTTTCGTTTTCCGCGCTCTTTTCGACAAGTTTCTGCGGGTGTTATTTGGGGTTATTTCCGTACATGGAGTAATCTGTAAACGCATGGAATTGGGGCAGATCTAAACCAATCCGGCCGTTACGCGTCATGCCCCACGGTCAGCGTTGTCTTTTTCAGTCGTTTTTGTCGTTTTTGTCGTTTCTGTCTCCTGCTGCGTTCGGGCTTTCGTCCGATCTTGGGAAGTGAGAGAACGCGAGGCCCCAAAATCCTAGGGGCCAGGCTCTGCAAAGAGCGGGGACATCGTGCAATAACAAAGCGAGAACCGCTGCGTCTTCGCGGTTCGCACGCACCACCCCTTCAGTTCATTCCACGGAGCACATCGCCGACCAAAGCCCAGTGCAGATCCGGCAATCTCATCAGGGATGGGAAAGAGGGGCGTATTCTGGCCCTTTATGACCCTGGCCTGTCGCCTGACTTTCCGGGACCCTCTTCCACAGGTTCTTTTCTTCCTCTTGGGTATTCTTTGGCGTCTTATTGCTCTGAATCATGGAGGCCAGTGTTCTGATGCTTTGTCTCCTCTGGTACATCCTCCGTCCTCCAAGTCTTAATGCAAGCGCTGGGCTCTGCGAGATTCTTGAACATCGGGGAGTGTGCATAATGGAGCTGCAAAGCTAGTTCAAGAGAAGCTCACGCTCGGCTGACACATTATGTTCCTCCCGCCGTCTTGGGGCATTTCGTTTCTGACCGGTCCTGTTCACGAGCCTGGTTTCGGGATAGTGCCGCAGTTTTTGTGGTGGAGGCTGTTTACTTTTGTAGTCTTGCTCATCTGTTATGTTCCTTTTGGGTGTGTCGTTGCCCCTTTTGCACCATTCGTGTCTTTTGGTGCCTCTTGGTGCATTCTGTGCCTTGGAATGCAAGGCAAGGGATCCTGGTTTTGCGCGTTTTCTCTCAGGGCTTGGACGGAGCCTCTGGCCTGTCCGGGGCCGGCATCCGATTCGTCCAGGATCAAGACAAGCTCTTTTTGCGAATGACCAGGGAGGGGACTCCCTGTCTTTCACCCCGGCTGCCCTGTCTCTCTTGTCCCCCTTGTCCGATAGCTGCTCATCATTTGGCGGACGGCGTGGTTTTGCACTTGTTTCGTTTACATGTGCATGAACGGGGTAAGTCGTACGTCTGGTTCAACGTCTTAGCGTGATCTTTCCATTTTGTGCGTGTTATGCCACTTCCCTCTGGCTTGCTAGGCTTCTTGCTGTTCGTGTGCAGCCGATTTCATTGATTGGCCTTTCGCGTCATTGCTCGGGTCTCGAGGTACATTTCGCCCCGGGCTGCAGCTTGTCCACCAGCAGCTACGGTGATCTCGCGCCCGGGGGGCCGTTTGAACTTGCATCACGCATCACGCATGCACTTGGGCGCTCCCCCTCTGCCGTATTCGGATACCGGAGGCAGCTAAGCATGTGGCTTGTATCTTGACGACTGCAGTGCTGCACCGTCCAGAGGTCTGAGAAGATTGAAGACTGTCTCAGACAGCAACTGGCTGGACTGGGCAGAATGCTATCCCAAGAAAGTAAAAGGCCTGTGCCAACTTGCTGTGCCGATCATGAGGGTATCTGGGTTTCGCAAAGAAAAGCTCCGCAATTTGCACGCCGTACGGCGTGGCCATGCTTGATGTGCTTTTCTTGGAGCACCAACGGAGGTTAACGACCGCTCTAGAGCTGCATGGCTACCCAGATGGGGAAAGATGAGCGGAAGTGTTGCACCATAGAACTCGAATCGGGTTGGAATTGGCCTTGTTGGGATGGGAAAATGGCATCCATGGAAGAGCGACATTTGGCACGTCTGCCACCCAATCGAGACGAGAGAAAATAAAAGGCTTGGTTTTAGCGGAACATGCCGAATGTGACAGAAGAGGGTGGGACAACGGGATTGACGGAGGGGAGGGAGGATGAGGCGAGACACTGGGATGGCAGCGAATATGAGAACAGTAGATTGGGATTCCCAGTAACCAGGAAACACCAAGGCGTTGCCCCGTGGAATCGGCTCAGGCATCGAAAAATAGGAGGCAAAGAGTGAGATTGCCGAGAACATGCGACGGTGCTGGGGGTGGTTGAGTGTTTGCCGAGTAAATGACAGATGCATTTCTTTGCATGCTTTTGTTCTGTCTCTTTACTTTTCTTGTTTTCCCACTAGTTCGACGTCGTAATACTCCGTACGTTTTTGGCTGGCACAGTCTGTCGAAACTGTCTGTTCTTGTGGCTCCTCTCGGCGGCAAGTATGTTACCTTTTTGCAGGCACCGAAAGAAGCATGATTGAGAAGATGGTCTTTTCACCAGGCCTTGTTAGACATACATCTGCCAAACCAAAGCCAAACAAGCCATCCCACCACAACCCCGACGCCGTCGCCGCCAACAGCACCCCCCTCTCGAGTTTATTCTCCGAAGTCCACATCCCTTCCAATTTGCGCAAGGACGAATGTTTCTGTCAGTCTTCCTCGGGTTGAACATTGCTCTCGGCCGGTTGTCGTGTTTGTGGTGCCTCGCTTGTATTATTCTGCTGGCTTGTCATGGCTTTTTGACACTTTCGAGCAGTTGGGGTTCGACGGCCCGTCCGAAGAAGAGGTTGTCATAAATTGACATTCCTCTACTTGATTTGGGCTTGTGTTCGGGGCTTTGGTGACCACGGGCCTTGGTCATGTTAAATTGTGTTCTTGGGCATTTCAAATATCGATGCATCAAAATGCAGCAACAAAAAAGCCAAGACACTTGCCCTCTTGTGTCAACACCCACTCCCTTGTCACCTTCCCTTTTCTTTGAGCGCCGTCGTATTGTGATGGTTGCAAATATGCTTGTTTTCTCGTTTACTGGCATCAAATTTGCACACAATCATGTTGCCCTGCCGTTTCCGACTTTTCCTCTTCATCATCGTCACTCCCTCGCACAGTTGATGCTCCCGATAAAAACCACTGCATCTCGAGCCACAGCGAGCTCTTGGCCGACGACCTCGTTGCCATTGAACAGAATCCGTAGGCTTTGCGAGAGCGGGTCTGTATATTTCTGAAAGCCACTCGTGAGAGAGAGAGTATGTGTGTGTATGTGCCGTGTCCCCGGGGGCCGATGTGTCTTTCTTTTTCTCCCCCGAGTCCATCCAGATGAGGGGTCATGAATGCAGGTTCCAGGGCTACTGCATACTGTCCGTGTTGTGCTCCGTCCTGCGTCCTGCGTCCTGCATCCTCTGCATTCCGCATACTTGCCGTCTGCACTCCGCCGTATGCTCCCTGGTTCTGTTTCCTTCTTTCCTCATTTTCCTGGGACCGATCTCTCCGCCATTTGTGACCTCTTGAGATTTGGGTCGATATCGTGTCCCTGACAAACTTGAACTTTGGTGCTCGGTATTGCACTCTTTTGACTTCAATTCCCATGCCATTCTGCGTGTCCGTTGGTCGTTATCGATTCGCATTGGCGCCCTGCCCCTTGCTCATGCCAAAAATGGACCACAGGGATGCCACGACTGGGCAAAGCTGAGAGGGATCTTTAAAAGAGAGAGAGAAGGGCCTCGTCGAGTCCTGGCCGGCCTGCATGGTTTTCCTGTCTTGAGCCATGCTGTTTAGTCTCGCCCGCTAATCTGTCAAAAGCAGAAAAGATGAGCGTTGCAAGATACATACCTTGTGCCAGAGCTGACCCAGGAGCCCGACATCTGCTTCAGCTGCGTGTCTTGAGCGTGTGCTGAACGTGTTGCGTCTCTTGTTTTTCCTCTTTGCTGGCTTCTGCCCCGGTTCTTCGTCTCAATCCCCGCTTTTGTCGTCTGTTGCATTCTTCGTAGTGCGTGTGGACGGGCTGGAGGCTGGCCAGGGTCGTTTCAGTTGTTTCTTCTTTTTCTTTCGCCCGCGCTTCTGCATGTCTCAGGCGAGAAAGAAAAGTAAAAGAAAAGAACCAGCCAAAGAGCGTGGCGCCATCGCGATACGCCAGGCATCTCCATGTCGCATCTTGCACTATTTTTGGTCAACTTTGAGACTCGGGGACTTGGAGACTTTGTGGATTTTTGCGTTGCAACAATCAACGGGGAGAAAAGGGGTGAACGGGAGGTACCAATGTTTACAACGTGCTGGTCGTTCTTGCCTGTGTTTGCATTTCATTTGTAGACCGCTCAGCTGTTCCTGCCCAACCTGTGCATGCCTCTTGTCTCTCCTGCCTTGTATCGTGCATGTTGGTCTCTGTCACTTTTGTTCTGGTGCATTCACCATGCATGCGCGTGTGCTTATGGAAGGAGCGTTGTGGGATTGGGACCTGCAAGCCATTCCTTTGCTCCTTCCGATTTAATTGACGACTTGTGTGTCCTTGTTGCCGCCCCAGAGTCACGAATGCTTTCTTTTGCTTCTTGTGCAACGCTCCTTCCTTATTTCTCATAGGCAAATTCACATGCATCGATTAATACAGGTGTTGAGGAAGGAACGGCGCATTGTTTCTGACTTATGACGCTGGGTAATGGGTATTGCCCTATTGCCCTAATGCTCCCCTTTGCTCCTTCCCTCTTTTTCATTCTCCCTGCTTTCTTTTCCCATTGTCCCAAGACTGTCACATTTTCTTCCATTCTGTCATATTTTGTTGCCCATCCTCCCCCTCCTCCCCTCATCTCCTTTTTTCAACAACCACCCTCCATACCATTTCTGCACACTGCCCGGATGCACGGAAAGCAGCAAAAAAAAAAAAAAAAAAAAAAAACACAGCAGAAACGAGAACAGAAACCGAAAACAACAAACCCAGAAAGCGACCAGGGCCCGGAACAGAGAAATAATAAAATAGGGGGATGAGGAAAGAGAACAAAGAAATGTCTCAACCAACGGTCGTCCAGTCTTTCCACCCGCCGTTAGCTAACGCCCTCTAGCCGCCTTGTCAGTGCTAAAGATGCAACGCAAAAGCAACAAGAGAGAAAAAAGAACAGACGAAGAGCCGTCCCGACTAATGAGAAATAAACGCCGAAGACCCAAGTAGCGAGACATTCATCGATTTCGATATTGGCAACGTTAGGTTCGTATCTCACAACGTTGAGCTTTGTCCAGATCTGGCTGGCCCTTCTGTCATTTCCCATTTCTTCTCCATCAAGTCTTTGGCAGCCTTTCCCTCCCTTCCCCACTGAAGCATTCCGCCGTCCCTCGTCTATTGTCTCCCTCCGGGGCTGTATCACTGCCGATCATGGCCCCTTTATGTTCCTCGGTCCATTCGATGGTCTCCGTACCAATCTAGCGTTTGTGGCATGAGCCTGCACAGAGCATTCTCATCTACATGTCTCTTCTGCTTTCATTTCAGTTTTTGCCTCTGCAAATGCTGAACAGGTACGTGTATGCAGCATCTGTCGGGCGACTTTTTCCTCGAGACAAAACAGGCATACATACAAAGATGTTACAAGGACGGGTACAAGCCCCAACTTTTGCTGTGCCCCAGGGCAGCTTCACCAGGGGGGCTGGACAAGGAAAAAGAAACACGCCCCCAGCACACCGAATCTCGATAGACGAGATTGGCCCCTGTGCACAAGTTGTGAGACCAGATTCACTCAATCACAATGCCCCGATCCAGTCCCATACGAACATCAGGAACGAAGCCTGAATATGCTCGAACACACGTTCTTTAAGGACTCCAAGTCTCACACAGTGCTACACATAAGAAAAGGAATGGTACTCCGTGCTTTCCTGACGCTTGCCAACAGCTCCGAGCTCTTCACTTGGCCGTTTCGCATTCCAGCCTTGCTGTGACCCCAGATGGGAGGCTCTGGAGCTCTCTTTGCCATGAGAGCTGAGGCAAGACTTTCTGAAGCATGCACCAAAGACATTCAACTAAAAGCCACGACTCTCAAACCCTCGAATTCTCAAACAACAAAATAGACAAATCGACACATAACGGAGCTCACCAACAAGCACCAAAAGCACAGCCCACTCGGAGCATTTATGGCGCCGCGAAGGGGCCTCTGCATGTCTCTGAGTCTGCAAAATTCTTCAATAGGGCCAGCAGCTTACCCCTCCCCATCTCTTGTTCGATGTTTTGTACGAATACAGATACGATCGGGGCAGACTACCACCTTTATGGCGAGGCACAAGTGGAGAACTTGCTGCCAACAACCAGTGTCCTTTGGAACTTTGAGGCCAATTGCCTGTTTTCTGCACTCCGTGTAAGTTCTCCGTGCTCCGAGTTCCAGTCCCCAACCGAGAGCAGGTGTATTTGAGCATTGGCAGGAGGCAATTTTGAGTCCTGTGTCCAGTTTCGATTCAGGACATGCCCAAAATAGGACATTTTGCGCCGTACAAACATCGTCGACAATTGCGAGACATCATGTGGCAATACAATTTGCAGTCTTGGAGCCTCTTCTAGGCCTCAGTCTGGGCGAGCTACCACGATGTATCCCACAAGACCATAAGACTTTGCCTCCACGCTTTGTCGGTAACTCAAGTTCTGGGGCTGGAGACCTCAAGTAACAAAAGCACAGCAACCAAAGCCCTTCTATTGGCCTGCAATCTATGGCCTCTGCAGATAGCAAAGCTGCATCTTCCCACCACTCCACCTTACCCTTGACCTCAGAGTCTACTGGGGACACAGGCTGCATGCAGGCTGCAGATGCCGGCCGTTATTGCATCAAGATACAGGGCATGCCGCCCAGCACTCGTTCCATGCTTGTGCATTCTGATCGAATGACGTCTTCTGTATTCTCGATAAAGTATGGGGAAGATGAACGCACACCGACTGACAACTGATGGCATGAACAGTTGACAGGACTTGATACAAAATACAAGCTACAAGATACAAAAAAGAAGGCACAGAGATTTATGAATTTATTGCTTTCTTTTCAAGACTGTTTCGTCCTAACAAATGTGGATTCACGGCCTCTCTTCTTACTTATTTTTATTACGACGTTCGGAACACACTTCCTTTACATGTTTTGCTTTCTTTTTCACCTGGAGCAGCCTATGGGACACAGAATGTGGCCTAGCTTCTTTAGTGGGCGAAGAACGAGGGCCAAGTTGAGAAACTGCTTACAGGTGTGCAACTCCGACACAACACAACTTACACCCCCTCCACCCCCCTCTTCCGAGCCACCGGCCAAGCTAGGACCCTCTTCTCAGACCCTGTCGAGCTTGTCTTGTCCACCCAGCAGGTAAAGTGTGGCAACATCGAGACCACAAAAAACAAAATAAAAGCTACGAGGACAAATTAAGTAAGTAGCTGGCCGTTTTATCTCCTTTGGTGAGACTCCGTACATACTTTGTACCTTTCCAGAGAACAGCATTACAACTCGTTGTCTGGAACCCCATACTCAGCCCGCCTGGCTACGTATTCTTATATCTTTCTTCATCCTGCTCTTTTGTCTCCTGTTCTTTCACCTCCTCTCTCTTAGCTTTTTTTTTCTTTTCGCTTTAGGTCTTATTTCTTCTTCATCTTTGTCTTTATACAAGGCATTCACCCATCTGGCCACGTCCATTACCCCCGACACTCGTTACCTCGTCGTCTTACTTCGTTGGATCTTACTTGGGTTCATCACTACCGAAACCAGACCACTGCTGTTTCCGTGTCTACTTGCTTTGATTTCATTGTTTCTTGGTTTTTGATATACCCCTTTTGCGAACTATCACTTTATTTTCAGCCTCAATTGTTTTGTTTCCCATCGCCAAACACATTCGCCTGTTTCCATACCCACCAGTTGTTTCAACAGACGCACACGGATTTTACGACAAATCAACGACGGACTTGTTTTGTCATCTCATCTGGATCGAGAGAACAAGAACCCATTACCAGCACCATGGGTCTTCACGTCACGCCATATGGCACATTCTATGTGCAGAGGAGCCTTCGGACAGGCGAGGTCATGCAGGTCTTGCCAGTAAAACGGCCGGACATGCCAGACAGTCTCCCGTCGGTCGATTCGCTTGGCATCACAGACAACTTCATCGAACGTCGTCGAGCATCATTGGCAGCGGACACAGCCCGAGTTTCCGACTCACAAGGACGCCTACAGCAAGAACTGGCCACAGCCGGCGGCGAGAACCTCTTGGCAACAGGCAAGGCAGTCCTGGCGCAGTCTGGAAGTGGCAGCGACAGCAATGCACGCAACTCACCATCGGCACCAAATTACGACGGAGATGTCGAGATGGCCTTCGGTTCATCGACGGCAGGGTCAGCAAGCGGCCCCCCGACATCACCAGCATCATATGAGCAGTCGGCAACACGACAGAGCAGAAGCAACAGCCACCGGAGCAGCAGCATGAACTATATTCTGAGCGAGGACCCGCACCCGCAGTCGTCATCATCCGCGGCTATGGCTCCGCACATTTTACCGGTCCGTTCCTGGCCTGACGCCCTGTAGGTTGTCGTTGGGTGATGCTATCCCCAAAGGAAAGGATTTATGTACAGCAACACGATGACTGTGCATATTGGGGAATGTGTATCTAACATTTGAAAACAGACACCAAGAGGCAACGGTGAATCTTCCTCCGTTCCGCGAGATCGACTCGGCCAGGGCCCTGACACACGAGGAAGAAGTTCGCCACGAAGAGCAGATTTCCAGTAGACGTGAAAGCCACAGCCACGGCCACAGCGGCAGCCGGCGGAAATCAACCGCATCGCCTCGCATGCCGAGCCTGCTACGCAGCAGCAGCCGGAACAGCAGTCGCAGCAACAGCACCAGCGGTCATGGCCACGGACTCAACCCCGGCAATGGCTATAGTCAAAGCCACGGCCATCGGAGCGGACATGGGCACAACAACAATAGCATCAGCAGCAGCACGAGCAACGCCTTTAGTATCAGCAACATGATCAACCACGGCAGCGAGGGCAGCGCCAGTAGTGCCTACAGTGTCAGCGAGGCAAGCACGCCGTCTGCCCCATTCTCGCCTGGCCCGGACTTGTACTACTGCAACAGCAACAACGGCTACTCCCCAGCGACAACGTACGCAGCCATGTCTCCAGCAACGTCTTTGAGTGAAAAAGGCGGCTGCAGCAACAGCATGATGATCGATGGAGGTGCTTCACCGCAGGTAGCCACATCCCTGCAAGGCCGCCGTTCGAGCAAGTCGAGCACGCCTCGAGCTTCGCGTGGACAGCGCCGGACCCGCACATCGCCATCGCCAGCATTTGCATCTCCTTCTGTATCTGTATCTGCATCTGGCCCCTGCGGCGGATCCTCTGCGGCCCCATATGCTCCTCCCGTTCCCCACTACCAGGCAGCCCCCTCACCGCTTACTGCTCCTCCTCCTCATCCTCTTGCTCCTACTTCGTCGCCGAAGAAGAACAAGACGGTCTGGATTATTCGCACACTGGAGCCGCGCAAGACAGCATCACGACGGACGGCCAATGGCGACGAAGACTACGACGACTACGAGCCCCAACGTGTGCAGACTCATGTTGAGACGCACATTGTCCCATGAGCAGGCTGCTGTTTCGGCCCCTTTCATCTCTTTTTTCTCTCCATTTATTGTTCCTCTTCCTCGATGATACACAAGGCCAAAAGAGTACTGGTGGCAAGATCTGCCACCAAAAGCACACCGGCTCTTTCTTTTCGATCTTCCATTACGGAGTATTTTCTCTTGTTTCCTCTTCACTTATCTTTATTTTTGTACTTCTTGAAGAGGCCCGCTGCAACGCCATGCCGGATCTCCATTTTCATGTCTTTTACTGTTTTATATCCGGAGTTTTACGGGGCCTGCATCCCTACTTCCACCCTCGATTGGGCAGCGTGGCAGGTTCGTTTTGGTTTGGCTCGGGCACAATCTTGGTTTGATATTTTATATCTTGGCAGAGGCCTGATCTTTCGATATTCTACATAGTATTTTGTATTTATTTAAACTTGCCCATTTATTGGGCTGATGCTTGCTTGCACAAGAGTGCTGCAAAACGAGGAAGACACCACAATATGCAAGTACCAACGATATCCAACACAATTTGAAACCTTCTCCACCAATGCGCACTTGAATTTACTTTAAATTCTCCTTTCATCAACTATTCCTGTCACCTCTTTCTTTGCTCACTTTTGCTTTCGCCCCATTCTGAGATATCTATATGGGATTGTTGATATTGTGTGTGATAATACGGATTAGAGGTACGTTGTTTGTCGTACTCCTTACAACATAAGAGGAGTCCAGCTTGTGGTCTGTGCTTTCTGATTGGCCGGGACGACCCCCGACAACCTAACCACCAAAGGCACACTACGATTTACTACAACACATCCCCCTTTCCCACACAAAATAGCGTGGTGTGGTTGATCTTACTGGTGTAGATCAGTGCCTTTTTAGTATGCACTAGCTGGGGCGAAAGAAAGAGGAAAGATGGAGTGACAACAGCAAAGAATGTTCTTATGTGGTCTTCTGGGCCACTCTTTGTTGATGCACATCTTCGCTCGAAAAGGGGTTGGAAACCTAGACGAGCGGCACCGATGGAAAGGCCAAAGACGACAAGCGAGAGACAAGATGGGCCCAAACAATTCTTTTCACGCCGGTACGACGATGCCCATCAGTAGATTAAATATAAAAATAAGGCACACGTCAAAGATGGAGCACAGCTCAGAAGACAAGCGAGGCGAAAAAAAGAAAACATAAGCTGAGCCAAGGCCCAAAAGTGATAGGCAGCCCTTCGATCCGCAACATGGGCGCCTCGACCGGTGTGTGCAAATAGGGACCTCCACACCAAAACCCTGTGCTATTCTTATTCCCCTACTATCAGCCCCAGTCCCGAAACGGAAATGGTTGCGAACGGTACGGCTGGGCGAATAATGGAAGCAGAAGACCAGAAGAAGCGAAGAAGCGAAGTAGAAACACAAAATATAACAAGAAGAAAATGACGGAAAACAAGGGAAAGATCGTGAAAATGGACAATTGGTTGACAGTTCATGGGCTGAAGATCCATGAAAAATCAATATATCGGCCGTCAAATGGAACAGGTCCAAAATAAAAGTTCTTTGAATACTTTACAAAGTACAAGGCAATATTGCAATGCAACTGGACATTTGCAATGCAAGTATGGGGTGAATGGACGGCAATTTCCTGTAAATCAGGGCCGACAGCAAGAAACAGGGTCGAGATGCAGATACAAGAAGATGCAAGATACTTGTATTACAAAGAGTGTATCACAGCATACTGCAGCTTCCAGCGATCCTCAGAGGTACGCTCCGCAACGGAAAAAAAGTCCGAAGCGGCAGCCACTCCGTCTCCATACCTCATCCGCCCATCTGTCTCCATCTGTCTCCATTCCTCGTCGTCGCCGTCTCTATCTCGGGGGGATATACAAAGATGGCAAAGATCATCACGGGGCCGGCCTCCATAAAAGTCCCGAGAAACGTCGACAGCTTTTGAAATGCGCAGTTGGACGAGGGGGCAGGGTCGAGCTACGTCGTAGGTTGAGCAAGAGTCGAGGTCGCTCTCTTGTGGCATGTATGGATGGATGGAGCTAATGGGTCAATGGACAGTTTGTCCATATTCGGCATCTCACCACGAGATATGAGTACATGTACGAGGAGCTTTTGATCTTCTCGTCTACTCCGTCTGGGGCACGCAGTATTTCTCTCCGTAGGAGTCTTTTACGCAGACTTGTCCAGAGTACGGAGTAGATCGGCTGTTTGTGGGCTTGGATCGCTGGAAGTTGCCGACCTTTGCTGTCTCGGGAAGCTCGAAAATGGAAGCTCGACAGCGAGATCCGAAAAGCTAAAATAGAATAGGGCGAAGGTTGGGCTACACAGTAGACATTAGACATTGGCTTTGATTCAGGATTTCTGGCTGGTGCCCGACAGACCTCTGACTTATACTCTGTATGCGCCGGGGTCGGATACATGTACTCTTGAGACTTTGAGACTTTGACGGATGGTAAGATTCCAAAGATATCTCTGCCCCTGACAACCCATTTTGTCCAGCCCTTGTATCATTCTGTGTACTCTTATTCCATGACGAGATACGCAGAAGTGTACATGTAACATCTCAACGGCTGTTGAGTCATCGGTGAGCATGTTAGAGCTTTGTCGTGTCCAGAGTTGATGGGGTAAATAATATCTCCCGTTTTATGAGTCTGTTATTCTCGTTCCTCCAATCTACACAGCACGGTCTGCAACGGCAAGGAAATCACTGACCCCCACGCGACAACTCAGTCTCGTACGATTGCCACATCTTCCGTCTTTGCACCTTTGCATCATTGCTGATTGTTTATTTTGTTTGATTTTGATTCGTTTGATTTTGATTCGTTTGATTTTGATTCGTTTGATTTTGATTCGTTTGATTTTGCTCCTACTGCATGATTCTAACGCGAGTTCTGGTGCCCTGCAGCATAATTCAAATCCCAGACTCATGTTGGGAAATGGTACATAAAAAGAAGAGCAGCTTTCAGAAACGTTGGGGCGTGTGAGGATCATTGTGGAAAATTGGCGACTTTTTGTGAGCATCGTCTAGATTCGTACTACGTATATGCATGTATGTCTATGCATGTGTATGTATGCTCTCTCATCCACTTTCTCTTTTTGGTTTCCATTTCGTCACGTTGGGATTTTATACCTTGCACAGCTGGCCGTTCTTGCGCTCTCTCCACCGTTTCTGTCTCCCGCAGTAGCCTCCCTGAACGTTCTTGCCTTCTTGCCAGTATGCAACGGCTGTGTGTGGTTAGTTAGTTTGCCAATGATTTATTTGATTTTACCCCATTTTATTGGCATTGCCCCTCACGATATCTGACTCCCTGCAGGGTAAGATAAAAGGGATAATGTAGTGAGGGGCAATGCAGTGATGGACAATGCATCTCGTGAGCATCTGATTTTTTGGTCGAAGCAACGCATGCATAACATATACAGTCGATGCCGTCTACTCCGTACAGTGGCCTGGCCGTCTTGTCGATGAAGATCAATAAACACATCGTAATTTTCATGTCGAGTTGCGGAATGAGAGTACGGAGTACACAATACGAAGAAAAAATCCGCACTTCTATCGTATTACTCCGTACGCAACCGACTTACACCGCCAGGTTGGTTGAGGTTGGCTTGACAGAACCATGGAAATGGGAAATGGCAATTGGGGAATTCTGGGCGGGGCGGGCCAGGGTTACACTGCATGTGTCTGCCAGGACCACCTTTTTCTGCACCTGCCTCGCCACGAAATGGCCTGTGCGTTTTTTCAGGGAAGCAGGCAGGCAGGGAAGCAGGGAAGTTAGTGAGAAAGAGGCTTGACAGGCGAGACAGGCTCTTTTTAACCGACGACAATCATAGGAAAGAAGATTCGAAGAATCAGGATAGAAGAGGATAAAATGGAAAAGATGGGAAAGGGATTCGATATTTGCCACTGGCCTCTCCTTTCTTGGTAACTTGGCAGGATAACTGGCGTCTTGTGTCCCAGGAGGCCGGTTCTCCCGGAAACATTCAGTCGCCAGTGTTTTCTTTTGTGATATGTTGCTCCCTTATTTCACTTTTCCATTTTCTAATGCAGCTGCATCCTATCACCGCCATTGCAAGGCAGTACGCGAAACCCGGTTGGATTTAGTGGACAGCGCTTCTGCAGTTCGTCATTCTTTCAGAGACCTCTTCTTTCATCCTTGTTCGCAAACTGGAATAACTCTGCTTTTATGACTTAATACTTTGTATACTCCGTACATGTGCAACGAAAAGGCAGCACACACCGCCCTGCCGCTAATAATGATTGAGAGGGGCTCGAGGAGATAGAGGAGGGGAGAGGTGCCTGCTTATTTCTTGCCATTTCTTCGCTGCTTCTCATAAATTCTCATCGAAATGAACCAGATTGGGGGAAGTGAAACGGCGAACATCACAGATTCAGCACGCAGACTTCTCCATCTTCAGTAATGCAATCGTGCTCGTCTCACTTTATACACTTTCCGTATGTATGTGAGATACACGAAAGGCAAGAGGGAGAACGAAGGCAGAAAGCAGAAACGGAGAGCTTGCTCCTGGGAGGCCTCCTACCTATTTGGCCCCAGAATGAGGATTGTGCATTGACCGTGTACATGTTGAAGTTGAAGATGACAGGGAAAGAGCGAAATAAAATCCGGCAATATGCACAATAAAATCGAAGAAAAAGGATGAATGGAGACAACGGCAGCCACGCCTTAGCTGTCTTACCAAAGGCTTTTGCATGGTCGTTTTAACATCTAAATACACGTATTGTGTGATGCGATGTGTGCACTTGCCATGTGGCGTCTTCAACAGCGTCTTTGTTTCTTTGTTTTTGCCTACCCGCGACGACAACACCCTCGATCGCCAACCACGAAGCTCTTCCCGGCGGCCGGTCCGTCCAGCGGGTTTCAGAGCCTCCCGCGCCTTTCTGTTTCCGCCGATGAGTAGTCGTCGTTATGTCTTGGAAGTGCAGTGGTTACCATACAAGACGCCCCTCTTCCGGAAGAGCAACGACTGCTTCATCAAACAAAGCAATCGTACGGAGACTCATCGACCGTGTATGTCCTACGTCGTATTACGACGTACACCCCATGAACCATGCAAAATGCGCACCATGTAACCCTAGTCCTTGAGCTTGTTGATTTGCATTGATTTGCGACGCACTGTTCGTCCGTAGCCTATTCCTTTTAGTCGTTTTGAGCTGACAACGGGTGGCGGCCGGGCAAAGCGACATTTCTTCCCAATCGGGTGTGCAGACTGAGGACAATCACACGGAGTTCCATATTGCGTTTTTCCCACCCTCGCCATGCTCTTTTGAGTGTTCTGAACGCTCGCTACTCGGGAAAGACAAGGTTCCAGGAATTTAAACGAAGTCGCGAGTCTTGGGAGGCGAGGACACCGATTGCCACGACGATGAGAAGTGAGTGGCCTCTTTGGCAGGACGTGAAGTAACTCGATCTGGGAAAGAAACAACGACAAGGACCAAGGAGGGGCATTCAAAGCTAACTCCCTGACGATCATCGGATCGACGCTTTTGCTTTTGCAAGCTGCATCGCTGCAGTGCTGTCTGTTTCTGGGCGAGAACTGTTGGTTTTCGGTTTTCTCGACTGACAAGTGATGTGAGACATTCTCCGAGGCTTCCACAAGCTATGGAGATGCGTCTGGCCACTCACGGTCTGTGTGGCTGTCGTTTTCCCTTGGACATGCCTCCCTCTTCAGCTGGCTTACCCATCCTTGACGATAAAAGATGACAATAAAGAAAAAAAAGAAGAGAGAAAACGAAACTGGTAACAAAAGGGATTATGCTCAACATGGCAAGGATTTTCGTGACAATGGGATGCGAGGCTCAGAGGCGACCTAGGAGGAACGATTCCCTTGAGTCTTGCATCCATACTCCGTAGAGACAATACTCTGTAGAGACAAGTGGAAGCGCTCTTATCCAGTCGTTGTCGATGCTTTCTGCCTTGTGCATCGTGTCCTGCCCTTGTCTGCTTTGCCCTGTCCTCTCCTCCTATCTGCCCGCACTCATCCCTGCTCGCGTCTTCCTTCCCTTGTCACCGGCATCTCCATCTCCGGGTAGGGAGGGGGCGTGCAGTGTTCTGCATATTCTGCGTGTTTGTAGCGTGCTGGGGTCGAAACGTGCATGCGGAAGGAGTAGGGCTCCGGTGTAGCGTGCGATTGAGGTGGAGTGGGCACGGCTGGCCCTTGGGACACGGACGAGATGATGATGAAGACGAGGAAGAGATCGAGACCGAAAGACGAAAGACAATGTAAGCAAAGGCGGGGAAAGGTAACTGCTCTTTGCGTTGTCAAACTCGGACGAATGAGTCCCGTCTTCGGGTGTGTCTTGATGTTTCTGTGTATCGTCGACATATGAGGCTGATGTGATTGAGTCGCTGGTGTTCGAAATTGTGTTCATTGCAAGCCGTTTCCTGGAATTTGTCGTGATGTTGTGTGTTTTTGTTGACTTTTTCTACTTGTTCTTCACCATTGCACTTGTTTCTTTTTGTTTACCTCGCCTCCTCCGCTGTTCTTTCCTACTCTGCTGCCCCCCTGTTATCCATTATCAACAAGAAGGAACGACCAAGCGCTGCCATGCCATGCCGTCCGCTCCTTCCTGTTTTCCCCGTACTCCGTACGGCGGACGGACTGCGGTTACCCAACAAAATGCCACAAAAAGGCAGGAAGCGCAAACGTTAGAACAAAGGAAGGAGCAATGGTGCAGCACTTGTCACACTGTCTGTAACTTGGAAAGGAAGCGATTGACACCGCAAAGCGCTTTGAGTATGCTCACTGTCTCGTTGTCCACTTTTGTATCTCATTTCTCATTTCTCACGTCCCTTTCCCTTGTCACATCCTCCCTTTGGCTCTCTTGTCTTCTTATTCTCTGCCCATCTCGTGTACAATTCAACTCTTGACCGTTCCTTGTCTCCTGCCTCCGGACGCACCTTCCGGAAAATAGGGCAATACTAGTGGAGCATTTTCGGCCTGTTCCGTTCCAAAAGGACCTCACCAAGAGCTGTGCTTTCAGAGACAGTGTGTTTCAACTCGCAAAGACTGCGAATCGACGGCCATTCTTACAAGCGATGCTTCGCTCGACCTTACGATCCACGCTGTATGGCTTGGTCCCGAAGATTGCAGCTGCATGCCACTGCATGCTTCTGGGGCTTCCTGATCACCGGTACGGGACCGATTTCCGGAACATTCACAGCCTCTTCACAGAATATTGAGCTTGCAATGCACAAAAATGGAACAGTGGGTGTGGCTGTATTTTCACGCTTTGGCGTTCGACACCGTTTCTCATCCTCGTCAATCTTATGGCAACTCCAACGTCTATTTTTCGGCAAAGTGGCGTGCCGAACGCCCCCGTCGTTGTGGACCTCCTTTTATGGGCAAGAATCCTTTTCTCTCTCGCCATCTTTGATTATTGGTAATCTGGGGCGTGCAACAAAGATTTTCGGATGTGTTTGCATTCGACCGTCCTAGCCATGATGATGCCCACAAGACGCAACTAATAAAATATACCAAAGTACGGCTGCATATGGAAAAAGTATTTCAGGTTGTGAACCCCTCTCCCAGGGCTTCGAGATTCTCTGCGTTTTCAGCCGCCATTTCAAGCTAAACTTAAACAATGCAAGCCTCGTGTTCCCTGTCTGGTGGTTTGTTGAAAAAAGAGTTAAAAAAGAAAAGTATCCGTGTATTGTGCTTCGCCAAATTATCCCAAAGGAGGAACTTTAACAGCCCGGTGTACGGGTCCGGTCCATAAAAAACGGAGAAAGAAAAACTCACTGTGAGCGTATCATTGATGTTCTGCGGAGAGAAAGAAAGTTTGACAAGGAGGGGGTGGGCAGGTGGCTTGGCCAGAAGCAGTTACAAAATACTCCGTATTGTACGGTGTAAATTCTTTCATGATTGACGAGATTGGCGCACGCCCCCTTCGTTTTTATATTTTTCGAGACTTCTCGCTTCCCCCTTCGCTTCCTTATGCGGGATGTATTTCTTTTGTACTTTTCTTAGTTTTTGTGCTGTGCGTCTCCTCGAAACTTCCCATCAGGAAGACTTGTTTGGAAGCTTTTGAATATCAAACAAGTTTGTGCTGCCATTCAGAGGTCTTATTAGTGCCGTGCCACAAGTTGATAACAACAGTAGCTTCAGGAAGCAGACATCCGACGGTTTGCGAAGCAATAGGGCAAATAAAAGAAATGGAACAAAAATAAGTATAAGAAAAGAAGAAGCAAAACGAAACAAGATCGATGATAACGCAACAAAAGCGAGGTAGCTCGTATCTACCCACCATTTGTAATGCATCTTTCGATTATCACCATCTTGTCACAAAAGGCACACATCTACCACAATAGCCCCGAGCGAAATGCGTCGTTTGACGAAAGGCAGACAGAGGAGAAAGCGCTGGCCCAGCCGTTAACGGGTCCCTTGCATCTCTTTGATCGCATCATTTCGTCGTTCAACTTTGGCGATTGGCCTTCATCATTGGTCCTGTCCTTCGCATATCGAGGAGACTCGCTTTGACGTTCGCCGGCCCTACGCATTCTCGCGTATTTCCCTTTCCCACCCTCCACAGTCGCATTCACACCATGACCAGAACAATCAGAAGCCATCCCACGCTTCTTTCCCAAGCATCTGGGCGGCCCCTTATCTCCAGTCGTCAATTGGGCCGTGTTTCCCCAAGAAACCCAAGAAAAACTAAGAGAAATCGTTGTTGCAGCCGGGCGCTTGTCGTTTTGGTCGATCCTTGGGACACGGTCTCATGGACCAATGATTGCGGTATGTCCCATAAACGAACTAAAAAGGAGCCAAAGTCGCGTATTCGTACCATTATCTCGACATCCTGGATAGAGGCACGCGTGACGCTCAAACGAGCCGAGGCGACTTGACGCCAAGCGGTGACAACAAGCAAAAAGAATCGGTGAAGCTGCAGTGCCACATTTTTTGTATCGTAAAAAACGACCTGTCAAAAAAGACAACAAAGCAATTGTGCCAGCAGGGCCGAATTCCATGCAGGCCGAGGAAAGCGATAATTAAAATCAATAAAAAGGAAGACAATGGTGGTGGAATAAGACAAATGACACCCGTGTGAAGCGACCCCATCCGACAGGTCCGATGCGGATGCCCACCCACCGATCCCGGCTTCCGATGCAGCCGGCCCAAAAGGGAACGGCAGTGACAGCTGAGAACTGGCAAGGAAGGGCTAGGAAGACAGGAGAGATGCTTTCATTGGATAGAGCACTGGCAAACGACCCCGTTGGTCCGGAAGTTTGTCCTGTGTGGTCTGCGTCGCCAACTCTCTCAATCTCTCTCCCAAGCTCACCTTTCTGGACGTGGAACGCAAGGGAGAAAACAAAGGGAAGCGCACATCGTTCTCCGTGCACGTTGAACTAGCTGCCTTCATCTCCAAAGATGATTGCCGGTGTTTGCCATATCAACACGCCATTTCAACAAACACTGGCATTGCCATCGAACTCGCAACCGCCATGTCGAAAGGCACATCAAAAGGATGCATGACACAAAAATGGGCCATAAAAAAATCCAAAACATAGCAAAAATGTGCTATGAAATTGCAGCTAACCGCTGAATATTGAATATGACCCAAAACGTAGGTTGCTTGCCGAAATCCATGACGCCCAACACCGCGATATGAAATGAAACAAAGAACACACCCAAAACACCTAAACTGATCCAACCAAGTCCAATTCCAAATAAGCCCTCTTAAGCTTTTGCCATCCCTCAGCTCTCAGGACAGCTGGTCCAATATACGGCGCTTCCTCCGCTCGAGCAGTTCCTGCTGGACCTCCTCGACAGTGGGTAGGAGCCAGCCCTTGCCGTCGCCCGTGTCGCCTGGCAGCGGTTCCCAACCCGGTGGTGGCTTGCTGCCTTTGGCCCCGTCGCCATCTGCCACTGCGGCTAGCCGTGCTTGTGCTTCGGCCTCGCGCTCCGCCTCGTACGTCAGCAGTTCGTCGTCCTCTTCGTTTGCGCCGTAGCCGTAGTATGCAGCATCCACATCTTTGCGCAAGTCGTCGCGGTCCTCGAGCGGTGCATCTCCGCTACCGCCCTTTTGGTCTCGTCGTCCACCGCTTGCCTTGGCCCGAGCCGCTTCAAAGAGCTCCTTGACGCCTGGCAGTTCGCGCGCCCGTCCATAGTACCGGTAGCCCTTTCCTGCGCCCGGGATCTCGCGCCCGTTCTCATCATATTCCTTGTTGCCACCCCGTCCACCGGGCCCTGTTTTTAGTGTGTAGTTGGGCCCGCCCAGGTTGCGAATTTGGACCTCCCACATGTGCTTTTCGCGCATCAATTTGTTGATTTCGTCGTTGAGGTCGCGGACTTGGAAATCGGAGAGTGCCGGGTCCTGGATCTTGGACACTTTGCGCGAGATTTCCTTGAGGACCTGGCCGCGCCACCGCTCGCAGTTGGCCACGGATGTCTGCTCCGAAATAACCTTGGGCCGGCGCTGGCGGCCAATGTCTGTGATGCCGAGGTCGGCAGCCTGCGATTCGCGGAAGCGAAACAGCATGGACTGTGCCTTTTCTGCGTTACGTGCCTGGTAGAAGGATATATGTTAGTGTGTGTACTCAAAGCTTTCAGGACGACCAGGAATAGGCAGTAGACACACCATGTTGCCGGTTGTGAGGACGAGAAGCTTGTGAAGAAGAGATTGGTGATGAAGAAAAGATGGCCGGTAAAAGAGAGTAAAAAGGCGCAGTAATGCTCGTGGTCGTGGTCGCTAGGGTGTTCGGGTATCTAGGATTCTGTATGAAGTAGGCGGGAGCAAGCCGTCGGACTATGGCCACCGTATTCGTCGTCGTTGTTTCTGAATCGCGAAAACACGCTTCGGAGCTGTCGCGACAAGAAGTCGTTGTTCACACTGGAAAATATGGCGGACAGCCTTGCGGGGCGATTGCCAATTCCGGCCAATCATATACCACCATTGCTTGTCAGATTGGCAGCCGCTCCTGACCCAGTCTTTATAAAGCAACTAGCAAAGCTTTCCACCATACAAGACGCCCGGGTAGCACAGTGGTAGCTGCGCCTGCCTAGTAAGCAGGAGGTCCGCGGTTCGATCCCGCGTCTGGGCAATTCTTTTTGCATTTTTCATGTATGCGTAAACCGTTGTAACTCTGTTGCGATGTTGCTACTATTGTTTTTTGTTTCTTTCTGGAGTTGTTTCTCTATTTCATCGCACCTTCCTCGTTTGCTTTTTGTCCTCCCGTTCGTTCTTTCCTCCACGAGTCGCCAGGTCTCCTTCTCTCATCCCGTCTTTCGAGGTATCAGATGGAAGGCGCGCTAGACTCAACACGGAAAGAGGCCCTGACAGGAAGCGCTCCGCCAGGCTGCCAGCGTGCCATCCAGGTACCACACCGCCCACTGTAGCGCCCGAGCTCTTATCACGCGGCCACTATCTGTGAATAGCTCATGACTACCTCTTTGAAGTCAGAACGAATCACTCTCACCACGTCGAACACCTCCGCCTCCGAGGCAGCACGCCCCTCTTTTCGCTACCGACCTCGAGTCTTGTCGTTCGCTTTTTTGGTCCCAACCTTTCCATCATTGCTAGCACACCAAGGCGTGCAACCAACCTCGACCAACCGTCCGCACATCTTCCTCCGATCGTTCTCCTCTTCTCAGCTGCCGACAACAACAGCGATGACGACGGCTGCCTTTGTGGCAGCGGTGGCCGCTTTCGCACCTCTGGTGCAGGCGATGCAGCCGGATGCCGTGCCTCCTCTGCCGGCACCGATGCGGCCCTTGCAATGGGGCGATATCAACTTCCTCCACACGACGGTTCGTCCCCGGCCTTGTCCATTTCACCTTGTACTTACATTACAGCTGTTAACGTTACTTGGTTATACGTCATAGGATACACATGGATGGCATGCAGGGCATCTACAAGAGTGAGTGGAAGCACCCCATGTTACCTTTATCAACCAAACTAACACCAGTTGTTCCTAAGATCCCAATATTCTGCGGATTGGGGCGACTATGTTTCTTTCGCCGACCATATGCGGCGACGAGCCGACGACGAGGGCGTGGACCTGCTGCTGATTGACACGGGCGACCGTGTGGAGGGCAACGGACTGTACGACGCATCGACGCCCAAGGGCGAGTACACATACGACATCTTCAAGCAGCAAGAGATCGACATAATTTGCTCCGGAAACCACGAGCTTTACCAAGCCGACACAGCCGACCGCGAGCACCATCAGACGGTGCCCAACTTTGCGGGCCATTACCTGGCCTCAAACCTCGATTACATCGACTCCAAGACAGGCAAGCAGGTACCCATGTCCGAGCAGCGGTACCGCACCTTCCAGACAAAACACCAGAAGCTCGACATTGTGGCCTTTGGTTTTCTCTTCAACTTTACGGCCAACGCCAAAAATTCGGTTGTGCAGCCGGTGCAAAAGACGGTTCAGGAGCCCTGGTTCAAGCACGCCATCACCAAGGAGCCGGTCGACCTGTTTGTGGTGATTGGCCACGTTGGTGCCCGGATGGGCGAGCTGCGTGCCATCTACAATGCCATCCGCGCCGAGAACCCAGAGACACCCATTGCCATCTTTGCGGGCCATGCTCACGTCCGTGACGCCGTCCACTTTGACAGCAAGGCCATGGCCATTGCCAGCGGCCGCTACTTTGAGACCATTGGCTGGATGTCCCTGACCGGCGTCGAGCACGAAAAAGAGACTAAAGATGTCAAGTTTGCCCGTCGCTACATTGACAACAACCTGCTGGGTCTCTACTACCACAGCGGCACCAATGCCACCACCTTCCCGACCGATCACGGCCTCAATGTGTCGGCCACCATCGCGGCCGCCCGCACCGACCTGGATCTCGAGACGCCCTATGGCTGCGCGCCCCAAAACTACTGGCTGCAGCGCCGCCCGCACGACGACCCGGCCAGCGTGTTCTCCCTGCTGCGGAAGCACGTGCTGCCTGAGGCCATTGTGAAGGAGGACCGTGCCGATGTGCCGCGTCTCGTGCTCATCAACACGGGCGCCATGCGCTTCGATATCTTTAGAGGCGCATTCACGCGCGACACGACGTTTATTGTGTCGCCTTTCATCAGCCTAGTGCGCTACATCCCTGATGTGCCGTATGCTCTGGCACGGCAGGTACTGCCGATCCTCAACCGCTTTGGGCCTATTCTGAGTGCCATGGCTGAAGAGGCAGCAGCCGCCGGTGTGGTTGGCAGCGAGTCAACGGAAGCCTGGCGCAATGTCATGGACTGGCGCGAAATGGGTGTCCCAGAGCAGTACTCTCTTGGAGAGGAGGATAGTGTTGGTGCTGGCGGTGCCATCAAGGACAGCGACGACGCCGCACACCAGAAGCCCCTGTTTGGTCGTCGGGCAGCTGCGGCCACATCTGGTGAAAACGACGGCGACGATGCGGGCCGCCCGCCGCTGGTTGCCGGTTATACGACATGGGACGATTTCGGCCTCGACGGCGACGACGCCATCCACGAGCCGTTGCCGCATTTCCGGCTGCCCAACTGCATCCAGGCCGAGGCCAGCTTCCCCAAGGACGGCGAGCCGGAAACGGTCGACTTTGTCTTTTTCGACTTCATCCAGCGGTTCGTGCTGCAGGCTCTGGCCTATGCCGAGCAAATGTCTGGCGGTGTTGGGCCGGACGGCGCGGCCTACAAGCACTACACAGATGCAGACGTCCAGGAGTACCTCGAGAATAAGTTTACCGACTACTTTGCTGACTGGGTCAAGACCAACTGGGGCGACCGGTGCTAGGCTGTGCGATGGTACTGTTTGCTATGATGTTTGTATTTGTATTTGTTAGTTAGTATACACATTGCGAGCGTTTTAACATATTTTGGATTGCTTCATTTTTTTCATTAGGTCTTATTTGTACCATATGACCACTGTTATAATAGCCACTACGCATTTTTGGAAGCACAGTCAATGGACAATAGTGTCATTTTCAAGCTTGGAATTCACACAAAAGTACACCATCTGTCTTTACAAAGAAAACAGTTCAAATGAAACTAAAAAAACATAAAAAAAAGACACTTGCTATATCCCGTTCTTCACTGAAGATTTAGGCCCTTCTTTTAAGACATACATGCCCGCCAGCCTCTTTTTTTTTCTTCTCCGTATCTCCGTATTTTTTACAAAGGTAAAAGATAAATAGTCTATGGTTTTCCCACCCCTTATCTTCATGCCTACACCACCACGCTTACTGTGTCTTCTTGCCGGCGGCAACCTTGCCTGTCGGCTTGGAGTACATCCACAGGGCGCAGAACGCCAGCCAGCCGGTGACGGTGGCGCCGATGCCCGTGATCCAGGGCCAGGCGCCCGAGATGACATACGACCGCGGCCACTCGTCGTGGGCCATGTGGCGGACAGAGACGGTGATCTTCTCGTCGAGGTAGGTCAGGAAGGGGCGCTTGTAGTCGATCATAAAGTTGAAGATGCCGTGCTGGTCGGGCAGCGTAAAGGACGAAGAGTAGACGGCAGCATCGTCGGTGGTCCGGCCAGGAACAACGTGCAGGGGCAGGCGGTGGAAGGGCGAGAGCATGGAAAACTCAATCTGCAGCTCATCGCCGGCGGGGACAGTGAAGGGGGTCCACTTGTCCCAGGTGTGCTCCGAGAGAGAGACAGTGTACGTGACATCGTTCTTGACGCGGTAGATCTCGGGGTTGGACTCGTTGCTGGCGCCCTTCTCGTTCAGGTGGTGCTCGATCCAGTTGACGCGCAGGACGCCCGTCTCCTGGAAGGTCCAGCCGGTCAGGCGGCGCGCAAACTCGCGGTTGTAGGTGGGCACGGCCTTGCTGCCGTCGGCGGGCAGCTTGACCTTGGCGTCGAACCAGGTGTTGGACAGAAGCTCAGCGGCGCCGAGCAGCGCGAAGCGGGCCGAGTTGCGCGCCTGCAGACCGGACACGAGCTTGAGCTGCGAGCCAGAGGCGAAAAGCTCGCTGTCGCTGCCACCTGACACGGCGTCGGCCTGCTCCTTGGGGTTGTAGCTGTAGGCGGTGCGCGGGGCCGAGACAATGGGCTGGAGGTGGGGGCTGTCGCCGAGGACGTGGCCGACGCCGTGGGGGAAGGCCAGGAGCTGCTCGCCGCTGGCGGACTCGTGGCTGTCAAAGAGCGACTTGACGCCCTCGCGGGCGCCAGAAACTGGAAGCAGCAGAACATCGTGGTGGTCGGCGGCGGCGCGCGTGTCGTAGTTGAAGTGGTCGACGACAAGGCCGGTGCGGTCGGCGGGGAGGGCAATGTCGAGCTCATTGAGCAGAGAAACAATGGACGAGGAGGCAGTGTTGGTGCTCGAGAGGGCGACAAGAATGTTGCCGTTTGAGTTGAGGAACTGCACAAGCAGCTGCGGCGTCAAGTTAGGGCCGAGGCCTGGGAAGCAGAGTGCGTTAGTAAAGAGCGTTGCCAGTGCATCTTGGAAGGAGAGGTCTCACCCTTGGCCTTTGTTGGGAAGAAGATGACATGGTCGTACGCGCGTTCGCCGAGACGGAAGAGCGAGACAGAGCTGCTCTTTGCGGTGTCGCTAGAGACGGCAAATCCACGGCCTGTGATGTTAGCAGGTGTTGAATAGACTGGCAGGCGCCAATAGAAGGACCAGGCAGCGCATACCCTCAAGATCACCGAGGAACGTCGAGTAGGTGTCCTTGTCGGACAGGTCGTCGAAAACGGCCAAAAGTCTTGGCCCCGAAACACTGACGGCCTGCACGGCCGAAACGGCGGCGGCGAGGAGGGCTGTGGCGGATGCGAGGAACTTCATTGTGTCGTAGAGGTGTGTGGATGGATGAGGTATCGGAAAACTGACGGCAGAAGCGCCAATGGAAGGCGTGGGTGGATGGTTCGAATCGAAATCTCGAGATGTCGAAATGTCGTGATGATTCGTTTAAAGGAATGTAAAGTCGTCGGGATCGATTCAAACAAAACGCCCACTTCGCAGCCACAGGCAAAACGAAGACAACGAGAATTAGATAAACACAAACCAGAAAAGGAAAGAAAAGAAAAAGAAACAACGAGTCTGCGTGGGCGGGGAGACAGACGTCGGTGGAATTGAAGCTGTTTCGTGGATTAGGGAAAACGGTGTCCCAATGGCCAGTGGCTGCCCCCAGAAAAGGCAAGCCGCGTGTTAACCTGGAGCTTCCCTTCAGGATACGTATCCAGCATCGGCCAGCAACACGTTAGCGCGGGCAGCCGTGTCAGGGGCCATTTGGTACACGAGACGCCTAGTCCAGACGGCAGGTGGGTCGCCCTGTTGGAGTTGGAGCTCTCGGGAGAAGCTCTGCTTAGTCATGTTAATCCGACCACAGTTAATCCGTGCCTGTATTTTAACCTGCGGGCCCACTCCGTTCGGCCCCTCGAATCAGCGTTGAGCCAATTGGGCCCGCCAGCTTTTCGGGAAGGCACTCCATTGCATCGCGAACTGACCTCGTCTTGAATTGGACTTCAAAGTCAACGTCTTTCAACACCACCTCACCACCCCCACCCGCCAACATGTCGTCCGCCACCCCCCGCTTCTACGCCGGCCCCATCCGCTACCTCCGCTGGGCTGCCCGCGAGCGCCCGTCCTACTTCTGGTCGTGCGTGATTGCTGCCGGCGCCCCGGTTTCGTTCATCGTTGGCCCTCCATTCCGCCGTCTCATTGGCGATGAGAACCCGCCCGCCATTCCTCTGACATATCCTAGTACGTAGAGTCAGCGGAGAAGACGTTTGTCGAGAGTTGAGAATTGAGGTAGTGGCAGATTGCTAACGTGAATAGTCCCCACCGGCCCGCGGAAACAGCTGACCGGCTACGACGACGATGTCAACGACAAGTGAGCGATTGGCGATCGAGGACGGACGGAAGGATAAAACGAGCGGAATAGCGGAATACCATAAACACTGCACGAAAAGCACAATCACAAACCACACCATACACACCACGGACTTCATTTACAGCGAAACTTACAATATGGCCGCCAGTGAAGGGTCGACATGATCGAGAAAGGAAGAGGACGCGGCCGTTTCCGTGAACGGCATTGGAAGGCGTCGATAACCTGTGTACATAAACTACGGATGTCTTTAGAAAGGCTGGCCGCCAAAACAATGAAAAACACTTGAACATAAAGACGGATGGGACGAGTATGTACCGTCTTCTACATATCGGGCCTTGAGGTGAATTGTGGTGTAAAGCAAAATGAACATTTGAAATCATTCGATGTATTGATATAATTCGAAAAACAACTCTACCTCCAGGATATATCCAGGCGAATCCAGAATATAAACGGTAAACAACCCAAATAGCAATGCGCGCGTGTGTATGCGGTGGAAAGGGAAACGGAAGGAAATACCAAAACAGAGACCAAAACGCCAGCCGTATGCGATGCTTTAGTATATAGCACTCCCTCACTTCTTTGGATGTTATTTAATCAATGCTGCCACGCCTGCCCATTGACATCCTCTTTCATCTTCTCATCTGTCTCTGTGGATCAGGCCCCATTCATACTATGACATGTTAGTACTCATCCAATGTCAAGACATTCTCAAGCATAAAAAATCAAAAATCAAAATTCAAGGGGGGGACGAAAACTCACCACACGACCATCATCATCACCCGTGTAGACAATCTGCGGCATCGGCGTGATACACGTGATCGCCGCATCCACGTTCGCCCCATTTTCCAACTTGGGGTCGACGTGGTCCAGCCGCCGCACGAGCTCCAGCACCCAGCGGCCGCGCGGGCCGACCGTCTTGCGCCAAATGTTGACACGTCCACGGCGGTGGCCCGTGAACACCAAATAATTCTCGAGCCATTCGTTGCCAGCGCCCTCGTAGAATGCGCACGCGTGCACGTAGTCTTCGGGTCCGCCGTCGCAGACGTTCTGGTCCAGCAAGAGATCGCCGTTGAGCGTGTAGAGCACCACATTGGGACCCGAGCACAGCATGATCTCGCCCGTGACATCGTTGATGCGGGCGCACTCGACGGGGCGTGCTCCAGGCAGCTTGCGGATAAACTCGAGCCGGTTCAGATCCCACAACATGGCCACGCCGTCTTGGCTGACGGTCAGCAGCGTGCTGAATGCGTTGGACACGGCCACGGTCGTCACGGGCGTCTTGTGGCCAAAGAGCGAGCTGCGCGTCAGTAGTTCGACAGGCTTGCCCGACCCAGTTTGCACGACGGCATAGACCGAGACGGCACAGTCCTCGCCGGCCGTGATCAGCGTCTTGGAGTCGGCAAAGGCAACGCACGAGATCTGGCCAATGTGCAGATTCTCAAACAGCCCGGCCAGCTTGCGGTTGTCGCTGTGGTAGAAGCGCACGCTGTTGTCTGTGTAGCCCCACTCGAGATACTTGTCGTACGAGGGCGGCAGGTTCAGCCGGAACGGCGATGCACACAGGAGGCGGTCAAGCTTGGGGACATAGATCAACGAAGCCACCCGCTCGCGGCTCTCTATAGACGGGTTAGTAGAAGCGTAGAAGCATAGAAGCATGGAAATATGCACACAGTGGCATTACAAGAAAGGGCAAAGGCAGGGAGACATACCCAAAATAGGGTGGGGGATGCGGGCGAGCGAGTCGGCCAGCGAGTCCAGTCGTCGGATCGGGCGCGCATCGAGCTCGCGCGCCTGGTGCGGCCGTGAAAACACTTGTCGTGGCGTCTGGCCGAAATTGTGGATGATGCCCGTGACAATAGCACGCTCTTGTGGGTCCTTGATGTTGTCGAGATCAATGGCGCCGTGGTACGACAAGTGGTGGAAGACATTGAGGTTCTCGACGGCCGCGTCGCCGCGCTGTTTGTTGCCAAACACGAGATCGATCCACTTGTGCAGGTTCTGCGACACATACGGGCTCTCCAGTGCCTCGCGGTGCTTGGCAATAAAGATGTTGGGATCACCCTTGGCCCACGGCGGCAGCAGGACATTGTCAATCTTGCTGCCGTCCTGGCGACGTCCGAAATCGTACCCGTTGATGTTGACCAGGAATTCGGGCAGACAGAAGAACTCGGGAATAAGCTCGCGAACATCAGCGCCGTTGTCGTGCGAGGCAGACCGCCAGGCACCCTCGATCGAGTAGAATAGACGGTCTGGGTGGTCAAAGTGCCCGCCCTGCAGCAGCAAGAATGACTGCACAAACGGCGGCAGCCGGATCAGGTATGACGACACGACCATGGCCGACGAGTAGTGTGTGCCATAATGGAACGGCGGCTGGCCCATCTCCGCCAGCGTGTTGTACCGCATTGCGAAATCGGCCTGGCGCTGCAACGTCTGCGCGCCCATGGGCTTCGACAGATCGCGGAACGTCGCCGGGTTGGTCAGATCGAGCTCGTTGCTGGTGTAGTCGGCCAGCACCCACGGGAACACGGGGTACTGCGTCAGATCGTTGAATGTGCGTCCAGCCATTGTGTTGACCAGCATCAGGTAGTGGAAGTTGGACATTTCGCCCTTCTGCCAGCGCTTCATAGACGGACTCCAGGGAGACGAGTTGAATATACTGCCAAACTTGGACCCCAGAGTCTGCGGCCCCTCTTCGGTGATGCGGAGGCCCTCCAGGCGCCATGCATCCTCGGGGTTGGAAAGGGCATTGGCAGGACCGCTCGCGTGGGGAATCTTGGCCATCAGCCGGCCATACACATCGTCGCGCTTTGCATTGTCGATCAGTGTCAGAAGGTAGCTCCGTCCATCGCGGAAGAAGAGCTCAATTGCAACGTCACGGAAGAGAAACCGGCGCTTCGACACGCTGATCACGTCGTACCATCGCCAGCTCCGCGACTCTTGCTCGACGCCCTGGAACTGCGACTGCCCGTTGGTGTTGCTGGCAGCATTGTCCTTGTCGTGGCTGTTGGGTGGCTTCGTGGTGATGATCTGCGAGAACGGATCACGCTCGTCGGCCGGTGCCTGCCAAGCGTTGACAATCTCGCCGTCGCGGCACTGGAACACATTGTCCATGATGTACAGTGCGTCCTTGCCCACGATCAGAATGCCCTCGCAGGCATCCAGACCAATGATGCGAGAAACATTGAACACGTTCTGCACAACATCGCCCTGCTCCAGGCGTCGCATGACCTTGCGGTTCTTGTCTTCGAATCCGTCCTCGCCATCCGGCTCATTGGGGTCGTCGATCAGCTCAAAGTCGTCCTCGGGAGCAACGCCCGTATCGGCTCCAGGCGCTGGTGGCTGAAGAGCACTGCCTGGGAGACCGTTTCCAGCCGTTCCTTCGGGGACAGGAATAGCAGAGAACGGCTCGCCCGGGGTCTCCGTAGTCCCGCCAGGTGTTACCGCAATGGCATCGGCTGGAGTAGTATTAGTATCAAGTGGCCGCAACGTGGCCGCCGAGGAAGCCTTGGACGCCGTGGACGTATTCGACGCGTTGGAGGGCGCTGTCGAGAGTACTGGCTGAGCTGCCTCCGATGCAGGAGTGTTGCCGCCATTAGTTGCGCCTCCTGCGGATACTGGAGTTGATGCGGCCGCAGCGGCAGCTTCAGTCGCCTTCTTCTTGGACTGGAAGATGTTCTTGACGCGGTCAGAGGAATCAGGGAGAAGCCGAAGGCGCATACGGTTGCGGCCCTCTGTACGGTCAAGCTTCCACTTTATCGGCACGCCCGACGCAGAAAACACGGCGCCGGGTCGTCTCAGGTCCCGCTCCATCTTGCCAAAGGTCGTGGCCAGGTACGTGAGGTCATCTTGTTGATCTTGCAGGAGCCGCTGCAGCTTGAAGTGCTCCGTGGCAAAGATACTCTTGGCCCATGCGCTGTTGGCCATTTCATGGCGCAGCAATATATTGCCGCGCTCCTGGGTTTCCATCTGCCACTGCTTGAGCTTGTCACGACGGCGTGTCAGCCGTGATTTGGTCGAGTCGGCAGCGCGCTGGTTCTCGCCCGTCACAAAGTCCTCCCAGAACTTGGACATGCCGCCGAGGAAGAAGGCATCGAGCGAGGGACGGTGCTTGTCGACCCACTCCAGGAACGTGCCATCATCGACTTCGGTCAGGCCACGGAACGAACGTGCGAGGTGCAGCTGGTCGGTAGTGGCACACGAGCGAAGAACTGTGGCCGATTCGTTGGGCTTTTGGACCAGAATCACACGCCAGATGCTGGCTGCGGCCAGACGAACTGACTCGTCGGGGTCGAGAAGCCGTGCATACAGCTGATAGAACATCAGCTTCATGTGGTACTCGTCAGACGTCACTTCCATCGATAGACAGTCAATCAGGACAGACTGCCAGAAGAAGATCCTCTCGAGAACGGGCAGGGCAGCTTCCGCATCGGACTGCTGTTGCTTTTGTTGTCCGCCACTGTTTTCCATTTCTGCATCGACGTCCGACAGCCGGAAAAGAACAAGCTTGAGGAAGGACTGGCGGATCGACGTCACCGCTTGGTTGCAGAGTCGCACGCTCTTAAGCGAGGCAACCTCGGGCCGGTGGAGGTACTCAAGAATCAGGCCCGTAAAGTCCATCAAGACGTCGACACCATTCACAAACGTGCCGTCAAATGTCGCATCCACCATGTGCGCAGTGAAGCGAGCCATGTTTGTCAGCACCTTGGGCTCGCAAACAACACGCAGGTCATGCTGAACAAAGTCTTTGATGCGCAGGATCGTGGTGCGCAATATGGCCGACTCGAAGTATGCCTGGTGCTCTTGGAACGACGGCGGGGTCCGAAGACCCAGATTAAATCCTGGGAACTCCTTGCGAACGAGCACTTGATCCACAAACCCGTCAACGATCAAACCCATCAAGCTATCTTGCAGCTTGTTGTTCTCCTGTTGCGAAATGACCACAAGTTGTCTCTTTGGTGTGGCATGGATCGCAAGCTTTGCAGTGTGCCAAGACGGAGAAGCGGTCTGCGTCGAAAGCAAGATGAACGACGACGAACGGCGTTCTCGTGTCGAGGAAACAGGAGGGCCTGGTCGACCAGCAGTGGAATGAATCGATTCTGTAGAGGTGAGAACGGCAGAGTCAGCCGCCACGTCGACAGTTGACCCGCCAATAGTAGAGTGCAAGCTTGAGCTCAAACTGGAGTTGATGCTCGACGTCCGGACCATTGCTGCCGAGGTAGGTCGCTGGCGAACGACAATATCTGCGCCATCGAACCGAAGAGGCGCGTCCTTTGAGTTAAGCTCTGTCTCAGGGGCGAGAGCTTCCATGCTGACAACGGCCGGGAAGAGTGCAGATGCCAAGAGGCGCACATAGTCAGAGACCAGCGTAAAGTCCCGGAACTCGGTGGATGAAGCATGCAGATTTGACAGGAACTTCACAACAGCATCCAGAATGGCCGCTTTCTCTGGAGTCGCAGACACGGTGGCAGGTGCCGAAGCTGGAGCAGCTGTGGTGGCTGGTGAGCTGTTGCCGTCGGAAGGAGGGCTTGGAGAAGCATCGGTCGACTTAAGAACGTCGCCAAGGCCCTGCTGCAGCATTGCAATCACCACAAAGAGAGCATCCGGACACACTATCTTGGAGCCAGATCCAAACGTCGAGACAAGAGAATCAAAGGCCAGTGTCTGGCTTTGTGGGTCAATTGCAGCCACATCCTTTCCGAATAGAATGGCCAGAATACAGAGCCAGACGGTTGGAGTATCCCACCAGTGCTTGAGCCGGTGTGCCATGATCCAAAAGCCACCGGTCTTGCTCGCGAATTTCTGTGTGTAACTTATTCCCTGGGTAACAAGGAGGCGCGTCAAGATCCTGCATCCACTCAACAACACTGTCACGTCATCCGAAGAAATAAGGCACAGTAGCCACTTATTCGTCACAGTCCTGGCAAACTTTCGGATGTTGGCAACGGTGCCCTTCTCGCAGAGAAGCTGTTCATACAGCTTAAGGATACGGACACCAAGTTGCTTCTTTGTCAGATTTTTAGACAGGTCAGTCGCAGAATGAGTGCTTGACTCAGAGCCGCCAACTCCAGATGAAGATCCGCCAGTGTGACGGCGCTGCAGAGTACTTCCCAGGCTGGCACTAGACCGGCCAGCGGCGCCGAGAGGTCTCGGGGTTCGGGGAAGATGAGAGGCGGCCGGGGAGTGGAGTGCGTATGTGATATAGAGGGCAAGTGCCCGGTGGACCTCGGCGTTATAGTTGCACCGGACAAGGCTCTCAAATGACTTCAAGAAGTAGGGCAGAATCTCCTCCGAGACGGCCTCGACTTTCATAGCATCAAGCAACCGTTTAATAATTCCTGAGGGCATGTTAGCAATCTCCCATTTTCACTGTATGTGGTAGAGAAAACCTACTCATCCTAAGAAGCCGCCGGCTGTTGAACTGGTGGAACTTGCTCATAACAGCAAACGTATCAAACTGTTCGTAGTACAGCTGCTGGGTGTCGGCCGGTGCTTTCCGCCAGGTGTCAAAGTCGATGAGCAAAATGCGATACGCCAGGGGGTTTATGATAAGTGACTCCAATGGGTTCGCATGGTCGTATCCGACAAACGCGAGAACAAGCTTAAGCAGGCGTAGGCTCGTCTCTTTGCGATCGCCAGTCACCGGTGTCGCCTTCCAGGTAGGACTCTCAGACGCAAGCGATGCAGCCGTCGTTATCAACAGAGGAGACGGTGAAGCGCCAAAGCCCAATTTGGCACGAAGAAGCATGCTCAGGATGGCATAGCCGTTGTCCCTCTCCATGGCGTCACTGTTCCGCCAGCTACTGTTGATACAATGGAATACCATCTCAGTAGCACGGAGGAGCTCGTCGGCGGTGACGGTTCGCTCCACCAGTTTCAGTGCCAGCGACGAAAAACCAGCCAGACGCCATAAGTTGTCATCGAAATAATAGGGCGTTGCGAGAACGGGGTCTCCAGTAAGAATAGACACACCGTGGGAGCGCACAAGGGCATCATTAATACAGGGCAGGGCACCATTAATGGCAATAGCTGTACCGCTCTTAGCAGTCAGACTAAGCAAGTTGGCTGCCGACGCCCGTGACAGAGACCGAAAAAGAAGCGATTCGAGAAAAGTGCCATCTGTGCGGAAGGTGGAACGAGGCAAAGTGCTCATCAAGATCTTTTGCTCGGGGACAATGGACGATGCCTTGTCGCGAATGGCACGCAGAATGTCGGAATTGTCGTCCTTGCCACCGTGGAAGTCGTTACGCAGAGCCAGGCGGGCTGATGCTGAGTACGTTTGGAACCCTCCGAGACTGTCCTGGTAGTTGGCTTGGTAGCGAGGGCCCAGACGGTAGTGCACAGCTATGAAGTCGTCGCTCAAGGTCTCTTCGAAAAGATGGGCGGAAGCCAGCGACCACTTTGAAAACACCAGTCCCGAGCCCACTTGCACCGACAGATCCTTGGGGGTGCCCAGAAAGGCTTGGACGGGGATGGGCTTGCCACGGTTGGTGCTCGCGAAGGAGACAAAACTCTCGGAACTTCCGCCGGGCACGGTTGGCGGTGGTACAGGATAGGCGGCCTTGACTTGCTCGACAAACTCGCCGTTGACGTAGAGAGAAGCGCGTGTCTTACCACGGCGATGCACAAGAGCAACATGATACCACTGTTTCTCGTTGAAGCTCACAGACCGGAACCGAACGCTAGGCCGGGAAGAGGTGACCGAAGTCTGGAGGATGAAGTTGCGCGTATCACGCTCAAGATATAAGAGGAGGAAGCAGGTTTGTGAAGCGTCAAACACGCCGAATATTGTTGTGTGCGATTTGGGGTCGAATGTGTCGACTCTCATCCAGCACGTAAAAGTGTAGCCGTTGCCAGCCATGGGAGGGAACGAGCGTCCGAGGTTGGGCAGCTCTATTGAGGAGTGGCCACAGTGTGAGAGGTCGAACTGGACAAAGGGTGGTCCCGTGTACTTGGATGCCATCTCCAAGCAAAAGACAGAAGCAGCAGGATCTGTGCTCGAAAGTAAGAACTGGGCATCAGACAGCTGGTTGACACCGAGGTACATCAGCGACCGGCAGATGGGAAGGATACGCTCCCTCTCCTCGGCGCTAAGCGGTGAGGGCACTGCAAAGTAAAGCCGTAGGAAACGTGATAGAATTCCCGTGCTGTGAAGTGCCGACAGATTGGCAAGAGATATCTTCAACAGCGCCGTGACTGTATCGAGGACCAGCAGCGATATTGGGTCTGTGTCACCGCCTTGACTCCGTGGAATGCACTCCCAGAACCCAATAACTGTGCGCATCACTTCAGCATTCTGAAGCTCCGTTTTGGGGCCAATGATGTCACCAAGACGCTTTTTCATCTGCGCCTTGTCGAAGGTGTCCCCTAACTCGGGGTATTCTGTCGCGTCCTCCTTGCTGACGTACTCGAAGCTCTCATCCTTCACAGTATTGTCGCCGTCGGCCTGGTCCTTGTGTTCTGTTTCGTCGGCAGCTTTCTCGCCTTTGTCCCCGTCCTCTTTCTTCGCATCTTTTGTTTTGCTTCCACCTTCATTTGCACCTGTTTCTGACTTTGAGTCCTTGGCGGACACTGTAGCTATCCACTGGCAAAGCTCGTCCATCCGTTGGTCGTCCAATGCAAAGGAAAGCAGCTTCCCAAAAAGCTGGCAATTCCCCCACAGGTCCGAGTCGCTCACGCCAAGTCCGATGCTCGCAATAACCTGCTCGAGAGCTTCCCAGCCGCCGCCCTCGACGCGGTGACGGAAATACCGCCGGTTTCCATGATGACCACGAAAGGCAGCAGACAGGACGGCCAGCGTCACATGGAGGAGCTCAAAGAGAGCGCGTTTCTCAGGCTCACTGCGCACTTGTGGGTTGTAGAAGCCGGAGAACGACCGCAGGACACTCAAGAGTAGCTGGAAGCCGTGCATGTGTCGAAAGTCATCTTGGGCAGTACTCGGTGTTGGGAGGGCGGTAAGGTATTGGTGTATCTGTCGAGAGTATTTCAGCAGAGCTTGGACGTCGGGATATCCGCCGACAGTGCGTCTCCGGGCAGCTGGTGTTGTTGTTGCTGGCTGGTCGGTGGGCAGGAGCTGCTGTCGTGAAGGGGAAGAAGATGGCGGCGATATCACAGCCTGGACGCCGTGCAGCAAGCTCTGTAAGACCTCGGCTGCCTTGCTTGTCGCCAGCTGGTTCGATGCCGAGGTCGACGAGCGATAACGGCTCGGCCGTGTCGCCATCGTTGTGTGAGAGAGAACTGGGGTGTATTGTTCGTCGTCAAATAGCTCTAGAAACAGCTCTAGTCGTCCCAAGAGCCGTCTTTCGTCTCGTCTGTTCGAACTCGTGGCCTATCGTGTCGTTTAAAATCTCGGCTCGGTCCTTTGCGTCTCACGCCTCGTCTCTCTGGCTGCTGCTGGCGCTTCTGGTGCTCGCCCGACCGTCCTTTCTGACACCGCCCCTCATGCTTTTGCCCGCCGTTTCGTCTCTGGGCAGCGCACGAGTACACCCAGGTCGGCTTTGTGTAGGGTTTGGTCTGGTCGTGGGCAGCAAAATAGCTCGTTTCGAAGCTGTCGGTGAGGTCTGTCGCTTGGTTTCTGTCAATTTTTGCTGGCTTTTGCTGGCTTTTGCGTCTGTTTTTTACTTTATTGGAGAAGCTCTGTAGCCAAGATAAGAGGTCCGACAAGAGGTCCAGAAACGCCTCGTTCGTGGCGTTTTGGGTGTAACAAAGAGTTGAAGGAGACGTCTTACCAGCTAGCCAGTGTCGAGCACGAAGGAGGATGCACCTGTATTCGAAATGTGGGAGGGTGTTCGTTTTCTGGCACACGACCAGGGCTATGTTTTGTGTGTTTTGTTTCGAGAAGGGCTCGATGGAACTCGCTGTTGCGCGCATGCCAATTGTAATGCAAAAGAGACCAATCCGCCCCAATACGGTCCTTCCCTCAGCACT
This sequence comes from Sporothrix mexicana, assembly GCA_021396375.1. Classification (NCBI taxonomy): domain Eukaryota; kingdom Fungi; phylum Ascomycota; class Sordariomycetes; order Ophiostomatales; family Ophiostomataceae; genus Sporothrix; species Sporothrix mexicana. The sequence continues at coordinate 320,271 of WNYC01000022.1, read as the reverse complement.
ATTTACGAACGATACGCCTATGTGGGGAACAAGGGAGGGGCTGTAACAGTCCAGACACCTAAACAGAAAGAGCTATCGGAGACAGGCCCTATTTAGCGGCAGCCTGGTCAACACGGGGCGCAGCATGTAAGCAGGATCACCTGACGATTAGTGGACGTTTGGGAGGAAAGAGCTGTTGTCGGTGAAGGAAGGAGACAAAGTCGAGTTTTGAACTCTGAACAACACGGCAAGTGCGAAGTGTTACGACGTACGCAGTCGAGTCCTTTCAGGAAGTGGCGTCCAAGCCAAAACTGGGGGGTATTCGAAATGTACCCAAATTATCTTCAGCTTCGTCATCAATTTTCGATTCGTATTCAAAATCGCGTTTCCTTTTACAACTCTCGTGCAGCTCATGGCATCCTGGTTTAAACAGAATTGACTCTTAATGACACTGGTTGGCTCTAAGATGCTCCCCAGTGCTGCCTACTACCTATCTAATACGACGTACTTTCGCCAATACAAGACACGCACAATGTACGCGGATCGAATTGCGCGTCATGCACAAGCTGCAGGTTTTTGTTATGTTGCCGCCTGTCCCATGTTAATTGGATGTTGCTCCAATCAGGTGGCCAATTCGGTGTTGCATGAACAACATCTGAAGATGGCCTATCAAAGTGTCTTCCTTCCGTAGATGGTTGAAACAACGGCGCGGCTGCTTTGAGAGTTACTTGACGCGGCTGTTTCGAGGCAGGAGCATGTCATGGAGGTAATATATATTGGCGGCTCTGCACACCACAGTGTAACTAGTCACGATAGTTCCATATTACTGGACATGCAATAACAACAGCTTGTGTGGCAGTAAATACCTTGAGTCCATGTCTTCGTTTGAAATATGCCTCTTATCTGTGATAGTTCACTCAAGTGTAATTATCTATATTTGGAATTTTTTCTTTTAAATATTGTCGTTAATGTTCCGGGGAGTTTTTTTTACTTCTATTATAAAAAAAAAAAAGACAGAAAGAAAGAAAGAGAAGGAAAGGAAGATGGAGTGTATTCACAAAGCAACAACACTCTTACATAAAAAAAAAAAAAAAAAAAATAGGGGTAAATTATGTCGGCTCTCCCCACACATAACTTAGCACCAAGATCAAGGATATATGCCTCTTTGTAAAAGGAAGCGATGGAATTATATTCAAACGTTCACTTTATCTATAAACTTTTTATTTTATCCGTATTCCCATCCTAGAAGAACCTGCCAATTTAGACAATGGTCTCCTTGCAGTAGATGCCGTACTTCTCCTTGAGCTCCTTGATGAGGGGATCGTTGAGCTTGGGGTTCATGGGAGCCAGGACACCCTTCTCGGAGATGGTACCGTTCAGGACCTGCTGAACAGCAACGGCGCAGGGAACGCCGACCAGCTTGGCCATGGCCGAGTAGCCGTTGGGCTCGGTGCTGCCGTACTCGCAGAGGGTGGACAGACGGGTCTGCTTGGTGCCGTCAGCAAGCTCGACCTCGAACTTGTGCTGGAGCCTGTGAGGTATTAGCTTTGGCGTGTCGGACGTGGCATTGCATGATAATTTGGGAGCACTTACATGACAAGATCGCGCTCGCCCTCGGCGTACTGCATCTTCTTCTCGAGAGTGGCGCAGAGGGTGTCGAGGGGGTTGCCTCTCGGGATGGTCTGAGTACGTTAGTGGCTGCACAGATGGAATGAGACGGAACTAGAGTCAATGGCGCTCACCTTCTCGTCAGAGAACAGGCCAATCCACTTGAAGCCGGCCAGGATGTGGTCCTTCTGCTCGGCATCGACAAAGTTGGTCTTGGACACGATGGCGGCAGAAAGGTCCTCCTCGCTGGTTGACTTGGCGCCCAGGATCTTCTGGGTAGCCTCCTTCCAGGCGATGGCCTCCTTCCAGTAGCTCTCCTCCTCGTCCTTGAGGAAGCCAATGTCGACAAGGACCTTGACGAACTCGGGGAAACCGGCGTATCTCAGGGTACCACTGGTGGTGTCAGTATGTTGGTATGTGAAAAGGAGGAGCAATGTGGCAACGGAATGACCTACCGGATGACGGTCTGGGCCTCAGGGATGTTGTAGCGCTCCTTGTAGCCGGTTGAATCTCTGTTGGGGTAGGCAACGAAAGCGAAGCCTAGTGTATCGTTAGCAAACATCCCAGGCGAAAGTGGACAATGCCGTATGCTCGGTTGTGTACTCACCAGGGTAGATGTGGTAAGGCTTGGCAATGGCCATCAAATCGGGGCCATCAACGTTGACGACCTTGCCGTCCTTGTAGAAGCTGGCAGCGTTTCTGAGAGCCAGAAGGACACCACGGGGCGACCACGAGAACTTATAGCCCAGCGGGTTGCCAGAGTCCTCGGGGGCCGGGAGACCACCGCAGTACGACAGGAAGGAGGTGATCTTGCCGCCGGCCTTGTGGACCTCGTCGATGGTCTTGACGGCGTCTGGGAACAATTGTCAGTTGTAGTTCGTGACTTTGTAGGTATGGTTTGTTGTGGCGGCCTATATCTTACACAGGTGGTCGATACCGGGGTCTACGAATCGATTGATTAGCAAATAGCACAGACATATGACAGGTCCATCTCATCATCTCGAAACTCACCAAGACCGATCTCGTTCATGACGGTAATGCCGGCATCCTTGCACTGCTGGTCAAGCTCGAGCATGGCCGGCGAGACGTAGCTGGTCGTGACGACATGCTTCTTTTGGCGGATGGCCGACTTGATGACAGTGGCGTGGAAAGTGTAGGGGATCAGGCTGATGACCAGGTCGTGCTTGGCAACCTCGGCGTCGAGGGCAGCGTCGTTGGTCACATCAAGGGAGATGGGGACGGCGTTCTGGATGCCGGCGGACAGGTCCTTGGCAGAGGCGAGAGTACGGCAAGCTGAAGGATACACAGTCAGTATCTAGGCAGGACAATACAACGGGTTGCACAGAGAAGGGAGCCATACCGACGGACACGGTGACACCGGACTTGGCGAGAATCTCAAGAGTGGGCTTCGTGACGAAGCCAGCACCCAGCATAAGAACCCTGCAAACAAGGACAAAATTGTAAGTAAACAAGCTTGGTTTTTGCGATTTTTACAAAACTAGCCGTTAATTCTTACTTCTGGGAAGACATTGTGATTGTGGATGGCGTGGAAAATGTGTGGTAGAGTCGAATTGGTTGTGTGAAGATTTTGGTGACCGATCGGTATCTACAAAACATTGCCATTGGAGAAAAAAATTATCTACGGAGCACGGTAGTCGCACGTCACGGTTTGCTGCCAGACCGTTCACTGGCGCCGGTTACATGAGCCGGCTACAGGCACCGATGCGCCAAAAGCCTTGAGTCATTGGAGGGGTTCGCGCTTTTGGAGGGGGAGTGGCGGCCGACAAACGGAACACGCTAAGATAGGCAGATGACTAATGATAAGGCGCGATAAATCACGTGAATTTGCAAGACATATTACTCCATACACAGTCTGGAATGTGTAGCACCTCACCTGCCAAATGAGGGCCGCTTCCGGTGACGCTCTGGACGGACGGTTTTAGTGAAGGATGCCTGCGGCAAGTGCCATGGGCATCTTTAACAACCTCATGCAGAGGCAATCGTTGCTCATCGGAGAGGATGAATCGAAAGTGAAGAAATATGAACAAGAACAAAACTATCTTGTCGATTACCAATTACCAAGATGCAACACGAACTCGCCTGGACTGACCCTGTGTCTTGGGTCCTGGATTCTGAGGCAATCACGGGATCCCCAACAGAATCAGTGGCGGTCCAGGCCAACCGAAACAAGGCTGGCCAAATGTGTAGGCAACATGCTGATGCGTCCCTGCATCTTGCCTCTCGGGATTCATTGATCAGAGGCGCTCCCCTGGCGCCCTGGAGTCCTCTTTGTTCTCACTGTCGTGTGCCTTTGCTTTTTGCCCGTTTCCCGCCTATCCCCTGTTTTCTGGTGGTGGCGAGCCACATGCCACAGCACAGGCGGACGCCTATGACGCCGACAAATCAGTATCGCCTTGTTGTTCTCCCTCGTTGACTCTAAGGCGACTTTTGAGATTCACTCTCCTCCATTCCAGCTGGCTATCTGTTCGTATCGTCTTCTGCCTCGTCTCCGGACCCACCATTTTACACTTAAACGTGCATGTGGGCGCCTTCCAGCGCGGGGGGAGCTCTGGGAGTTTGCCCACAATAGGCAGGGATGCTGTTCTGGACCAGGATCCGCCCGCTGTGACTGGTCGCTCTTTCCTGTTTGCAAACATAACTGTTTGTCTGTGCCAGATGGGCGAGAACAGTCCTAACTGTCCTATCTCTCTTTCCGTATCTGGGTATCTTGCGGCACCTGTACCTCTCACTTGTACGTCGTATCTGATTACTATCTGGGGCGCTTTATCTGTAATCGCGGGTTTGTTGCTCATTGGCAAAGACCATACGGCGTCGGCTGCGGCAGCGGGTCCAACAACAGACGGTTCCTATCGTCCCGATGCCTATCGCTTCCTAGCATAGCTTTATCAGTACTGGTCTTACTGGAGAAGACCCGATCCAATGCGAGAAACAGACAAGGCCTCTGCACCGCTCGTCCATAATTCACTAGCGGAGTAAGCCGTCCGCAGTGACGCCTTCCGTGTTACCCTCATCAGTGACGCAGAGGACAGCTTCCCTCTCCAGCCTTTTCCTCCTCTTTCGTCCCAAGGTGCAGCTACAACCAGGGGAAGGTCATGTGCCATGTGAGGCCCGCGACGCAAACACGACCGAGCACTGTATGGGGCCGTTCAGCGCCAGCCCTGGGCCAGACGGCGCAGCAAGTCCTATCAACCTGGCAGGGGAAGACTCAGTGTCTCATCCACAGCAGTGGGTCCTGTCGCCCCATAAATTGCCCAGTGCGGAGAGCTCAACAGGGCGGTCTCAGCGATAAACCACTGCAATTCTGCCCAAGAAGACGTCATTTACGTTAGAAGGCAGCTGTCTCTCGACGAGGCCAATGCCCAGCTCCATCACCAGAGTGAACTGCATTGAAGAAGCACAAAGTACGACTTCCCTTCGACCCGACTTCAATGCCAACAATGAATTCTCTTCTGCCTTCGTTTTCTTCGAGTTCGCCACTAGCTGGTGTAAACTGCGCTCAAACACCAGGCACAAAGGGGAAGCTGCGACGCAAAGCGCACCGTGCGAATTCCTTATCGCATTGCCGAGGAAACCCTCCGCCTCCTCGTTTCAGTCAGCCTATTGGCCAGAACGCGGCACTAAACGAGTTTCGGCCAATCAGCCACCTTCTGACCAGAACCCGGCCCCCCAAAAAGGCCCCCAGTCCTGCGTCACGCTGATGGATGGATGAGGCAACAGCGGCCGCCGAACGCGCAACAGGTATCGATTGTGCCGCTGTATTCGGAATCAAAGGTGCAAGCGCACCTGTCTGGTCCTGTGGTCCCACAACGCAATACCTGCTCGTTCGTTTCGTTAGCGGTTACTCACTCGCCCTGGCATCCTCCCATCCACCACCTCCTCTTTCCTCACCACTCTGCCGCCTTTCCTTTATCTACGCCACTCTGACGCTCTCCTCCTTCATCCCCCATCTTCTTTCCCTCCTTTTCTCTCTCCTCTCTCTTCTTCTCTTCTCTTCATCCCCATCATCAACATCCATCTCCCGTATTCTTTTTTCGGGGCCCAACAACATCTCGTCGTTTTTCTGTTGTTTCTGTGCTTCGTTTTCGACCCGTTCCTAGTTTCTCGCTCTCTCTCTGCGAGGTGAACGGCATCCCGACATCGCTCTCTATCTGTCTTCTTTTCCTCTGTCTTTTCCTCCATTTCCATCAGCATGAAGCGCTTTATTGCTCTTTCATTGGCAGCGGCTGCCTCGGCGGCTCCTGCTTTCAACACGGAGACCATCCACGGCGATGCCGCTCCCATCCTGTCGTCTGCGAACGCTGAGGAGGTGCCTGGTGCATACATCATCAAGTTCAAGGACCACGTTGACGAGAAGGGTGCCGCCGACCACCACTCGTGGGTCAATGCCATCCACGATACCTGGGTGAAGACCTTCCCCGAGAACAAGGACGAGCGCATCCTGGAGCTGCGCAAGCGCGGCTTCGGCCTTGAGCTGGCTGACGAGGTCTTCCGCGGCCTCAAGCACACCTACAAGATTGGCAGTGGCTTCGTCGGCTACGCCGGTCACTTCGACGAGTCTGTCATTGAGCAGGTTCGCCGCCATCCTGATGTGAGTATTCGTCCATTTTCATTCCGATTCCCTTCGCTTTGCCATCGATAAAGCTGCAGCTAGTCGCTTATCTGGTGTGCGCTGCCTCCTCCTTCACCCGGGCTGTCTTATCGCCGAAGGCAGCTGATCACGCGATGCGTCATTGTCCACTGTAACAGGTTACAGCCTTGCACTGTACTGGACATCATCACCCCAAACACTCTCAACAATCATCGAAGCAAACAATTAGAGCATAGGCTAACATGCATCCCTTCCTCAGGTCGAGTACATCCACCGGGACACTGTTGTCCACACCATGAAGTACCAGGAGATCGAAGTCACCAAGTCTGGCTGCAACCCTGAGACCGAGAAGGGCGCCCCCTGGGGTCTGGCCCGTGTGTCCCACCGCAAGTCGCTGAACTTCGGCACCTTCAACAAGTACCTGTACGCAGAGGAGGGTGGTGAGGGTGTTGACGCCTACGTTATTGACACTGGCACCAACATCAAGCACGTTGACTTCGACGGCCGCGCCCACTGGGGCAAGACCATTCCCCAGGGTGACGAGGATGTTGATGGCAACGGCCACGGTACTCACTGCTCTGGCACCATTGCCGGCAAGAAGTACGGTGTCGCCAAGAAGGCCAATGTTTACGCCGTCAAGGTGCTCAAGTCTAACGGCTCTGGCACCATGTCCGACGTCATTGCTGGCGTCGAGTTCGCTGCTCAGCGCCATATTGAGCAGGTTGCTGCTGCCAAGAAGGGCAAGCGCAAGGGCTTCAAGGGCTCTGTCGCCAACATGTCTCTGGGCGGTGGCAAGACCACCCCCCTCGATGCTGCCGTCAACGCTGCCGTTAACGCTGGTCTGCACTTTGCTGTCGCCGCTGGCAACGACAATGCTGATGCCTGTAACTACTCTCCCGCTGCTGCTGCCAATGCCGTCACCGTCGGTGCCTCCGCTATTGACGACAGCCGTGCCTACTTCTCCAACTACGGCAAGTGCACTGATGTCTTCGCCCCTGGCCTGAACATCCAGTCGACTTGGATTGGCAGCAACACTGCTATCAACACCATCTCGGGTACCTCCATGGCCTCGCCCCACGTTTGCGGCCTCCTGGCCTACTACCTGTCTCTGCAGCCCGATACCGACTCGGAGTACTCGGTCGCTCCCATCACCCCCGCCAAGCTCAAGTCTAACCTGCTTGCTGTCTCGACCGTCGGCACCCTGACCGACATCCCTGCTGATACCCCCAACCTGCTCATCTGGAACGGTGGTGGATGCAGCAACTACACCTCCATTGTCGAGGAGGGTGCTTATGATGCCACCGCCGACAAGGCCGCCGAGAAGTCCACCTCTGGTGTTGTCCTTGACTCCGTTACTGAGCTCGAGAAGGCCATTGAGGCTGACCTCGAGATCGTCTCTGGCAAGGTTATCGGCAGCGCCTCGGCTTTCGGCCGCAAGGCTCACAAGTTCTCGGAGAAGATCCATGAGCTCGTCGATGAGGAGCTCAAGGAGTTCTTCGAGGAGCTGAAGCTGTAAATTGCTTATAGCGAACGAGCCGATGGTGTCGCCATATCTTTGCCAGACATGATTTTAGTGGCTAGGTGACACCAGCCTGCTGGGTCTTTTTTGGCATACACGTTTCTTATGTCCTTTTCCTTTAGTCACGTTACTGTAGTAGTTTGGGACCTTGTATTTTTTCGTTATTGGATTTCTCCGTTTAACTGCACAGTGTACTTTCATTTTTATCTTTTCCTGGTTTTACAATCAACTCACTGGTACTCCTGCCTCCTCCTTTCCATGTCACATATATCTGCATATTTACTAGGTGGAAATCTTCTTTCTGAGTTTTACTTTCGTAAGCCAAACCGTATTGTAGGAATATATCTCGGATACCATGATCCCGTTTCTTTTTTTATTGTTATATGGGGTGTGATCGTGATGCTAGACACAACGCCTGTCGCACCTTCCATTTTCTATTGTTGCTTGACACTCCACTGGTGATTGCCCCTTTCGGCGCAATCCAAGCGGAGTTGTCGTTCTTTCCACACTCATCCTATCCCGCCCTTTGTTTCCTTCCCTTATGGGAACCGAATTCTACCAATGGGTCATTTGTTGACCAGATGCCCCTTTTTTGCATCTTGACTGTTTTGTTTACTTTCTCCCCGGTTCATCTGCACCAACAATATCAACGCAAACACGTCTATCCATACGCCATTTCTTCATCGACATCACATCCACATTCTTTCGTATTTCTCTTAGGTTTCTTTTCTTTACAGCTTCTATTTCTCGTCTTGTTTACATCATTCGAAAGCTGCGATTAAATTGCTCAAGCAGACCGCCAACAGCCCAAATACTCCATCACGAGGTCGACTCATATCAGCTATGCAACGCGTGCGATCATCCAGAAGCCGATCCGAAGCTGCCCAGGGTGTCCACCTCCAGCACATTGATGCAACTGATGCTACAAGGGCTGCTCACATTGCCGCTGGCAAGGCTTTTGTCCACAACCAGGAGAGAAATGGCCCTCAAGCACCTCAGACTCTGTTCCCTGATCCATTCGTCAGTGCCCACCCCCAAACCACGCGGCACGGCAAATCGGAAGGCAATACATACCCACAAACTTCCGCATCACAGTCAGGGAGCCGACCACAGAGCGGCAGCATTCGGTTTGTCCAGAATGGCGGCCAGACAATCAGCTCTGCACGACTCGAGGCGACTCGGGCCAATATGAAATGGGCACCAGGAGCGTACCAGACACCAGCCAGAAACACGGCATCCTCCGATATTCACACAGCATTTCGATGCACTGCTGCCAGCGAGAGCAATTACTCACAGTATACGTCTTCTATACCTTGCACCCCTATGAACAAGCTAAATATCAGCAAAACATGGTCAGCATCACAAGTACGGAACAAGGAGAACTTTGGTGGTTCGGCAGCAAGCACAGCAATGGTAAGAAACACAATACATATCAGCAATGCTCCACGCCGAACGATCATGAGCCAAAGACACTGGACGCGCCCGTCATCACGAGGAAGTATTCGAAGCAAGACTAGCAGTGCATCTACTACCTTGGGAAACAGACCTTTGCGAGCAGCTACAGACGGCGCCAACCCTACGGCTCATTGCTTTGGACAGCCAGTCTTCTTTCGGGATACTACGACAAAGACGGATTCTATTAGAGAGTACAACAACCAGGCGTCTGATGTGTACGATGCAACTCAGAGGCATCCGCTCTTGGCAATACCCTCGTTGCAGAACGCCTATAACGGTGGGTGTTCCCAGAAAGAAATGGGCTACCTTCAGCCACGGCCGATGACAGACATCGTAGGGATGACAGCGATGCCGCTTCCATGTTCGACAACATCAAAAAGCTTCTTGCGCACTCATCGGAAGCGTAATTTTTCGTTCTCGAGCAACGACGATGAAAAATTCACAGTTGCCTCTTCAACTATAGACGCTTCCCACAAGCGTCTTTCCCTGCGTTCCCCGCGTGCTGAAGAGAAAGGTATGCGCAAGTCATTACGGAAAACCCAACTTCAGACACCACGACCCAACATATTACCTCAAAAACAGGAGCCAGACGCCGATGCCCAAGAGGTAGATGTTATTGGAGTAAACGACATAAGCAGCACCGGCAGCCTGCGCAGAACAGCGAGCAGGATGTCAAAGAAAGTCAAGATGAGACTGAGAAGCTTCTGGAGCCATGGCAAGAGTGACTCCAGTTCCGAACAGGCGCCTGACCAGCATATTGAGACCTCTGAGCCTCCAAGTACGCGTTTCACTGGCCAAGAATTTATGGCAGAACGCGAAAGAAGGCTTTCCATGTCCATTGGGCTACATGCCAGCTCCGAGTACAACGATACTGGGACAGTCGTCCATACCGGCTACGGATACGACGCAGCCGACCCGGCGACACGCAATGCCAGTGGCGATACGTCTCGATTCACAAGCTGGTCGAGCGCTTCGGTACGTCGGACATCGTCAACGGCAAGCAATCGACTAGCAGCCGGTGAGCTCATGTCACATCACCTGCCTGTGATTTCCGAAGGAAATGGCAAAGCTAAAGTCTCAACCCCAACGCAACTCCACCGGCATGGAGCAAGTCTTCAAATACAAGGCGAAGCCGACGAGGGTCGCCCCCAACCACAGACTCAAGCTGCCAGGTCTACGCCGCGAAACCTAGCCGACAGGGATGCTGAACTTCTGGCATCTGGAATCCGCATGCGGCGTGCAGCACACGTGTCTTCTAGTTCGTTGTCTAGCTCCTCCTCCTCTTCACCTTCGCTCGCTAGCAGCGGCCGTGGAAATACACCGAGACAGGCAATTGCACCGGCCGCCCTTCGCCGGCTGCAAGAGCTGAGCTTGAACCTCCAGAAAGTTTGCCAGGAGGAGAAAATGGAAACTACTCCAAAGCCACAGACAAGTTACAATGACCCGTTTTATGACGGAGACAAAAAAGGTCGTCCGTTGTTTGCTTTCCAGTCTGGGCCAACGACACCGGCTGATCCTACACTCCCCGAGATGCCCAGTTTCCCCCCAGTAACCACAGGCCAGGTGGCTGCATCGCCTCAGTACTTTTTCAGAGGGAAGAGCCCCTACAGACGTGCTCTTCGTGTGAGCATGAAGGCGTTTGAAGGAGACACAACGTCATTTCGAGCCCAGCAACGAGAGCGGGCTGAAAGTGGACGCGACTGTCCGCTAGGTGGCTCTACACTTCAAAACGAGAATGATGGACTACATCGAGCCACTGATGACGATGTCCCTCTTCTCCAATCCGATGGAGCGGGACAGTGGTCTCGAGTACAAGCGTGGCAAGCCAGCCTGGTTCATGACAGCTCCACCAAGTCAGACAGCACCCACTCGCCAGGGGGCAAAGGACAGGCTGATCTCACGGCAGATGGGGCTTCCGATCTTCGTGCCATGGTCACACAAGGCCTCTGCGCATCGGCGACAAATCTAGAAGATGGTACTGGTCGAACTCAAGTGGCCCGGCCAGTGCAGCTTGAGTGTCTTCACCGAGATACTGTCGTCTCACCTGAGCAGCTTCGGCATTGGATCAACCAGAGTGTTGATATGGAGGAAATGGGCAGCCCATGGGCAAAGGGAGTGGCAGGTCACACACGCGAGAATGCCGAACATGCCGACCATGACGAGAGCATACTTTAGCAGTGGTTACGGCATTAGTTGAAATTGACCTTTAGATAGAATAGAATAGTTAAAAGAGGGGATCATCTCACAGGGAATGGCTCTTGCTTTCTCGAGAGCATGCTTTATGAAGCGGCGGTTTATGGAATTTTATGTTAGAACGACAAAATGAAGGTCATGGCCAAAATAAAACGATGTCCGTCACCATTTACTAGCCAGCGACTGCCTAATTAATGAATGTTTTAAGAAACCTTAGTCGCGGACAGTCCCGGGCGTTGAAGAGTTTGTTAGTGTAAGTCAAAGCGACATTCCAGCGACGGCCTGGCCTGGCCAAATACGTCACCGGCTTGTCCCACGTTTTCATATTTTAGCGAGAAAGGTCACTGGTGGATTGGGAAATATTGAAGCATACCAAAGACGCATTTTCCACTTTGAGGAGCCGACTGACCTGTTCTTTCTGCCTACAACTTTTTCTTCTTTCCGAACTGTACATGCATATAAACATTTTGATAAACGCTTGTCGCCAAAAGTCACTTTGAGATCAAAAGCAAGACATGGCACTTATCTGAGATACAAGGCTCAAAGCGTTGCACCAAGCAAAAAAGATGGATACAAGCAAAGTCCCACGCGCAACGGGGGCAATGGATAATGTAATGTTGTCCCAGAGGCCGTAAGCAGGATCCCTGCAACGCGTCGGTTTCTGTCCCGCAGGCTGGTCATAAGGCTGAATGGGACGGGATGAGAGGAGCGGTCGAGGGTCATTCCGACTCTATTTTGTCCCTCTGTGTCCCTCTTGCCGTTTGACACATTTCTGGTTTGTACACCTTATTAAGCTTTTTGTCCAAAACATCCCCAACAGATTTTGCTGTTTCTTCCCCATGATAGGCTGTCAGGTGCGCTGTCTTTGAGGAGTGACAGAGACGTCAAAGAGTGTCAGCAACGACTGCAAGGGTCCGATTCTTTGATAAAATGTCAGAAATACTTGGGCGGCCAAAATCTGAGACAGCTTTTAATCATCCTTCGTCTTTTGTGGTCAGAGTGTAAGTACTCGTGGACGGCAAACTTAAAAAACGACCCAACAAAAAGGAAGCTGTACAAGGCTTACCTTTAGCAGGCTCCCCGAAACGCATGTAAGCTGTGTACGCCTTGGGCTGGTAGATGGAGACCAGGGAGTAAAAAGGCCGCGAGCTCGACGTAGGACAAGCCAGGTATTCGTTATCGTCGGAGCCGATCGTGAGAGTAGCAATAAAACCCCCTCTTCGTTGTTCCCCTCTTGTCCACGGGCCAACTTGAGGTATTTCGGCTTCACATGCAGGGCCGGACAGCATACGTCGAAGAAAACGCGGAGGCACATCGTCATTGTGCATTTTCGGGGTAGAAAAAGACCGCTCTGTTGGCAGGTTGGCGAACGATCGTCGATTGAGCAAGGCCACACAAACGGGCGTTCTTGTCCAAGTTTCCGGGCCTGCCGGGGTAGGTGGCGCTCTTTCTCCGATTGTCAACTTTTCAGAGAAGCGTACGGAATAGCTGTTTCCGTGCCTTTAGCCTTTTTCCTCATCGCGCTCTTTCCATTTTTCACTTCTTTGGCTCAAGCAACCGTGCAAAGTGATATCGCCAAAGGGATGTATCTATTTACAGGCCAAAAGCTGACACGAACCCGCCCGACAAGTTGCAGGCCGTTTGTTTTCTTACACTCAATGGCGCGTTTTGACAGTTGGTTCGTTCAATGTGTGTTTAATTGGCGCTCATCGGGGCTGACAATATGTGTGGTCGTGGCTCTCGCTGGGACCTGCAACCGTTGGCTCTTTCCCTGCTAAAGTGGTCGCGCTAGTAGGCAATGGGAAGGCGCTATGGAGCAACAGTTTGTGCCTGTAAATATGGAAGAACGTGCGGCGGACAGTGTGTATCCCAGTAATATCCCACTTAAAAGGGTAGTAGCGACCGTATTCTCTCGTATCATCCACGCGCTCCAGGCCTCGTGCAGGTGCCCTAAGGCTCCTGTGCTCCTTCCTTACAGTGAGTTTGTTCCTTCCTTCCTCACGCCCCTGCCACTTGTACCTTCCCGCGCGCGCGTTCCTGCCATTTCACCCCTGCTTGCTTTTTCTTCTTGATCTCATTTGCTTTCGCTCCTGTCTCTCTCTCTCTTTCTCTCTCCACCCCCTTTTTCTACGACGACAAACTCGAGCTCGGCATGCGACAACAAACGAACCTCGACGCCTCTCGTTGAACATACTTTCTTATTCCTCCTCGCACCGCATCTTAATGTTTAATGCCCGCTAGCCCTTCGCACGGCCTCACTCGTCCACTGCAGCTTAAGGCACCAGCCAAATCCGACCGCGCGCTTACTGGCCCGTGGTCTCCAAAGTCTCCAAATCCTCCTCGTCATCGTCTTCGTGGCCAGATCTTCGTGGAATCGACGCCCTCAATTTCTGTGGCCTGCAACTCGACACTGACTCGCTGGGCGCCAACACTCTGTCACTGCAATTGACTGTTTGCCGGAATTGTGACTACAGAACTATTTCGATTGCTTTCTCGGTTCCGTCGTCTTTTGATAGCATATACTCTGTTTACGATTTGTCGCTGTTCGTCTTCTATTCATTCATGCACTCGACTCGCCAATTCGAACGGCCTGTCTCTCGCCCCCCTCGGACCTCGAGTCTGCTCTTGTCTCTCTATTGCTGCAGTCCTCACCATCTCTACAGTAATTGAGCGAGGCAAGGCACGATCCATCTCGTTCCGGCTTCTTTGCTTCGACGGCCGTTTCCGTGAGCTACGACTAGAACCAGAACCTGACCGAAAAACACGGAATATACCTCGAAAACTCGAACGACACCCCGCTCACACTGGCCGCCATGCACGCCATCGCCCAAAAATGCCGGCCAAAGCATCAGGTCCTTGTGCTCAAGTGCTACCCGCGCACCACAAAAGGCACAATCGACGTGAAGCCCAACTCGAGTGAGCTCAGCTACTTGCTCTACTATGCCACCTCCCGCCGGAGTAAGATCCAAAAGGTCGGCAGCTTTCTCGAGCGGAAGACCGCCAGCGATGTCTGGCGCCAGCGAATTGGCAATGTCCAGGTCACGCTCAAGATCCTCGAGGCCCTGATTGAAAAGAACCCCAAAGACCTTCCCTTGTTCGCCCCCAATGTCCTCAAGATCCTCGACGTTATCCTCCGCTCCAACGACATCACTATGGTAGAGTCTTCGATTCCGACCTTTGAGTCGTTCTGCTCCAACCACGACGCCTCGACTCTCCTAGCCGATCAGCTCTACCTCGCCCAATTCGAGGCCGTTGTGCGCCACTACGCGTCATTTGCTTCCACCCGCCTCTCGCCCGGTAAGAGCCGGCCCAGCAAGCCGGTGGCCATGAGATGGCGCAGCGCCGGCCTCGAGGCAATTCGTGCTGTTGCCGCCTCAGATGCTCTTTCAACCATTGCCGGCCGTCAGTACGACATGATGGTCCCCATGATCCTCGAAAACCTGTGGACCGACAACGAAGAGTTCCTCGACGTGCTCCTCGACCGCGCTGAAGCCGAAGAGAACGGCGACAACGACCGCCAGCTGAAAAGGCGGAACAGCGTGGCCACTGTGCGCACTGCAGACACCGCTGGCGACACAAACCCCATCGCCCTTTCTGGAACCGCTATGGACGTCGACAAGCTGGCAGAACAGGACATTGGTGTGCTGGCGATGCTGTGCCTGAAGCAGATCTTTATCTCTTCGAGCCGCTCGCTCATTCACTACGCCACTCTGGCCCTTCTGGACTTTGTCAAGGAACGCATCGACCAAGGCGAGGCCGTTGTGCGCACAGGCCCCGGCAGCCGGGAGGGAGGCTGGTCAGTTAAGATCTGCGGTCTCCTCCTGCGATGGGCGCCCGTGCAAGAACGCTACATTATTCTCATCACTGTCATGGACACCCTGGCCCGCACGCCTCTTTCTGACGAGACTCTCGACCGCCACATTGCCTTGACTACCATGATTGGCTCTCTGCTCCGGTCCGAGGAGAGCTTGATCGGCCTCAGCGTCATGGACGTGCTGCTAGGCTTCATCCAGCACATCAAGAAGCTCGTCCAGATGCCTGGCGATCCTGCCGCAGCAGCGGCTGTTGCCGCCTCTGAAGGCCCTCTGCCTGGCCGCCCCGACCCACGCTCGCCCACGACACTGGCCGCTATCGAGTCTGCCTCGACCGTTGCGTCAAATCGTAAGGAGCTTTTGACGCGGTTGCAGCAGTGCATCGGTGACCTCGCCACACATGTGTACTATGCCGACCAGATTTCCGACATGGTTTCCACGATTCTGTACCGCATGAAGCCACCTCGGTCGGGCAGTGGTACTGGTAGCTCCACGCCACCGGGTGAGAAGGCTACCACTGAGGATGGTAAGACGGATGGTGAAGGTGCAGGCGACTCGCCTCAAAAGGGCAGCTCGTCGCACCATCCCACTGTCGACTCTCTCTTCTCCCTTAGTGTGGCCAAGACAGCTGTGCTGCGCTCAATCAAGGCTATCCTGCTGGTGGCCAACCCCAAAACCAACCTCGGCGGCAACCAGACTTTGTCGCGGAACCGTGTGCCGATCCAGGTCTGGGAGGGCACGCACTGGTTGCTCCGGGATCCCGATGGCCAGGTCCGCAAGGCATATGTCGACGCTCTTATCACCTGGCTCGACCGCGAGGTGTCTCACAGTGACCAGCGTGCCCGTGACGATAGCACGATAGGGTCGTCCGTTCCGACCACATCTATCATTGGCAACCGCCCGAGCACCAAGAACGGCGCGACATCGGGCAATGCCGGAGCAGCATCTAACCTGGCAAGACGTGCGGTGTCCAGTGCATCGAATCGCGGCGAGAACAGTGTGGCAGGCGGTAGTACTGTGAAGCAGCCCTCGCCCAGCCGGAGACGCCGCACTTTCTTCCTCTCGCTTCTACACCTCGCCATCTATGACAATGCGCTGCAGTATGTCGACTACGAGACCGATATCGTTCTGCTGCACGTGCTTCTGTACAAGCTTGTCGACAAGCTGGGCGTCAATGCCACACGCTATGGCCTGCCCATGATCTTTCAGCTACAGGAGGCGATTCAGGACGTCGAGACTCCGCAGGCCAAGGTTCGCGTCGGCAGCCTGGTGCACGGCTACTTCTGGACTCTGACCGAGAAGTTCCAATTCGAGACGACCATGGTCGGTAACGCCATCCGCAACGAGGTTACCCGCCGCCGTTCCAAGCACTTTTGGGTCGAGGGTGTCCATGTCCCGCCCAACTCGCTCCTGGAGCTCGTAGGCACACCAGGCATGTCTCGGCCTCAGCCCCGCATGCCGCTGCACGAGATTGAGACGGAGGCTCTGCTGCCGTTTGATGACCGCCTGTCTCTGGTGGAGAACATTTGCGCCGGCTACCAGGAGACAGCCGGCTCGCCGCCTCAGAGTCCTGCGATTAGTCCCAGCAGAGGCATGAATTCGGCGGGCGGCGGCTCGTTTAACTTTGGCATCAGCGCTCCTGGTGCTGCGGCTGGCAATGGAAACAATAACAACACTGATTTTGACGAGGAGGTCCCTGCCTCGTACCGGAACCAGATGATGTTGGACTGGTCGCGCGATGCGGTCATCCAGTCGGTGCAGCAGAGCGCCGGTAGCAAGTCGGTGTCCCTTAGCGGATCGCGCACTGGCACCATGGCTACCAACTCGCAAGCGGCTGGCCGCACTCGCCTGATGGCCAACACCTCGAGCGGCCTGGGCAAGGAGTACTTGTATGCCAACGGCAACGGCATGTCGCCCTCGGCCAGCCACCATAATCTGGGGGTCAACAACGACAACCTGGCACCGCTCGTGACGAAGCTGCGCAAGTCTAGCGTCCGCAGCGGCGTGTCGCCGTCGCCTGGTGGTAGCTTATCCAGCAGAGGCGGTCCCCGCAACGGCACTGGCTTTGTGACGTCTGTGGACCAGCTCAAGATGGCTCTGTCGGGCGCAGCCGTTCACGCCAACCTGGGCAGCCGCCACGGCGAGATCCGCGGCCAAAACGAGGACGGCGAAGACGACGACGACAGCTCCGACAGCATGGCAAGCTACGATATCTCGGCCTCTGAGTTTTCGTTCAATCCTCCACAAGGCGGCAATGCGGCGGCAGGTGTTGCAGGTGCTAGCGGTGAGCAGTCACAGCAAACGTCGCAACCGTCGCAACCGTCGCAGCCCGACGCTGAAGGCTCATCGTTGTCTCCCACCAAACAGGTGACGTCACCGAGCCGGAAGAGCTCGACGACGGGCGAGTTCCTGGAGGCACCCAACGGCAACAGCAATGGCGCCAGCCAGCAGCACGGCAACGAAGACGAGTCCGTGCCGCCGGTGCCGCCACTGCCGTCTCCAATCATCCGCGAGCAGCACCAGTTCCAGGCTCAGCAGCAGGCCAACAATGCAGCCAAGACGGCGAATCCTCCACGCCCAATGACTTCGCCGCCAGCAAAATCGGCCTCGGCGGCCTCTCAGCAGGCCACGCGGCGTAACGTCAAGAGCCGTGGTGGTGAGAGCATCCTGTCGAGCGTGCTGGGCGACGATATGGACACGCCGCCGCTGGATCTGACGTCTCTGCTTAAGGGGATTGACGGCAGAGCTGGTGAGAACGGCCTCGGCAATGTCACGCGGCCGCCCTACTAAGTGTGCTGTCAGTTTTGCACGTTTTGCATTTTTTGCACTTTTTGTACTATTGTTTTATTGTTTTCCTTTCACTTCATTCTCGTCCGCATGTTTCTTTTTATTTGTCATTGTTTAAAAAAGAGTCATCACTGCATTGT
Source organism: Sporothrix mexicana (assembly GCA_021396375.1). NCBI lineage: Eukaryota > Fungi > Ascomycota > Sordariomycetes > Ophiostomatales > Ophiostomataceae > Sporothrix > Sporothrix mexicana. The sequence goes on along the minus strand of WNYC01000022.1, from coordinate 302,169 downwards.
ATACTATCAGTCAATATTAGCACGCGCAGGTTTAGGAGGTTCCCTTTTTGGATATACTATTTCTTGTCTTTGTACTATGTACAGCTTATTCACTTCTTATTTTGATTATGTGCATGTCCGAGTATGGATGAAAACGAGCGAAAGAAGATGTGCCTCAACGGCCCTAAACAACTCTCATCGATGTCAAGCAGTGTAAGTCCCGCCCTGCATTGAGTTTGTCGTTCAAACCAGTTGCTAGCTAACTTGTTTTCCCCTGGCTCTCAACTCGTTTCCCCCAAAAGCCTCTTCTCATTCAAAGGGGCACAGCAGAACCACCACCCGAAAGAGCAACAGTCGAGCCGTTGAGCCACTGGCTGAGCACGGCGGAGGCGTTGTAGTACAGCGTGTGGCCGTTGCTGTGGATGTTGGACAGGGTGGAGTCGGTGTCGGTCAGGTTCTGGACGGTGGTGGTGTCGGTCAGGGTCCAGGCGCTGTGGAGGTCGAGGGCGACGTCAAAGGTGGCGTCGCCGAAGCCGGCATAGGCCTTGCCGGTCCAGGCGCTGTAGTCCTGGAGGGACCAGGAGATGTGGCTGCCGTTGTAGGCGACGAGATCGCCGGTGAGGTTGGACGCCTTGACGGCGACAGAGACCTCGGCGGGCTGCAGGGCGGAGTTGTCGGCATAGGAGGCATAGTAGTCAAAGTCCTGGGTGATCTGGGAGTAGTTGGCGACAACGAGGATGCCCGAGGACGCGACGAGCTCGGAGCTGTCGATGGCGACGTCGATGATGGTGTTGCCAAACCACAAGCCGGGGGCTGTGCTGCCAGTGACGGAGATCTTGCTCTTCTTGAGAGCCAGGGTGGCGCCCGACGTGCGCACGGCGGAGCTGAAAATGGCGACGCCGCCGAGCAGGCCGGCAGTGGCATCGCAGTTGACCAGGGTGGCGTTCTGGGCGCCGTCCATGAAGACGACGGGGCCGTTTTCGGACAACGACAGCACGTTCTCGGCATAGATGGTGCCAAGAGCGTAGTACGTCGCGGAGCCAATGCCCGAGCTGCGGGCGACCGAATCATACACGAACACGTCACCCTTGGGGGAATCGCCCGAAAAAGACGACGAGCGGTGGCCGCCCGAGTAGTGCTGCAGGTTGCGGCCGATAATGGTGGCGTTGCCCGAGGCGTACAGGCCATGCGAGACGGGGCCGCTGCTGTACAGCCAGGAGTTGTCGACGCGCACGACAGTGTCGGTGCCGTAGGCATAGACGTTGGCGGCGCCGTTGTGGACGGTGATGTTGCTGTTGCTGATCTGGGCCGTGGAGGCATTGGCGACATTGACGGCGGCGTTGAAGCCGTAGAAGCTGGCCTCTAGAAGGTTGCCCGAGTAGCCGTACTTGACAATGTCGACGTGCTCGAGGCTCAGATCGGCGCCATCGGCGACCAAGATCACGCTCGTGTCGTTGGCATCGACAGAGAATGAGTTGTGTCCGACGGTGGTCGTGCCGTTTTCAAAGTAGTAAGCAGCAAGGACTGTGGTCAATGGGTCAACATCGGTCCATATGGGTCCATACGGGCCAACACGGGTCACTATCTTGTCGTCTTTCACGGCCACTCACTGTCAGAAGGCTGCACGCTGATGAAAGGCGTGTTGTAGTCGGGCACAATGGCATTGTCGGCGGCCCAATCTGATGGCGGAATGACATCAGATGGCTCTGTGACAGTGAGGCTGGCCAGTGCCACAGCCGGGAGGGCGAGAAACGCAACGAGAGAAGACATGGTGATGGTGGGGATGTGGAGATTAGAGACTAGAGATTAAGATGGACTGGGTACTGGCTGACTCTCTGGCAAAGGCCTGGATCAAGGTGTATATCCCTTTGCAACGGCTGCGATATATGGCCCAATATATACATGATGATCCCGCTCCGGGCCATTGCCTTTCGAGTTTGTTTACATGAGCTTCACTTCGGATTGTGGGGGACTTTACAGGATGCTTTCTTCAGTTCAACTTTCCGAGAACGTGAACAGAAAGCAATTCGTCATCTGTTAGTCTGGATATCAACTTACTCACTTACAGGGACGTTCACTTGCGGGGAAGTTGACAGGTCTGGGGTATGGAGAACAATAACCCTGACCGCAATCCATGGCGGCTTTCCCACATATATTGGACCGAGTATGAGCATCCAAGGCGAATTCTATGACTTGGCAAGCCAGTACGGAGTAAAGTACGGAGTAAGGTAAATTATCGCCGAATAATGTGGAAAAAAGAAACAACAACAACCAAAAAAATAACTACCTTCTCCGCATTGTTCCCCGCCATCCCCGGATGGGGTGGTTTGGCATGGACTTAACTCCCATTCATCTAGAGATCTACGGTGATTTTCCTAGACTCCTAGGTCTGGGTTGTATTTCTGGGTTGTATTCCGGGGTAGCTGGGGTTTTTTATCAATTTCTCCATCAAGCTTAGCTGCATCACGATCAAAAGACGAAAGACGAAAAAACAAGATGACGCGTAAGCTTATTTCAACTCCCGGGACCACCTAGGACCACATACCGGGGCCGTGTTTCGGCCACATGCCAGGGCCGTGAACGTCATCCTCACATTGAATGACAGCAAAACTACCATAATTCACAATTCATAATTACCATGGGAGCTGCAGAGGAGTAGGCAAATTCTGGCCCAAGACAGGCTCGGCCGTTCCAATGTCCCGTGGTCCTCTCGGGGCCCAATACTGTCCAGTCTTTGAGATGTCGAGGCTGTTTGTCCACTCAAAGAGCGTTGCAGCAGCCTCGTCCGGCGTGACGGCTGTTTTGTCAGTAAATTGTGGCAAATATTGAGTTCGGCTCAGAGCTCATAGATATGCATGGGAGAAAAGGAGAAAAGAAGAAAAGAAGAAAAGAGGAAAAGGAGAACAAAAGAGTAGAGGGACAAAATAAAACTCAATAAAACTCACCTCCTCCGTCGTCCCAGTACTGGTCAAAGCCAACGCCCTTTGTCATTTCTGTCCGCATGAACCCGGGGTGGATTATCGACACAATCACGCCCTGCTCCTTGAGATCGAGACTCAGCAGCTTGCCCACCATGTTGAGCGCCGCCTTGGACGCATGGTGTGCGTAGTTGCCGCCGCCCTCCTTTTCGTGCCGCAGCGTGATGCTGCCCGACTCGGACGACACCAGCACGACCTTGCTGCCAGCGCCGAGAAGACCGGCCTTGTGGAGAGCGTGGACAATGAAAACAGGCGCAATCGAGCTCGTCGTGTACATTTGCACCTCTTCGTCCCAGTTGGGGCCCTTGTCGTCGAGGTCCTCAGTCGTGAAGTGGCCCGCCGAGATGATCTGTGGTGAGTGTGAGTGTGAGTGAGCGAGCGTGCTTGGTGGGCTCGTGAATCAAAGAGAGCGATAAAGGCCTACCACTGCATCCAATGGCTTGGATTTGTCAAAGAAGCCCGCAATCGTCGTGCCGACGCTCTTGCTCGTCAAGTCGACGCTCGGGACCCATTTGACGCCGACAGGGAAGGAGCCACCGTCGGTCACGTCTTTCGGCCCCACTGCCGACCGCGTTGTGCCAAAGACCGTCCATCCAGCTGCAGCGTACTTCTTCACAAGCGAAGCGCCGAGACCACGGGTGGCCCCGATAATGAGAACGGAGGACATGCTGGCAGAGGTAATGATGAGATAATATGCGACTGAAAGTAGGAGAGATTCAGATGCAAGGCTGCGAATGCCATGACCATCTAAGATACCACGAAGAGGCAACTGCCAATGTAAATGACGTAATCCAGTGCGATTGCACCTGCCATCACGGAGCCCCACCAAAATTAGCACCCCACCTACATCGTACTTACAAGTCACTTCAGGACGGCGCGACCTTATCGCACCTGCCAGTCGTGTCTTTGACAACGACGTATATGTATGGCTTCTGTGTGTATTTTTGTGTAGGTTTTTTTTTCATTCTTACGTTACTTCGCTTTTGCAATTTCAGAGTACTATTAGGCCTTCTTTTGGCTCAGATCAAACTGCTGTATTGGGTGCTCGACTTTGGGACTTCCTTATGCCAACGTATTCGACTATTCTTACACATTTCATGAGTTTAGCAATGCGCCGCATATTAAACATAGGTATATGCATATATAGCTTTATGTGTTATAGAGTGAGAGTGTAATGATTCAATTCTCGCATTAATCATCCATGAAAGAAAGCAATGGGCAGCTTGATACATCCTTGAAAAGTTGACAACGTCCAAGATAGATAAATAGATATATAGACGAACTATTCAAATCTAAACAAGATCTACTTTTCTACTGCGAATATGACCAACAGGACTTTTATTTATCAAGGTATATTCAAGATCAAGACAATGCCAGATTCATAGATGTGTTCTACAGCACGACCAGCTTTTATCGCGATAAGAAATACCGCTGGGGTCTAAAAGTGGGTCCTCTGCTACTGCCGGCCTTAGGCTCTAGCCTCACCTGCCCCAATTGAAGAAAAAATCGCGGGACCCCAATTGCTCACCTGCAGTCTTTCTCGACAACCGACCTTCTTACCACCAAGCACCCAACAACGCCCAGAACCGAAACCACGATGCGGTCTGTTGCACGAATTAGCCTCTCGGGGACGGCTGCGTCACCGGCGCGTGCTTCACAAGCCATCCAGGCGCCTCTTCAGTGCCAATTCCGTTCTCAGCAGCGCTCTCCGATCACGGCATCGACACAATCCCCCCTTTCGTCCCCCTCCTCTTTCTCTCGCGCTCGGCCAATCCACACTTCTGTCTCCCGTACGGCCGATGTCGTCCCCATGTACGGCCAGGGCCCGCCGCCCAACCCACCGACACCACAAAACGGCAATGGCAATGGCAATGGCAATGGCGGCGACGGGGCATCTGCACAAGACAAAAAGGGGGCCGCCAAGAAGGCCACCGACCTCGTCCGCGAAGCCGAGGAGCGCACCGTCCGCATTTCCCGGCGGAAAGCGCAGTCGGAAAAGCTAAATGGCGCCAACAGCAACCGGTTCTGGAAGACGTCGAGGGTCGAGCCTGTGGACGGCCATCTCGAAGTGCGTCTCGATTCGCGGCCTTTGCGGCACCCAACCACAAAAAAGGTCCTGGAGTTCCCGGAGCACAAGAAGATTCTGGCGCACGCGCTGGCGACCGAGTGGGACCAGCTGTCGTCGGTGCGGCAGGCGGCACAGGGCCATCGGATGCCGCTGATGTCGCTGGTTTGCCGCGCGGTGGATTTGGCAGAGGAACAGGCAAAAGCGGCCGGCGTGGAAGGCGCAGAGACGCCATTGCGCACAGCGCTCATCGAGAACCTGCTGCGCTACCTCGACACGGACAGCCTGCTGTGCTGGGCGCCGCCAGACGAGTTTGACAGCCTGCAGGGCATCGGCAGCGGCAGTGGCAAGGCGTCGCACAGCACGGCCGTCGGAACACGCAACGTCCCCGGCCACGGTGAAGTGTCGCTGCGCCAGCTGCAGGAGCGCACGGCCAAGCCGATCCTGGCTTACCTGGCGGCGCACGTGTGGCCCGGCGTCGTTGTGGAGCCTGTCCTGGGCGGCGAGGACCAGGCCAGCCTGCTGTTCCCCAAGCCACACCCGCCCGAGACGCGGGCGGCCGTGGCGGCGTGGCTGGACAGTCTGAACGGCTGGGACCTGGCGGGCGTCGAGCGGGCGACGCTGGCCGGTAAGAGCGTCGTCGTGGCCTCGCGGTTTGTGGCTGGCTGGTCGCCGACGGCCGTGACGCCGGCTGTCGCCAAGGAAAACGGCAGCGGAGCCCTGTCTGTCGAAGACGCCTTTGCGGCGACCAACATGGAGACAGCCTTCCAGACAGCACAGTGGGGCGAGGTGGAGGACACGCACGACGTCGAGCAGGCAGACTTGCGGCGGCACTTTGGCAGCGTCATGCTGCTTGTGAGCTGAGGGGAGGTGATACTATGACGGAGCACACTGTACAAATAGCATATTTACCAGACGACACATATTCCAAGATGAAGGCTCAAGCATTTACAAGCATCGGTGCACAAGTTCAAAACAGGCAGGCCAACATCTGACAACTTGGCCCAGGATAAAGAAAACCGTTCAACGAAGCTATAAAAACCATCCTAGATCACGGCATATTCTAACGGTAGATCTGATGGCCGTTTTGAGAGAAACGAGTATCAATTATTCTCACAGGACAGGGATACAACCGCTGCCCGCCAAAGGCTATTGCGATGTCGTAAATCCGAAAGCCGAGAGAAAAAGAAAACGACAAAGCAGCCATACCACACCTCTCAGCCCTGTACTCTGAGTACGGAGCAAACAAACATTTGATTGACTGCGGAAACAGGCCGCAGGCGGATAGGGCAGAGCTGGTTGACCTGACGTGCGTTGTCTCGCAGCATCTCTTCATCTCCGCCGCTTCTAGGTCTGCGAAGCAATGGAAGTATTTTAGGACATGTCACAGGTGATACATTTTTTAAGAAGAACAAAAGGCGAAAAAGACATCGTTGCCAAAAGTCCCTCTCCGTATGATATTGTATAATCTTACTGTCAACTCTGCCATGATTCTTACAGCCACAGCTCGCCGATGGCATATCATGAAGACCCTGATTGCAAAGGCGTGCACATTTTGTGTCAGAATACGTCGTATGCCTTCTAGGTAGCATCTCACTCTGTGAGCATCACTGCGGTTGTTCATCGCCCGTTCCCTGGGAATTGGAGAAGCTGGATCCACAACGGCCGAAAGCCGAAAGCCGATAGATGCCAGGTCCCAAGGAACAGGAACGCACGACCCAGTGCCTAGGTAAGAACGTGCAATGTTTTCTTTGTCTTTTTCTTTTTCTTTTTCTTTTCTTTTTATTTGGATTTCATCGTCCCAAGTCCCATTGCCACGCTCATTTCACGCCGGCTGGGCCGTCCCAAGAAAAGGCACCTGCGGTCTTGATCCACTAAATGAATATGAATACAGAGACCGTTCTATTTCTGTTTGGAATCACCCCCAAAATGGCCACCAGTCTGACCTTATGTGAGAAGCTACAATCCTCCCGTACGTTCAAAGCGAAAGTCACAGGGGAATAAATGAAGACTGAAGCACGTCGCACTCGCAGAATCAAATGTCTCGAACGCATGCAGAGTAAATGTCCTGCAGACCTGCAGAATACAGAATAATGAAAACGGCTATCGCAGCAAATTCAAAGCCGTTATGTACTTGCCCGTTATTGGCGCAGGACCGTTCCTTCCTGTTTCCCCCTCATAATTTCAGGGCTCTTGCACTCTCCGCAGAGTTTCTATCTTTCGTTTCGGATGCTGGAGGCGGCAACCGCAAAGGTGGTTGACGCTTTCTTCTCCAGGAGACAGGCAGCTCCTTCCCCGCCGGGGCACCCCACAAAGTGCCGAGGCGCGCTATCCTGCTCTGGCCGCCTCCACGCTTTGCACTTTCCCGCTCGCTGGAACTTGTAGCTCCACACGCCCCAGACACACTATCGCACTGTGAAAGAGGAGAAGAAGGGGAAGGAGGCTCCATTGCGGTTGCCCGCTCAGGAGGAGGAGAGAAACGGTCACGACAGCAAGGTTACCACGCTCCGTGCCTCCTCTTTTTCCGTGTCGTTCTTTTATTTTCTCGATTCTTCTGTTCTTTTTCTTGCTTTTCTTCTGTATTTTCTCTCTCCGACTCTCACCACCCGTCGTCACCTTTCATCTGCTCTCACACATTCTCTCCTGCGTCCATTCTCACGCCTCTCTTCTTGGCTTCTGAGATCTTTGAAGCCCTTCCGACCTCTCGACCGCCCTTTTGCTCTTTCGGCGGCAATTTTGGCCCGTGTCCTTCGAGTCTCGCGTTTTCGCCGTACACCTTGTGTAGCCGGCGACGCTCCCACGTCCTCTTATTCGCCTTTTCCAGCATACCCGCGTAACGTCCAACACAAGCAGCCATGGTGTTCCATCCGCCAGCATGGGTGCCGCAGCTACCCATGGGTAAGGCAGTGAAATCGGAGGAAAATCAGAGGAAAATCAGAGGAAAATCAAAGGAAGACCTGATATAGTAGAACGTCGTACTACGAGAAAAATGCCGAATACTGACACTTGCCCGCCACAGACCCGCCTGATTCGGTGACGATCGAGGAGTTTATGACCAACGAGGCGTACGGTCGCAAGGCCCTGGCCCAGAGCCGCAACCCCTACACCTGCGGCCTCACCGGCAGATCGTACTCATGGCCCGAGATGAAGCAGCGGGTCGACTTTGTGGCGCGCGCCCTCAGCAAACGCCTCGGCTGGCAGCCCAACGAGGGCACGCCCTGGGACAAGGTCATTTGCACCTTTTCGCTCAACGCCGTCGACTACTTCACCTGCTTGTACGCCACCCACCGGTTTTCGGGCATCAACACGCCTGCCAATGCTGCGTACTCAGCCCTCGAGCTGCAGCACCAGCTCACCAGCTCCGGTGCCGGCGCCGTCTTCACCTGCGCCGTTTTGCTAGAGACGACTCTCAAGGCCACCCGCGCCGCCAACATTCCCGACGACAGAGTGTTCATTCTCCAAGTCCCCGGCGCGCCCGATGCCGCCTTGAAGCTTGCCTCCAGGCACGCAACTCTGGACCAGCTCGTGACGGAGGGCTCCAAGCTGCCCGCCCTCGCTCCTGTGAACTGGACAACGGGCCAGGGCGCTCGTCAACCGGCCTTCCTTTGCTACTCCAGTGGCACATCCGGTCTTCCTGTAAGTGGCATGCGCATTTCTTCCAGCACCTTTGTCTTTGTTTTCGTCCGAATACTGACCCCCGCCAGAAAGCCGTCATGATCTCCCACCGCAACGTCATCGCCAACGTCATGCAGATGAAGGAGTACGAGTCTGTGGGCCGCAAGCTCAAGGGCATCGACACACAGGTCGAGATCGGTCTGCTGCCCTTCAGCCACATCTATGGCCTCGTCCCTATTTGCCATGCCGGCACGTACCGTGGCGATGCCCTCATCGTCTTGCCCAAGTTTGAGCTCGAGACCTTCCTTGGCGCCATCCAGACATACAAAATCCAGATGCTTCGTATTGTAAGTTTTTAGCGGTTGCAATCTTGTCCGTGTCTGTCAATCGCCAGTCCTAACCTCACTCTCTCGCCAGGTCCCGCCAATTCTCATCCGCCTACTGCGCACCCAAGACGTCTGCTCCAAGTATGATCTGAGCACTGTCCGCTTCGTGTACACTGGTGCTGCCCCCACCGGCGAAGAGACCATCGCCGACCTGCTGAAGATCTACCCCAAGTGGATTGTTGGCCAGGGCTATGGTATGACGGAGACCTCCACTGTCGTGTGCTCAACAAGCGAGCACGACACCTATCACAGATCCTCGGGCTCGCTGGTGCCGGGCGCCAAGGCCAAGATCATTGGCTTTGATGGCGAGGAGGTCACCCAATACGACACTCCCGGCGAGCTGCTTGTTCAGTCGCCGTCTGTTGTTCTTGGCTATCTCAACAACGAAAAGGCTACCAACGAAACCTTTGTCTTCCACGAGGATGGCCGCTGGATCCGGACCGGCGATGAGGTCATTATCACAAAGGCCCCCTCGGGCAACGAGCATCTCGTTATCGTTGATCGCATCAAGGAGCTGATCAAGGTCAAGGGCCACCAGGTCGCCCCCGCCGAGCTCGAGGCCCACCTTCTGACGCATCCTGCTGTCTCCGACACGGCCGTCATCCAGATCCCCGACGACAACGCTGGCGAGGTGCCCAAGGCCTTCGTCGTCCGCTCTCCCGAGTACGCATCCAAACCAGCGGCCGATGTGGCGCGTGAGATTGCAAAGCACGTCCAGGACCACAAGGCTCCGTACAAGTGGCTCAAGGGCGGTGTAGAGTTCATCGACGTTATTCCCAAGAGCCCAAGTGGAAAGATCCTGCGTCGTCTGCTGCGTGACCAGGAAAAGGCCAAGGCACGGAAGAGCGGTTCCAAGCTGTAGAGTGGCCTGGGCATGAAAATAGAAGACGTTTGTTGTTAGCTGGTGTATATAGAATGGTGTTGTCGGCCCCAATGCCGCTCATGTTTGATTTAGCCAGAGTATCTAGTTGGATTTTTTTCTGTTTCATATAGCACCTCTGATTTCGATTGTTTTGCATGCCTGCCTTGTCGTGAGGCTCAAGTGGAAGATGAATCTTGCACGATGCCACGGGAGAAGTACGCAACACTCGTCCTGTTGGTAGACTTCTGGCTGATTTCGAGCTCGTCGCTTTCGACCGTGGCTACCCACAGTGATGAGTCGGCAGGGCTTGTGCTACCCCCTTGTTGGCCTCCCCACAAATCCACGAGCTCAATTGGAAGGCGTGTTAAGCAAACATGGAGGCCACAGTAATAGTCTAGAAGTGTCTTGTATCGGGGCTCTATACACTGGGCCCGCGCCAGTTCGTCGCAGCAAAGTCGGAACACGGTAGGCCGGTCAATATGGCGTCTTTGTTGAAGAGCGGCAAGCGCAAGCCGGTACGTAGCGTCTTGGTCGATGGTTTGTGGTGGAGCGGTTTCAGGGCCATCTTCCATGTCCTCCACTGTACCGGTTCTGGTTGGCCCTTCGTCGGGACGCTTCACGAGGGTGCTGTTGAGGACAAATACAAGTGGTCGGTTTGTCGAGCCTGGTGGGCGTGTGCTCGACTGGGTAGCGGCCAATGCTTTCAAGCGACGCATCAATTGCCCATACAGCTCGTATAATCGGCCACCGTTGCTTTGCAAACGCATCCACTTGAAATGGTGGTCCACCTCTGTGAGGATCACGATGCTCGGGGGCGTTTGTGAAAGGGGTCCTATTCCAGTGCTGTCCTGCCCGGCTCTCCCTGCCCTTGGTTCCTGCTCCTGGTCACCTTCCTGCTGGCGGTTGACAGTGGACCACAGACGCTGAAAGGGCAAGCCAGCTTCCAGCTCGTTGAGGACGGCCTGTAGATCTTCATGCTCGTAGACGCGGGAGATCAGGATCCGGCGGAGAATCGAAGTCTTGGACTCAGACGATAGCCTGTGCTTCTCTTGACGATTGTCACCTCCTTCGTTGCTTTCACTGCTGCCTATACTCGGACCCAAACTACCTTTCAGTACACCCTTGAGGAGACGAACAACGTGAGCCACTGGGAGTGTGGTGATCAGCCGCGTCGTGGCGGTCGGATTCCGGAGCAAGTGCTGGACAGCCACTTGAAGAGATATCTGCCATTGTATTAGATGAGAGGCAATATGTGAAAAGCGTGCAGCAATAGACTAACCACAATGCCAACATCGCCCTCAGAGCTCAGGCCGACCAGTCCACCCGTCAACCCGCCGTTCACTTGGCCGCCGAACACCCGACTGTCCAGCTCGGGGCAGCCACTTGTGTAGCATATCGCTCCTGTTTCTTTTACCTCTACCTCCACTTCCTTGGATGCTTCAGCGCGTGATTGAGAAGGCTGCTCGAGGCTGTGTTGCGCATGGCCAATTACGGCCGCTTCATCCTGCCACTTGAGCACACCTGCTTGGCTCATGGTCTCGGATCGTGGCGAGAGGAAACCGTAGTCAACTCCGTACCAATGCTGCCAATGTGAAGGCAGTCAAAAGGTGAGAAGCTTTGTGTCCTTAAACTCACACGCTGTCGTTCCCCCGGTCCAAATTTGTAATCGGGGCGGGGAGCAGCAGAAGATTATCCGCTCTGCGAGTCGAGAAACAGTTTTTTTGCGGCCCGCGAGACGGGTTTGCTGCCGTGTCGTGGACAAAGGGAGTTTGTGCCGTTATAATTGAAATGGTTCGTGTGTGGGATGGTTTGGAGGAGGAGAGAAACAAACGCACCTCTGCCAGGTGTTGCTTACGTCTGTTTTGGGAGTCGTTAGGCAGGTGCGTTTGTGGTTTGTGATGGTCGTTCTTGCACAATTACCCACTCAAGCAGTTAGTTGCCCGCTTAGCACCAAAACATTCTTTCAATGAGTAGCCTCGTGCCTGCCACTTCACATCCCCTCTCATTCGAACTGGGCACGACTAATAGTAATGATGAAGATGAAAACTTTTAGAAAGAGCGACCGTGATCTCACCACTGCGATTGTCTTTTCGTTAAAATAAAACGTCTTTGAGCATCTATCACGTGCACACCCGCCTGTGTCAAATTATCACTGATATTTTCACTCCACATTTACAGGATTTAGGGTGTCACACAGCCTGACCCTGACCAGATGACAATATTAAGGTCCTTTTTAAGGTTTTATTTTGGATTTAATAGATTCCAGATTGGTTGCTATATGGAATTTGGTAAAGGAAGCTGAGAAGGAGTGTCGGTGAGAACAGAGCCAAAATAAACAAGCAAAGGACAAGGACAAAACGAAACAAAAGAAATCAAAAGAGAGCAAAAGCAAAGAAAACTCGAAGGAGCGTACTGAAAGAAACGAAACGCCAAATTTCCTCCGAAAAACCACCCTATGATGTTAAGCCATCAAGCACATGTCCGAGAGCATATCGAAATAGTGACTGACGGCGAGATGTGATAGGCCAGGGTAGAACCAAGAAAAGAAAGAAGGAGCAAGTCCAATCGCCGCCAGATCTTCCAACACACGCATATGCTCGGGCATATCGTGGCGCAATGTGTGTGAGATTTATTTCGTTTTGCTTGGGTATTTTTTTCGGGGGCCCCTTATCTCCCTTCTAGAACAACAAAGTACATGAAAGCCCTACCTCCTCTTGGCCACCCGTCATGCATAGACACGGACAAGCTGGCAGAGGCAATCTCAAATCGTCTTTTGACCACTGACATACTTGTTATGTCGCCGGGTTCTCGCCAGCCTCGCTCCCGCCTTGCTCGGATGTCCGGCAACTGCTCCGCCTGCTAGTCCTCGCTAAAAACCGGTCCCTCTAAGAGTCCTTAATGATCGAAGGAGGCGGCGGTGGTGCCGGTCGGCGGGGACCCTTCAAACTCTTTACACGGGCGAGCAGGCCCGAAGGCTTTGACTGAGGCTCCTCGCCGCCGCTAGAGATAACAGTTGTGGTGGGATTGCTCGTGTCTGCTGATGCAGTAGCAGTCGTGCCATCAGTGGTTGACCGGCGCTCGAGGCCGAGGCCGAGGCCACGAGGAGGGCTCGGTGGGCTAGCAGGCGTGGCAGAGTTCTTCCTACGGACGGTGATTATATCCTCGCCCTTCTTGGAGTCGAATTCGTCAAACGGGTTGGTGTCGTTGTTGTATCTGCCTGTCGTCGCTCCTGCCGAGGCTGGTCCGCTGTCTGTGCTAAAGGCACGGGTTGGGTGAGGCTCGCGTGGACCCCGGTTGATACTCCGGAAACGCTGTGCAAGCGACTTCTTGCGCTGCAGCGGGTTGTCCTGGATATCCTGGGCCCGCTCAGCCTCGCGGCGCTGGATGGTCGTGCGGGCAGCCGGCGTACCCTCAAGGAACGTCGAGGTACCGAGTCCAAGGCTTTGGTCACCATGGAGAGCAGTGCCCCGCTGCAGAGGGTCGAAAACGCCAATAGGAGCAATCTTGCCGCTGGACGGAGGCTGATGGTTGTTGGAGAACTCCCTGAACGCCTCATCCTCACCTTGGCCCATAAATGTCTTGTGGTCCGGCCGCTTATTGAGGGGACCGGAGCCGCCAATGCTGTTGTTGAGCGAATCCTTGGGGAACGCCTGCATAGGAGCACGGCGGCTTCCTTTGCGGTTGCGGTGGGGGTTCAGTGCATCAAAGGGACCATCGTGGTGGAAAACTGCAATGTGTTAGCTTGTCGAGTAACACGCATCAACTTTATGGGAAAATAGACGAGACAACGAGAAAGCTACGTACCATTGCCAAAAATGCTCGAGGCATCCATCTGGTCAATAATGTCGTTGCGACGGTGAGGCCGTGTGCCACGTTCCCGCTGTTCCTGCTCACGCTTGCGAAGGTCGCGCAGCACCTTCTCGCCTCTGGAGAGCGTCTTGTCATCCGGGGCAATCGACGACTCGGAGTTACGACGCGCACGAGTCGGCTGGGACGGCCGCCGGCCAGAAGAGCTCCCAATGGCAGGCTCGCCCTTAGCGATGCCAATAGCTCCAGCCTTGGATTTGTCTTCTTCCTGCGAATGAGTCGTTCGATGATTGCCCGGAGGCGATTGCCGCGGTGGTGCGTTCTTAGAGCGAGGCGGCGGAGGTCCTCCACGACCGCCACGGCTCGGGCGGCCTCCGGGAGGACCGGGAGGGCCACTGCCAGGCGGACGTGGCGGGCGGCTGTCTGTCGGCTTCTTAGGCGACTCGCTGCCACCCGTAGGAACAGTGGTGTTGGGGTTCTTGATCGCAGACATGGCTTTGTCTTCGACTGTGAGAGATGTCTGCATGAGATGTCAGTCGTCAGCCTTGGCAGGTCGACGATGGTGAAGGGGAGAGGAAGAAGATAAGAAAGAAAGAGGGGAGGTATACGAAAAGGTTTAGGCAGGGAGGGTGGGAATAAGCAACGCGATAAACAAAACAACAGAAGTGACAGGAGAAACAACCTCAACGGGAAGGAGCGTCTGGTGGCACCCAAAAAAGGAAGGAACGAGGGGACACTGGAACGTGGTTCCGCGTATGACGCAAACGAGCGCCACAGGGCAACAACGAACGACCAACAATTGCAAAGGCAGAAGACAAAGCGAGGGGCAGAAAATGCGATGTAAAGAGGCACAGTCACAACGTACAAAAATATCGTCCAGAGATGACCGTGCAGCTGGTCTGGTGGCCATGTCGTCGAGGCTAATCAACAGGTCGGCGTTTGATGAAGAAGTCGGCTTGTCGTTGGCAGGGTCCAGGAAAGGGTTCCGTGAGACAGGTCTTCCGTTCGATGTCGTCGTCGGTGCAGGGTCGAGAAACGGTGACGTTGGGCTGGGGATGGATGGGGAGACCGCGCGTGTGCGGAAGGGGTTGTTTGAGGAGAGTTGCGGCCGCCGGACGTCCGCTAGAAAGAGAAAATAGTGTGAGTATGGTTTAAAACGTGTCCCGAGAAAGACGAGCAGAAATGGTGGAAAGCGGGTGCAAAGAGCTGATGTGTCCTGAGAAATGCTTGAGAGACGGCTGGGTTTGAAAACAGCAGTTTGACAAAAGAGAGACAAGAGGTTCAAAGAGACGAAAACAGAGCCGAGGCGACAAAGTCGAAAGTCGGAGATCAGAACAAGAGAGTTGAAGAAGAGAGAGGAGATCAGGAACGGGCCAGGTCCAATGCGTTTGTCCAAAGTTGATAAAGAGATCAAAAAAGAAGAAAGCACAGGGTAAAAGCTGCGCGTCTCCAGTGTGGATGTTCGCTCCTTGGCAGGTTTGGTTTCAGACAAATTAGAATCCTGGAACAACCTTGGAATTCGATTGGCAAAATGGGAGCGGGTGGAAAAAGCCTTTGCAACGGCAGCGCGCAGAAGTCGATGACGAATGACAAGGCGACAGTACTATAAAGGATCTGAACAAATCTCGTCCCGAGTCGAATGCCGCTGCGGGAGTGTGTTGGCGATGTGACCTCTGGAATTTGGCGATGATGGCGATGATGGCGATGATAAGAGGCAAGGACAACCAAGGGGGCCCCTGGCTGGGATGGATGCACCACCTAGTCCAGTCGAATCGAATCGATCGAAGCTGTGATGTCGTGGCTCTGCGGATATATGTAGGGCGCGGCCTCTCTGATGTACTCTTGTTCTCGTTCTCGGTGGTTTCGTCTGCTGTCTGTTTCTGTGTTCCGCTCTGTCCTCACATTTTGTGCTCGCGGGCTGCAGGTTCTCAGGACACAACAGCGCGGGTCGGGCTGCACATATAGATCACGAAAGGCAAAGAAACGACGCAAGGTCCAGCAATGCGGCCAAGCTATGCCGGCCACGCGTCACGCATGCACTTCGCCTATATACACGGTTGTTCAAGCAGAATACATACCTGACTGGTCTGATAAGAAGTCGGACATGGTGAAAGGAATGTGCGAGGGGCGGGCCCGCGCGCGGAGAAGTGTGAAGGTATTTAAGGAGAATTAGGGTGTTTTATCGTCTCTTGTTCCCACATACAAAGATGCAGGCACGAGCACACAATTACACTCGACGCTCTCGTTCGGGCGGTGGAAAGATTGAGTAAGAGACAGAGACAGACGGCCGGAGTGGGTTGAACGGTGTGGTTGGATGGAGAGGCGAGGGGTCGAGGTGGTATGTGGAAATCTTGTTTGGGAGAGGGTCGGACGCGCCCTGTTGCGAGGAGACGGCAAGGCAAGAAAACTTGGTTTTTGGTTTTGGATTGGACAGGCAGGGAAGGCGAGCACGCAGGACGAACGTCTACAAACAGAGACGGGGATCGGCAGCAGATATGTTGAGACCCCCAATCGAGTTAACCGGGGCCCATGAGGGCACAGCAGAGAGGCAGGGCTGCGAAGCAGCTGGGAGCTCGGCGATGGACGATGGACGATGCGATAATGGCGAGCGTGCGCAGAGACGAAAGTTCGAAGGCCGGAGCGCAGGTGGGCTGGTATGGTTTGCGATTCTGCAAGTATGCGGACAAGCTGTTATTGAACGATCAGGGCGAGTTCGATCAGGGAGAAAAGAAAACAGCAAACTGCCACCGAGCGACAAGAAGAAAGGGGGTGCTGGCGAGAGAAAAAGAAGTGGGGTGGGATTGCCGAAGGGGTAGGGGGGCCTTGTTTTCTGTTTTCTGGAACACCGAGGGCGAGGGCAGTGTACTGGCGGCCGCAGTTGGAACAAAGGGAGAGAAGGTGGGAAAGATGCACGGCGTTTCTGTATGGAGCACTCCGTATGCGGACGGGAATACCAAGACCAGGGGCCGTGCTCTGCGGAAAGGGGGGGGGCGGCTTTTCTAGGTATTTCAAGGTTTGTGGTTTGGTTTTGTCGTCTTTTGAATTCCTTAGCAGGTTTCGAGTCGATCGAAAGGTGGTGCCTGTTTGTTGAGCTCGTTTAGGTTGCTGGCCAGGGAGCACAGAACGTAGACGGCGGATAGGGGCAGACGATGGCGTGGCACAGCAGTACGAAGACGAGGTGAAGAGGGGGCCGTGCAAGGGGCACAGGGAAAACGGTGAAGAGAAATGCACACCACGAGGTGTCCCGTGTTGGATTGAAGAGGGGAAATAGGGGAAATAGGGGATCTTATGCAATATAGAGATAAAGATGTAGCTGGCGGAAGTCTATTTTGTATGGTTGCTATTTAACAATGCTGGATATTGATAATAGGCGCGGTACAATGAGGAGCGGCACGACAGGAGAATGGCAATAAGAGAAAAAAAGAAAAAAAAAAAGGAAAGAAAACGAGGAATGTGAAATGGAGACTGGGTTTAAATTGATTGGGAAAAGGGACGAAAAGGGAGAACCTGCAAGAGGTGGGAAAAGAAGCATGCGGGAGATGGAAAAAAGATGGGGAAAAGTATTTTAAAAGGCGAGAAAATGGGAAAGGCGGGCCCGAAAAGAAATAACGAAGGACAGGGACTGGGGGGCTGCTGGAAAGTGTGCAAATGGCTATTGACCTGGGAGGAGCGATGCACGAGGAACAATCAAAGCAGGAGCGACGGAAGTGAACAGGAAGGAAGCAAAGCACAGCACTTCGTAAACGAGATATCAATCCCAAATAATCAAAAATCCATAAGAAGAAGGCACAGCAATGACAGGAAGGTCAGTGATGCTGGAGATCGGTACGAGGGAAGGAGCAGCCCCCAAAATCAAATTGATGCCGCCCGCAGCCAAACCGTTGGCCCAACCAGCGAGAGAAGGCAAGATCGGCGTCAGGCCCGTCAGGGCCAAAGAGGGGTCGAGAAGGGGTAGCGCGAAAAGAGGCACACGACGGCGTCGACAGGCACATATCTGTGGCGCTAACCGCCATGTCTCTGGCCGATGGCCGTCACGAAGGGACTGAGGGTCTGGTGGCATGGCCATTAATAGGGGACAACCCATTTAACAAAGATCGGTGGAGCCTTCCTAATCTAGAAAATATTCTCATCTTCTCACATGAAAAGGGACATCGCACAAGGGAAGGCGCGAATGGTGCTGGGCAGGCAAGAGCCAGGTACAAAGTTGAAGGTTTGCGCCTTACGTCCGACGGCATTATTTTTATATACCCTTGAGAATGGAAGGAGCGAGGCAGTGCCCATTATTGTTCCTTCCTGAGAATTGCGGCGACGATGTGACGGTGAGAGACTTCTCCCGTACGAAGAATACTGAGTAAATACGGAGTACTCCGTACAGCCTGGCAGCTGGTGACGGCTGGTGGTGTGTCGTCCCTTCCTCCTCCGCCCACCACTGTGTTACGCTGGCGTGTCATAGAACTCCTCACTTTCACACTATCCAATTCCCGACCGCCAATACAACGCCTTCTTCACCGCCAGAATCGGCCATCTGCCGGAGCTCACGAGAGGACGCCTCTCCGGGGCTTTTGTTTCCTTTTTTTCTCTTATGGCCCTGTCCCAATCTTCGAGTTATTAGACCCTTTACCCGCCTCATATGGTCTGTTTCGCTCGTCGTATTCTCTTGCCGTCTCTGTTCTTTTTCGCCCTTTCACCTTTATCTGTTGGTCCTTTTGGGTCCCCCGGATGCTGCATGAATCTCGTATTGAAAAGTCAGCCACTGATAGGTCACGATCAGTTGTGTGATGACCACGTTTTCGGGACCAGGCTTGGACTTTCCGGTCGAACTGGACAGCACACGTCAGAAACCGGTCATCGTCCAGCTATCCAATTCAACAACACTTCAACAAAATTCAGCGAGCAAAAAGAAACAAATACGGTCAGACAAACCCAGCCAGAGAGGGGAAGTGGCCGTTGTGGACACAGTGCACGCGCCATGTTTATTTTGTGCAGTAGGCAATGTACGATATTGAAGAGGAAAGGTGCGCTTATTTCAACGGCCACTCCTTGAGGATATTGTTTTAGCATGTTTATCGCGAATTACGTCGTACAGCATTCTTCCACAAGCAAGCCCATCACAATACCACTGCGACATCCAGGAGATGCCCTCTCTCCACTTCCCCCTTGAATATCGATTATAATTGCGTGACATGATGAGCATCCAGAGTACCTATCTCGTCGACGTTTGTCCTCCTCCACAGCTCAGCACCCCTGACGACGTCGTATGGCGGATGGATGCCAAGACAAATCTCGTGTTGACCATGAGTGAGAGCACAGATTTTGTTTGGTCGCTCACCCATTATCATCAAAATCCATGACGGCATGTCCCGCATTCAGATGTTGTTTAGCGATCTAGAGTCCGAAGACTAATACGATACGTCGTACATACCAAGCATTGAAGTGTATCACTCAGCCAAGCGTCTTCCGGTTGTCTAGTAAGATCCTAGCATTAATTCGGGGAGCACAAAATAAACAAAGTTTGATCCCGTTACATCCCAACCGGAATGAGCTATGAAAATCTTCAAATACGAGGTTTCAATGGACATGTTCTCAAGGTTGCTGTCAGTTGGCGTAGAGGACTCCGTATCTGTCTGTGAGACGGAGATGAGGCGACGAGGCCCGATTTCGGGCTACAAGGTGACACACGGGGAACGGAGAAAGGGGGGGGGCCGGCATATCGCCAACAAATCCGGCAAGACCCGGTGTTTGTTGGAACGGCCCCGGACAGCGAAATTTCCGGCCGGCTTCATCCCGAAGCGATCATCCTCATTACACACAGGCACCAACTTTCAAGATACAATTTCGTGTCGACAGTATTATCAGGATGGTGGCGTCCCGAATAACCGCCTCCCGGTATCTCGGAGTCTCAACCAATTTTAATATAAACATATATATATTAAAAGCAGCAAGTCCACAAGAACACTCACGTTACACTTTTGAGCGACGATTAGATAGGTCCTCAAGAGACGTGACCGAAAAGCCCAACTGGGGTATACTCAAGAGGGAGCATCAAACATATTATTTTGCTTCAGTCCTCGGGCAACAGACAAGCCACCAAAAGCTTGCATCAAGCACGTCACCTTCGTCCAATATTGATGAAGGTTATCATAATGCACCCCAAAACACGCCCGGATTTCCCCTGCAATCATCAACCTGATCCTCCACGTCATTGACGCCTCGTCATCTATATCGCTTAACGGCACAGAAAGAAGGCTCGGCAGCCCGGGGGCCGCTCCACAGATCCTTACACGACGCCCCGGGTAATCATGCGATTAGAATAGAACAGAGACTTGAAGTTCCGATTTTGTCCACATGCAGGAGGATTTTGATAGGCAAACTGAGCCATGCCACGGCGCTCGAAGAAATGATCACTCTTGGTGATTGCGATGGAGTTCGGAAGATATGCATGCATCCTCGCATCCAAAACTTCTGGAATTTGGCCCTTAATTGCAATACTGCTCGCCAGACACACGAGCATAAAGAGAACAAAATACCAAAAAAAGACATCGCATCTCTTTTCACATAATTTACAACGCGCCGTCCATTGTGTGTCAGCGTCCAGCATTTATGTGCTTGGACTTTGCAGGGTGTTTTACGCATAAACAATCCCAAGACGACTGGCCACATAAAGGAGACCATCTGGGGTTATCCCGACGACATCCTTGTTTCTCCTAAAATTACCCGAGAAGCGCAGGAACTGCTGGCGCTCTCAAAACGGCGTTGAATTCAACCAGGACCCGGATCGCCCAATGCCTGTCCTCCGTAATAGAGTTCCAACATCGATGCCATGCTTTTTTGGCCAACCTTGGCCTGGGCCCCTGAAGGTCTGACAAATTTGCATAGATTTTGATAATTTCTACCTGTCCAGCATATTTTCAATGTAGCCAGCAAAGGTACAGTTGCAAGGGAGGGACCTGTATTTGTCAGTGCTGTGAATGAGACGAGAATGGTACTGCCGGGCAGCAATCATCTATCGGCTCTCTTATCTCACTCGGTAGCTTTCCATCTTCTTCTTGACACTAAAGGCAAATCGGCATACGTACTTCGCCTTGAGGAATTCTTTTCTCCGGTTGACGGGCCACTCCCACGACGTCTGCTTGGCCTTTCTCCATCAACATGCCAGTGCACGCCGAGTTCTGGGTCAAACCCATTGCCGGTTGGGCACAAAACCCCGATTTCTGAGATCATAAAGCTGAGCTCTCGTGACACTTTTTCCAAAAAGGAAAAACCAAAGGGAAAAAGGAACATGGGACGCTGCATCTCCTAAATTCCAGAATGACAAAATAAGTGCATAAGCTTATGTGGAGCCTTCTCGTGCTTGTCAAGCTTGGGGTGTCTCAAATCTCGCCTTGTCTGCAACTGTTTTAGCCCAACCGTGGTAGCAAGGCTCTAGATCCGATAGCTTGCTAGCTCATCCCCAGGCGTAGGTCATCATGATAAATGCACTTTCAATTCCTAGTAAGCAAGCTACTCATCACAAGAGCCTCTATTTTCTGGCCAGACGCCCGGTTGCAACTTGGGCTGTTTTTGGCCTCCATTTTTGGCTTCCTGTGCGGCCCTGTGCTTCCGTCCCGAGGGCCGGACAAGCTGTTCTGCGCGCTTATTCGTAGTTCGCATCTGGAAACGGGGTGGCTGCACCGGGAAAGGGCACAAAAAAAATGCACGCAAGCGAGCAATGATATCCTGTCGATTTTCCGTGCCACTGGAACTGGTCTTCTGCCTCCAAGCCCTCCTCACGCCCTATTTGCCAAGAACAACGTCTTGTTTTCAGATATGTAGGGCCTATCTGGTCTGTCTTGCCGGGCACTGGCCAGCCAAACAAAGTTGACCAAACAAAGGCTTTCCAATAACGCATATACATGTGGTATATTGCTGCCTTTTCCTTGATTTGTCTGCAAGTATGCCAGCCAACCAGCATTTGGGGTGCACAGAACGCCGTCGGCACCGGGCACGGCGGTCGTGCTCCCCCTCAAGAGTGTTGCTTTACATGTCTTTGTTAAGTGGTACAAAACTGTTGGCTGCCATAAGGCTATCTCTCACTCGTCGTCGTATTTTCCCGTAGGACCCAACTGTGCCTGCATGCCGCCGGATTGCCGCAGAAAAGAGCCATAGCTTCATGTCTACAGAGGTCTCGTGCCCTGTCTAGCTGCATCTGCCTGGACACTTGCGTGTTTCTATATATTGCCGTATATCTTTATTCTTCTTTGTTTCGTTGCTTGTTGCTCTCAATCCTGCCATTCAGTCAGTGTTTCTCCGAGGCCAAATCTTGTTTTCTGATTCCTGTTTCAAATCCCTTTCCCAGTCGTATCCTTATCCTTTGCCTTTGTCTTCTCCCGAGATCGCATGCTGCCTGAAGACAAGAGTAATTATGCAATGCCTTACTCCGTTGTCCCAACAGCCCCGCCTTAATTGCACGTAATAGTACAGTGCGCATATTAATAACTACACTGTTTAAAATCACGCAAAAATGGCAAGAGCTACACAGTGTGGGGCTTCTTTCAGCCGCGCGCCTTTTGCTACGACCGACGCCTTTTGACAGGGCCCACCCCTATTATCCAATTTCCTCCCCTCTGGGCGGCAACGAAAGACAACACCCCTCCATCGTGCTCTGTGCATAACAGGGCGTTTGCTGGCAGATGTGGCGGACGGTGATATGGTAAGATATGACATTGCGAATTTCCCACCTTCGCTCATAAAGCCTCCCTTTCGCTCGCTTCTTTCCACTTGAGCTCTAACTGCTGTCTCAGGCTGGTCTTGCTTCTTTGGGAAATTCGATGATTCTAGTTGCTCTTTGGCTGCTTGGTGTTGCTCAGATCGCTCCCTCGCATTTAACACCATGGCTCCACTCCTTCCATGTCTTGCTCCTTCCCACTGCTACCGCTAGCCTCCCCGGCCACCGTCTAGCCGCCATACGCTCCTGCCAGCAGCCACCACCACTCCAGCGAAGCAGCCTGCCTTTTGGCCTTTCCCAGCTCGTTTCCTCCTTCCCTCTCTTCCTTCACACCCCTATTTTCTGTCTCTGGCGGGCATCCCAGTCTGCCCAAGCCATCCTTTCACTGGCTGTCCAAAGACGGTCTGGGCGTCTTGTTCACTCCTGCTCATCAGTCTGACGCCCCGTTTTCTTGTTTGCTCGATTGGCAACGAGCTGCAGGTCACCCACCACCTTCCCCAAGAACAGCACAGCAGATCAGCGTCGCATTTGTCTCCTTCCCGGGGCTTCCAGACAAGCTCCCTTCTTTCCTTCCTTTTCGAACATGTATTTATGGAGAAATTACTCAGTAGGAAACAGCCCAAATAATGCCAGAAGAGGGAGGTTCGACGCCTTTCGGGGAGCCGGTCTCGTATCGTGTCAAATCGCCGAACCAGTGTCACGGAGTAACAACGCGTATAACTATTCGTGAACGGAGTAAAATGGCAGCAGAGTTGACAGCTAACCATCTCTCGGAGGGTGCGAGTCGCGGTCTTAGATCCGCCTAGGCTCTGGACCATGGCCTCGGCCGTCCGACATGTCATAGACTTGTTGGCACAGGGCCTAGGCTTCTTGGTGACTTTTTTGGACACCTGTCGGTGGCTCTTGCCGGGTCGGTTTCTGAAATTCTTGCCCTTTTTGCCTTTTTCGCGTGGCCTTGCCACCGCTCAGCTTTCTTGGGTCGCTCTTTCCGGACCGCCTATTTGCCCTTCTTTATTTCCTTTTTTATTCCTTTTTTAGCGGCGAAACCACTCATATTCGTAGGCTCGTTCCTCCCTTACGGAGCACGCCCCTCCCCCTCCTGCCCCCAATAACCGTTCTTTCCGAACCGTCACCACAACCTTTCCTCCTCCTCGCCCCCTCTCGTAAAGCCCCAAAAACCTTCTGCCCTGCCACCAAAACGACCAAAACGCCAGCACGGATCAATCAAATCCCAACACACCAGCACACTAATACCATCAACGTTAGGTAGCAAAGCCCAGAATTAGCACCTGATTTTTTTAACCCCCAAAATCCCAGCCGGTTCTTACAAACCCTCTCTTCCCACGTCCTCGCCCTTTTCCCGATTCTCTCCCTTTTTCTCTCCATTCCGCCCATCTTCCCAACTTCACACCCACGAACTACCACCACCGTGCTGCATCGACGACTGCACGAGATCCACGATCCGAACACTACGACTTTCGCTTCACGATTATATTTTAAATGTAGGTATCATGTCTCTATTGCTTGCTAGAAAGTCGAGAACTGGCTTCGTTTGGCATTCTGCGAGGATTTCGTGTCCTGTCCTTTTGTTCTGTCCTTTTTCGACATCCATCGCCACCTTTCTCGCTTCACCGCCGCTTCGACTCCCAGGGTTATATCGGGTCCAGCACGTCAAAGATTGTCTTTACCGGCAGTGACGTCCCACGCGGAGCCGTCCTCTCGATATTGACAAAATCTTTCGTCTCCTTTGCCTCCTTTTCGACAATCGAGTCACCCTCCTCTCTCTTTTCTCCCGACGCTTTCTGTCTCCCGCCAGGCTCCGCTCTTCCACGCCCTTTGCTTGTCCTGTGCAACTGCTGTGTCATCAACTTGGCCCATCACCCTTTCCCTACAATAACGACGACAATTTTTGCTCCTTTTCTTCTTGTCTCGAGCCTCTCTTTTCCCTTTCCCTTTCCCTTTCACTTTCACTTTCCCTCCATCTCCCATTTTCTCTCTAATTTCTATTTTACTCGTGTCTCGCTGTCCCCCAATATTGATCAGCGCTGTCTGCCTCGTTGCCTCGTGAATCTAGCCCTAAAACGAGGCCCAAAACATTGATAAATAAAAACTGTTTCAACTAACAGCCTCCCTCCCGACAGCATCTCTCATTTTGATCACAACAAACTCCCTCAAACCTAACGACCTCGCGTGCTCGAGGAACAAACTGCAAAGATGACGACCATGGTAAGCATCCTATCCCTACCGGCCATATCTCTCCCCGTCTGCTTTTCAGCCTCAAAAATAAGGTCCTAACCACATCGCCTTGCAGGATCTTCGCGTCGGTAACAAGTACCGCATTGGCCGCAAGATTGGCTCCGGTTCATTCGGTGACATCTACCTGGGCACAAACATCATCTCCGGTGAGGAGATTGCCATCAAGCTCGAGAGCGTCAAGGCCAAGCACCCCCAGCTTGAGTACGAGGCTCGCGTCTACAAGTCGCTCGCTGGTGGTGTCGGCATTCCCTTTGTCCGCTGGTTCGGCACTGAGTGCGACTACAATGCCATGGTCCTCGACCTGCTCGGTCCCAGTCTGGAGGACCTCTTCAACTTCTGCAACCGCAAGTTCTCACTGAAGACGGTCCTGCTGCTGGCCGACCAGCTCATCTCCCGCATCGAATACATTCACGCCAAATCATTTATCCACCGTGATATTAAACCAGACAACTTCCTCATGGGTATTGGCAAGCGTGGCAACCAAGTCAACGTTATTGACTTTGGTTTGGCCAAGAAGTACCGCGATCCCAAGACTCACTTCCACATCCCGTACCGCGAGAACAAGAACCTGACGGGCACTGCCCGTTATGCGTCTATCAACACGCATCTGGGTGTTGAGCAGTCCCGCCGTGACGATATGGAGAGCTTGGGTTACGTCATGCTCTACTTCTGCCGTGGCTCTCTCCCGTGGCAGGGCCTGAAGGCTGCTACCAAGAAGCAGAAGTACGACAGAATTATGGAGAAGAAGATGACCACCCCGACGGAGGTCCTTTGCCGTGGCTTCCCCAACGAGTTCGCTATCTACCTGAACTACACCCGCTCGCTCCGCTTCGACGATAAGCCCGACTATAGCTACCTGCGCAAGATCTTCCGTGATCTGTTCGTCCGTGAGGGCTTCCAGTACGACTACGTCTTTGACTGGACCGTGTACAAGTACCAGAAGAACGCCCAGGCTATTGCCCAGGCTGCTGGTGCCGCTGACGACAAGCAGCAGCGCACCGACGCCGCCACTGGCCAGCAGACGCAGGCAGGTGCTGTCAAGCAGGGCAACAGCGCCCAGATGCTCGCCGGTGGCCGCCCTCGCAACGCCAAGATGATGGGTGGTGCTGGCGACGCTCATGACGCCAGCCGCGGTGCCGGCCCTGGTGACCGGATGTGAGTTGCGCCCACCAAGCCCAACCCAACCAACATTCCTTGTAAGGGATCCTACTTTCTTTCCCTTGTTTCTGCCTTGTCAAGATCTTTGGGAGGTAGCAGGGCTAGGGGTGATGCCCTGCCGTTCTACACGGCCATTGGACATGGTTTCAAAAGGGTTTCCCGGATTTTTTCCCCTTTTTCTTTTGTTGCATCGGGGCTCTTTTGCTAACCAAACCCCTCTTCAAGGCTTCGCTCGTCTTCTCGCGGCCAGCAGGGTGGCGGTCAGGGTGGCCTTTACGGCCAGGGTTACGGGGCTCAGTGAGCAGTGAATCACAACTAGCTTGTCCTTGTGTTGACTGTCAAATGGGACAGATCACCGGGCCTTGCTATGTGAGAAGCACTTCACTCCAAAATCAATCTCGGCATAGGACATTTGGTCCTTTTAACCATCACCGTTGGTGGCCGAGACCCCCTACACCCAATCCTGTCCTCAACATGCTTTTATTGTTTTCCCCCATCATTTCCTATCTTTGTGCTCGGCTCTCCAGTCTGTTACGTCTGGGGCAAGATTTGTTTTATACGGCGGCGATTGTGGTACGGCCATTTCTCGTAATCAGCGAGATGTGGCCTCCTACCCTTCACCACGGAAAGAAGGCGGAAGAAGTCATCCAGCGCCATTCGAACGGGCTTTACACAACTTTGCTCGAAACGACTGTAGCGACCACGCCATCCCCTCCCCCGTTACCGATCACCGTGTTCTTTGTACGGCAGCGACAAGAGCAGTCTTGCTCACCCGATACGTGTTGTGTATGTTATGGCACGCTGCCCGCCAGCCAACAACACTCGGGTTGCACATCATTTTTTTTTTTCGATTATTTGCCGATAGCTGCCAGCTTGTCTTTTTTTCTCTGAGCCACTCTTTTATTTCTGCCTGAGCTCAACCTCGTCATTCAAAATGCTCAGTGCGGAAGCAGTATGGCTGTCTCGGATGAGGAAGTTGACACTTTGGTTCAGCCCATTTATCGAAAAAACGACAGAGGACGGAGAGCGGGATCAACTGGCGTTAGACAGCCACTGTCCCAATATCTACCGCCCTCGTCGATTTATGTGTCGAACAACCAGCCACAAATACTCGATTTGCACCCTCCCCATCACCCTTTCCCAATTGCCCTATTTTCCCCATCTCCCCTTTTGCTTTCTCCACATCCAGCACTTCACGCCCAATTTCCTACTCTCTCTGCCTTGCGTCGATTGTTTTCTCTTTCCTATTTGTCGAGTTCCCATCATGGTTTACGAGTTCCGTTTCGCTTTTTCATGTTTGTTTTCCTTTCGCTACTGTTTTGCTTCTTTGCTTGTCATGTCGCTTCTCAGCTCGCTTGTGGGGAGGTAATTTTCATTTCAAGGGGACGAGGTGTTTTTTGTTTCAGAGCTATGGCGTGCGGAGGAACCAAATTGCAAGAAACCAATATTTAGAAGATATTTTTACGGTGGGCGACCTGGGAGGCAGTGGTAGCCAAGACAGAGAGTTGGCATTGAGTTTGTTCCAAGGCATACTCCATCTTCTACGGATGGACGCCTGAACAAACTTGACCAGTCACTTCTTTTTGCCTTGACGAGGGGACAGTCGTCGTTCCGTTGTTTAGAAAACTGGGAGGAGCTATAATGTTGTGAGGGGAATATCTTGCTCATGCGAGAGGCAACAGTGCATTGTGCTGTGCTTCTGACCGTGGCAGGTGGGACAACTCTGTGGTTTTCAAGGCTTCGCAGTATCTGCTTGCGGCACCTAAAAGTCATATTTGTCCATAGAACCACCCAACTCAATTGCGCGTTATTCTTTAGCAAAACAACAATTTATCTCTTCTTACGGCGTACCTTGAACCGACTTCTTGACTCATGTTCTGTCATTTGCATTTTGTGGTAGAGTGCGTATGCCCCGTGATCTTGTACTTTGTCCTCCGTACATTCCCATCTGCGCGCAGGCACGGAATCTTGCATGCTTAGTCAACTTAAACAGTATGCCTCACCCAACATCGCAACACTAAAATGCGGGAAGGGTCATGATCGTTCCTTCCGTCACAAGCCCCCAAGACATTCGGTGTGCCAGGCAGCGCTAAGGCGGCAGAACGAGCACCTGCCAAAAAGCGGCACGTGGTAGGAATTGGCAAGTGCGTTATGTTGCCTGGCCTGATTCAGACATGAGATGCAGAAAGAGCGAGTGGGAAATACGCATCGGCAAGGAAAGACCTCGAGCCAGCGCCTTACAAAAAGGGACGGCTATGCACACCGTGAGCCTTTTCGGGGTTCCCCCTTTTCTTCTGCCTTCAAATCTGCCTTTCACAACGCATCGTGCCTTTTTGGGGGTGGACGCACCGCCATTTCTGCTTTGCAGCACGCCGCATTCACCGTATTACAAGCACACACTCACAGCCCCGTCAGACCTCGCATTTTAGCACCCACGGCGCCCCACAACACGCCAAGGCCCCATAAGGTCTAGCCCTCTGGACTGCGCAAAGGTGGGAATTACCATGGCGGGGGACAGCTGAGCTCTGGACCTCAAAAGCAGCATGAGAGCTATTGAAAAATGACCGTCTGGGTCTGGTAGCTAACAAACAAGAAGCAAGAAGACGAAAAGAACAGTCGAGGGCCACCGGCACAGCTCAGAACAATATAAACGACCTTTTTTGCGCCTGGCAGAAGAAGCTAAGGGTTGAACCAGCCCTGGCAATACGGCACGCCACAACCAGCCGTCCTGTTCGATCTCCCTTTCGTGGGGGATTCTTCCTGAATCCAGTTCAAGGACCTCTTGCCGCTCTTCTTTTACGTGTCGTCCCGCCTCTTGTCGCCGACAATGGCTCCAGCTTCTCGCACCACCGACAACATGGTCTCGTTCCCGACATTAGACCTGCTGCTTCTCACATACAATTGCGGAAAGGCACCCATCAGCGTCCCTGATTTTGCAGGGCATTTGCAGCATGCGTTGTCCGACCACGGCGCGGCGGCAAACACGACCGCATTGCCAGATCTAGTCGTCTTGTGAGTATCCGAGGAACCACGCGAAGTTCCATGGCTCATGTTGTTGGACATGCGACTAACTGTCTGTTTACCCTGCAGCTCCCTACAAGAAGTGTCCCCTCTCGGCCATGCCTTTGCCGGATCATATTTTCTCAACCCCTACCTACTCAAGTTCGGCGATGCTTTGAGCCTGGCGGCTACACAGGCAGGCGGGTACGAATTCGGCGGCGACGATGAGGACGAAGACGGCACCTCGGGTGCCGGAGCAACACAAACGCAGCAGGGTGAGGCCCGGTTGTCCAATGGCCCCAAAAAGCCCTACCACTTTATTCAACAGGCACACGTCGGCATGACAGCCATTCTGATGTACGCTCGTGACCCTTCGGCCATCCGCAATATCCAGGTTGCGCACTGCGGCTTTGGGGTGGCCGACATGGGCAACAAGGGTGCAGTTGGCCTGCGGATAGCCTACGGAAAGAAAAACAGTGGAGGCTCGTCAGAATCGAGCCCCTCTTCACCCAGCGAGCTCACATTTGTTGCCACGCACCTGGCGGCAATGGAATGGAACGTTGGGCGCCGTAACGCCAACTGGCGTAGCATAGTTGCCGGCCTGACCTTTGGCAACCCCAGTGATGTCCTCGCGGATGTGACAGCACGTGAGGCGGCTGCTGCACTCGGACGTGGCCGCCAGGGACGGATCCACGACGAAGCAGCAAGCACGCCACGCTCAGACGAAGAGGAGGCGGAAGCTGCCGCCGCAGACGCTGCCGGCGACGATGCATGGCTCCTCCTTGGCCAGCACCAGCACGAGATTGACGTTCGCCGTAAACTGCATGACCTCTCCATCTTCCGGCCGGATAGCCTCCTGTTTGTGGCTGGCGACCTCAACTACCGTATCGGCGACAAGCGCCCCCCTGCCGACGCCGAGTTCCCTTCAGCAAGCACTTGGCCGGAGTTCCTGAAGCGGGACCAGCTGACCGAAGAGCGAGAAGCCGGCCGCACATTCCATGGAATGAGCGAAGCCCCCATCAATTTCCCGCCAACGTACAAGTATGACGTCCTCAGCGCAGAAGATATCGCGGCAGGGGCTGTGCCTGACAACCAAGATGAAATCGAGCAGTATGTAGAGTCGGACTCACCAGACTTTGCAGAGCCGGTCCCTTGGAAGTATGCGTCGCACCGCTGGCCCAGTTGGTGCGATCGTATCCTCTACCTGGACGTACCTGCATGGATCAAGCCAGGGGGTGCAAGCACAAACAAGCCCGAAGTCAAGGTCACCTCCTACAAGTCGCTGCCGCTCATGCGCTCCAGCGACCACCAGCCCGTCTACTTCCGTGCTCAGGTCCCACTCCTTGGCAAGCTCGAGGGCCATCCCGAGGAGGATGTGGCGGTCACGGACGGCGAATCGGAAGAGAGGGAGCTGGGTCGTCTCGACCCCCGTGTGCGCATGCCGGTAGCCATCGATATCGACGCATGGGCCCGCCGCGCCCGCGCCCGTAACCGGGAGCGTGTGGTCGGCGGCGGCATGCTGCTGTTCAACACCAAGGGCGGTGCCGTGGTTATGGTTACGACACTCGTGGTCGTTGTGGGCATCTACTGGGTGTGGGTGGGACTGCTGTGAGCGAGGCATTGAAGGTCGTTCTATCCTGGGTTTTACGTTATACCACTATCTGCCTTTTACGGCATGCACGGCTGTTTTGTTTTACCTTTGCCGTCCACGTCTCTTATGTCGAACGGTTTTGTCCGAATGGCTCCTCTGAGTCATGGGTGATTACTTGATGATTTTTACGGTTCTTTTCATAGCATCATTGTTCTTGTTTTGTTCCGAGGTCTCTTCCATCGTAGATAATGTTCCTCGCTCTGCACTCCCTATTTATTATTGCCAGGTAAGCGGCATGGTAAACATACCCAAATATACTTTTCTTGTATTAAAAAGCCTATCAATCAGACCCGGCATTTTGAAGTATGCCTGAATATTATATTATTTTGATTTGTCCAGTGAGTTTTACATTATATTGTATACGTGTCTATTGTATGTTGTCTCTTTTGCTAATTTTGGAGTTTTTTATGCCAGTTATATTTGCTCCCATTTTGTTCCTACAATAAAAAATATTAAGAAAAAAAAAAAAAAAAAAAAACTTATACGAGAAAAATAGAGCATTCCTCAACAATGGGCTGATTTATATTAAATCTTAAATTTAGTACAGACCAGACCACAGTACTAACAGACCATACTGTAAAGTACACAACTTTGGAGATTAGTTACATCACAGCTGTCAGCATATTTATATAACACATCATGGTTACAGATGCCTCAAAATGGTTATAATTGCCAATGAAGTCATTATAAACGTCAATAAAAACGGCCACAGGTATGCCCAGTAGACCATGGCCGTCGAAATAGAACCAACAGCAGAACAGAAATAGTCCAACGGCCGCAATGTCGTGATATGTTTCAATAATAGGCCAACAGAACTTGCCAATCTCCAAAAAACCAGTGGCAGAAACTGTGCTGCCAAACACCAGCTCCCTATCCTATTTCCAATCATAAACAATCCTCCTCTTCGTGATGGTAAACCGTAACCATATTGACAAAAAAACATAAAGTATAAAACATGCAAGGACAAGGACAAGACCAAGAACAAACGAGCAAAATGCAAAGAGAAGCTGTAGGTGGGTCTATCTAAAGGTCCTCTCAGAGGCAGTAGAGTAGGTGGATTGTGGAGTGAAAGGGTACAGATATTAAAATGTTGATAATGTGTAAGTGTGAAAGGGGAAAAGAGGTCATGTCACTCATCAGGGAACCAAGAAACCAAAGAGCCAAACAAGAAAAAAAACGAGAAAAAGAGGAATGCAGTAGGGGCCGCCGTCGGCTGATAAGACGAAAGGAACGAGAGAAAATGACGCCTCTCGGAGCTCAAAAATTGGCAAAAAATCGATCGTACTGCTCAGCGAGCTCAGGCGTATACTGCTCGAAGTCGACATCGTTTTCTGGGTAGATATCGAAGCACTGGGCGTCACCTGTATATCGAACGGGTGGTACAATGGGGCCCTGATCGCGGCGTTCGTAGAGGGCGTCCCAGTCGACGCTGGCAAAGAAGGGGTGGGCCTTCACCTTGGCCGCACCGCCGCTGATGTTACCTAGCCGGCGGGAACGGTCGACAGTGCAGAGCTGGTGAACAAGATCTTGTGCAGCGGGCGAGATGGACGGATCTTGTGGGAAGACGACGGGTTTCTCGAGGATTCTACATTGTTAGTGGGTTCTTATCATATCGAGACCATGGCTGCGAAAAACGTACTGTCGATAAATCTCGAGTGGGTTCTGGTGCCAGAAGGGCGGGTAGCCAGTCAGAAACTCGTAGATGAGGATGCCGAGTGCCCACCAGTCAACGGCCGTCGTATGGCCCATATTCTGGATCACCTCGGGCGCAATATACTCGGGGGTGCCGCACAGCGTGTACGTCTCAATTGCACCGCCGGCGCCGTCGCGGCCCAGCCGCTTCGCAAACCCGAAATCGACCAGCTTGACATGGCCCCGGGCGTCCAACAACAGGTTCTCGGGTTTGAGGTCCCGGTAAGCAACGCCGTCTTGCTGTTCGTGCAGGTACTCGAGAACGAGGACGATTTCGGCGGCATAAAACTGGGCTGTAGGCTCGTCGAACCGGCGGAACTTGCGGAGGTAACTAAACAGCTCGCCGCCGGGGACGTAGTCGAGGAGGAGATAGAGGAAATCGTGGTCGGAAAAGGACGCCAGCATGTTGGTGATAAAGGGGTGTCCCGAGACATCCTGGAGAATCTGGCGCTCGTGGCGCACATGGTCGATCTGTTTGAGTTTGATGACGGCGGCCTTGCGGAGGATCTTGAGGGCAAAGACCTGGCGGGCCTCTTCTTCGTTGTGTGGCTGTTGTCGGCGGACGAGGACGACTCGTGCAAAAGTGCCTGCGGAGGATGGATTAGTTCCCGTTTCTGTTACCAAAATGTACATCTTGAAAGGACAACCTACCCGTCCCCAATGTGCGGATGCGCGCAAAGTCGTCGACCTTGAGGTGTGCCGGAAACATATCGCCGGCTTGTGTGGTTGTCGCTGTGCCATCGGATGATGAATTCTGGCCTTGTGCCGCTTGTCCGGACTCACCAGATCCTGCTGGCTGTGCTGATGGTGGTATTGATGGTGAAGATGTCGATCCCGGCACACCCGCACCCGCAGAGGATGCTGTGCCACCCGAGAAGCTGTTACTGCTGCCAACATTGCCATTGCCACTGCTGCTGTTGTTACTACTGGCTGCAGTAGCTGCTGCCGCTGCTTGTTGAGCAGCTACAGTGACGTCATGTAGAGTATGAAGCCCTGAGCCGTGGCCGGCGAAAGTATTGGAAGGAGCGGAAGAGGTCGGTGCCCCGTCGTCTTGTCCTTGCGCTGCCTGCGAGAGGATCGGCTGGCTGGGGTGGAGCGCGGCCATCGCCATTGTGGCCACCGGCGGTCGAAAGGCGCGGGGATATAGGTTTGAAGTAAAAAGGAATAAAAGAAAGAAAGAGACGTATCACTGGCAGACGCTGTTCAACGGCAAAACAGGGTACGTGCTCTTGTCCTGCAGGAGAGTCGTGCTCGTGGTCGCAACCGAGGAGCAGGTGGAGTGGGGGTTCGGATTCGTCCAGCGATAATAGCAGTTGAACGGAGCGCGTGGGCCTCGCGCATAGGAGAGGTTGAAAGGCGAAAGAAACAAAAAAGGCTGGCTAAAGGGTTCGCGTCAAAAAGAGTCGGACAACGTTGATGAGGCGTCGAAATGTAATGAATACAGATATCGATGATAGGCTTGCAAAGTCGAGAAGGCTGAAGACAGAATCAGAGACACGCAAAAAGGGCCAATTGTGGCTACGAATTGCGGGATGTGAGCACCAGGGGCTGATGCGGCGGTTTTGCCCGTTTCAGTCTTCGAAAAGCTTCTGTCGTAGGGGAAACTGTAGGGATGATGCGCCCTCTCCGTTCCCAATAGCCGGCGGGTGTGGGTTGGACGGGGATTGCGGGCATGGGTGTGTCGGGTCGAGATGGAGATGAAGGAGGAGAGCGGAGGCGATGATGAGAGAAGAGAGCAATGGGGTTTGAGGAAAAGACAATTACGGAGTATTACGAGATGTTTCCCAAAAGCGCAAGAGGTTCGTCGTAGACTAGTAGTAAGGCGCGGGCGAGGCAGGCGCCAATTGCTTAATTAGACGCGACCTAAATGGGCAGGTGGGCGTTGAAACAGGGCCACCGCTGCCCGCAAAAGACGTCAACGCTGCACCACAAAGGCCTGGAGAACTGGAGAAGCAAGGCCATCAGTGGACAGAAGTAACACGGGCAAATGTGGGGTGCTTGCCAAAGAGGGTCACTCGTGAACCGTACCTTCTGTGTAATACACGAGGAGCGGCAAATTCTGGATGTCCTTCTCTTTCCCGTTTCTAAAGTTGATCAAGCTCTTGCTTGATTCAGTACGATAGTTGTGCCCCCAGGAAGGCGCAAGACAGACTTGGCAGGAACGACAGGGACAGAGACACATGCAGACTCAAAGGCGGGCAGGCGCGCATGGAGGGGTAGTGGCGCAAAGAAAGATGCGACGCGCCAGATGCAACAGCGCAAAGTGCCAGCGAGACGCACTTTGACGACGGAAAGGGGCGGACCGTTGTGCAGTATACGGTGTTTTCCGAGGCTTCTGAGATGCTCTAGGTTGGTTAGATGCCCAAGCCTTCGATACCACAGCTTGGCTGATGCTAGCATGTCCCCAATATACACAAGCAAACAGAGAGACAGAAATACGGCGGTAAATTGGAAACTGGTCTCAGGTAATTGCATGAACTCATCTGAAATGAGTTCGCGTGCGCTGTCGTATTGTTTCATTTTGTTTCTGTGGCTCGGCGGTGCCTGGTTGTGATGTTTGCAATTGTGCCTATCCCTGATATTTCGTCCCTGGCGTACCTGAATCTGACACGTGACGTACGTCATCGTCGCAACTTCCATAATGGGAGCACCAAACTACAACGCCCTGTTTTCAACCACACGACACAGACAAGATACTACGTCTTTGACTTTGAATCTTTACATCATTTCGACGCCATCCACATATCATCACCGGCAGTATGAACGTTTTATTGCCAGTACAGAATCGTCAGCCACCGGCACGATCCCAATTGCCGCTTTTGAGCGGAACCGACTGGCGGAACGGCAATTTGGGCTTTCTGGCTCTTTGGCGAGTGGAGAGCCAAAATGACTACGAAACAGCGGCATCGGGTGTTTGGAGCATACCACAGTAGAGACAGGGAGAGGCCACGAAGAAAAGGCGGACTAAGAGTCGTTGGTCCGGGCGATTTACGGAGCATGCTCCTAAAATTGATTCTGGGGGGAAACTCCTAGAGAAAGGGGGAAGAAAGCATGTGCCTCACCTCCCCCCAACTCAAGTTCAACCCCAGCCCTTCTGCGTGAGGTCATGTCTTTCTTCAGACACAAGGCACAAGGACCACACGAACGTCTACAAGTAGTATTGCAGACAAATACAAGCAATAGGACAGACATCGGCCCAGTTGACCTGCTTTGTCCGCTCAGCCACATGATTAAAAGTGATGATGTATGATGTCTCTATTTTTCTTCTTGACTTCCTTTCTCCTTGTTTTGCTATGTTTTTTTTTTTTTTTTTTTAATCCTTGATTTCTCTCTTTGAAACAAGCGAAAACAAAAACGAACGAAGCGTGACGAAACGGAACAAAAAGGCACAAAAAGATGACAATCGTCTGGGCCTCGGGGCCAGGGCAAGGTGGGCAAAAGAAAAGGCAGGGCCTCTATGGCTGTTGGTTGGCTGTGGCGGTTCAATTTGCGACTGGCAAAGGCAGGCTCACTGGTAACGATTTCCTTGATTTGCTGACATGTCCTTCCCTGGTCCAGGCCTTGTCGACCGCTCTTTCACTGTTAAATGCTTTAAAGATTTCCAGCAATTCTATTCGTCTACATTTTCGTCCCTTTTTTGTTTTCCGTCTTGAAAGGCTGGTGCGGTGTGGGCATTACCGCGCGAGTACGTAAAAGAAAAGGGGTCTTGAAAGGAAGAGTAAAGGCAAAAAGGGACGGTGTAATAAGAAACAGAGACTACTGGCAGGCCCTGACTGGAACGCGGGCGAGAACAAGACGGGGAGGTTCGAGAAGATGGGGGTGAATGGGGAGACACGGGGAAGCACGAGGAGAAGAAGGCGTGTTGTATTATTTTGTAAAAGTTTTTGCTCAGAACTTATCCGTCTTCTTCTCGTCCTCTTCTTCTCTTCCTGCCCTGGAAACGGTATTCGGTCATCACGGAGGCGAAACACCGAAAGTACGAGACGAGGGAGACGATATGGTCGCCGGAAGATAATTAAAAAATCGATAAAACAAGGCACGAGCCGATCGTGCTTTTCGGAAGAGGAAAGGAACCAACCCTCGAAGCGGCATAAAGCTGCAAATAAAACTGTAAAAAAACACATACTGTGCAGGGGACAAAACCGTGCTTGTTGGCCGACAAACGAGTCCATGGCTGAATACATACGTAAAATGGGCAAGTTTCGCAAGAGAAGAACTGAAGTGCTGTAAATTTAGAACAGCACCGAGCCTCGACTCGCCTCTCACATCGTGTGAGCAGTGTGAGCACTTGAAAAAGGCACAGTCAGGCTCACGTCAGTCTCAGGCTGCCTCTCCGGCCTCTATATCCCTTACGGACAGGCCTTTGTGGGTTTTGGAAGAGACGACGTGGTGTCTTGATTGAATTCTCGTGTGCTGCTATTGGTATTAGTGGCGAATCCACTACAGCGCCTTCCCCGGGTAATGGTCATCAATGGTCGAAGAGGTGAGCAAGGCGACAAGCCTGGCCTGTGAGTGGCTGGCGGAGCGTGCCAGCAGCCGTCAGCCTCGGTACCGGCACTGTCAACGCCTGCACGGTAGGGCATAAAGAGCCTGTAAGGCGTCCGAGGCGCCTGTGGTTGAATGCCGCCGATGGGATGGGACATCGCCGGTCGTTCTTTCCTCCCAGTTCCCCAAGACACGGCCACAGCGAGCGCCAGGCCTCTGGGCAGCGGCGACACGGCCACAGCGGACCGGCGTTGCTCTACATATATCCATTAATTTTATGTTTTTTGTCTTTGTCGTCATGGTGGCTCGGTGGCCATTCTTTTTTGCTTTCGTTGTTCACCTCTCGCGGTGTGACTGTTCTTTGTGTCCTTTCTTTCAGTCGTTCCTGCCTTCTTTTGTTCTTGCCCTGGTCTGCCCGGCTTGGCCTAGCCTCCGCCTCCAGGTTCCGGCGGCCTTTAGGTAACAGGTCTCGCGGCAATGAGTAACCAACCAATTAGGGGCTACCGATAAGAATTCGTGAAAGGCTGTGATTGGCTGGCTCTCGGAACAACGTATGCGGCACTAACACGCTACAAAGCGGCGATGTATCACAGATTATTCAAGAGACTAACAAAATCGAATTTGGACAGCCGTATGTCGTTGACGAGATCCGAACAACGTTGGGACGACACCGATACTGACACCGACGAAAACCCAAATCCTCCTAAACTACCCCCTGTTCCAGTTGTCTGCATGTCTGCCTTCTCTGCCCCAGGGCTGGCCTTGTGGCTAGTTCCAGATCGACAGGCGACCGCCACACTGATCAATAAGGTAATGGCGTTTTGAAATGGTTACCTGACAAGAAAGCAGATCTGGAGCTCCTATTTGGCAACGGGGCAAAGGGGAAATTCCCCAGGCAAAACCCCAGATAAAAGGACGGATGGATGTGAAGGCGACTTTTTTCATTGTGATATTTATTTGGTTTCGTGAAGAAGGAATTTAGGAGGCAGGGAGAAAAACAGGGTAAAACGATAGACAGCACTATTGTGCAACAACAGTCAAGCACACACACGAAATTTTTGTCATATTTTTGATGAAATAAACATGTGCCCAACGCCAATGAGGGGGGGCACAGAAACTGCAGAAACCACAGAAACGATTCGGAGGGTAGGACTTGGATCAAAAGAAATAAAAGGAGATAAAAGTACGTGAAAATAAAATTCAATTAAACAAGATGGAGGGGCGTGTGGGAGGCTGAAGATTCGAAAGATACCTCTGACCGAGCTGTGCTGTGATTTGTGAGCTTGGCCAGTTTCTGTTTACTCGATTGCTTTACCTTTTCTTTGTGACGGTCCTCCTTTCATGGCTTCTTTTGGACCCTGATATTTCTTTTGATTTCTCACGGTCTTACCGGTGTCGCGTGCCCTCAGAATAGTGGTGGAATTATGCTTTGGCGATCCTGTGCTTCCTTTTCTCTGCTTCGTGGCTCTTGGGATCCTTATTTTGATGCTCACTTGATGCGGTTTTTTCGTCTTTTTTTCACTTGTTATTGCCTCAACCACCAGGGGATGGATTCAATCGTGCAGTGGCCAACGGGCACCCTGAGCTGCAGGTCATATGGATGGACGAATGGGGGTGTTGTAAGAGCATGCACATAAAACTGCAATTAACGGCGCATCTCCAGCTTCCCTCTCTCCTTTTCTTCAGTCTGCTCCAGTCTCCATATCTTTTGAATCTGATTGCTCTTCCCCCGTGCAGCTGTCTCCCTCTCAAGTGCGAGGGAATTATTCCCCTGCATTTCGGGGCCTTTCCCTCGTCTCTGGCTCGCTCCAGCCTGCCTCTTCTAAGAAATACATACTTCCTGACTCCTTGGCCCTGCTTGTCAATATTCCTGTCACTTGTGCGGGAAATAGATCGTTTGGGATAGGTTGGCCGCTGGTGGATATCCGCGAAACGGACGGCCAACTTGCTAGTCCGCGTGTCGTTGTCCCCTCAGATGATGGAGCTTGTCTATGCATCTGTCTATTTGCTACTTGTCTGAGCTTGTAATGGGCCACTTATCAATGGATGGAGCTCGTGAGATGGACATGGTCGCACCAGGGGGGGAGGGAGAAGCGCGCGAGCAGATGCAATGCAGTGGGAACCCCACGTCGCAGCAAGAGATGTTGCTTTGTGCGGCGGCATCTCTGCCCCTCCCGTGATAACGGAAAACCTGAGATATTGAGATATTGAAATATTGACGAGGCCCGTCGGGCAGTTCTCCGATATGGGTCGCTACCACTGCTTGCTGCTGCCCTGGTTGCTGTCCCTCATCTCCTATTTGAGTTCCCCTGTCTTTTCTATTTTTTCCTTTTTTGTAGCTCTTTTCATATCATATGTCCTGCCATATGTCCCTCATATAACCCTTTTTAGCTGCCCAAAATGCCTCAGCTGCACCAGACATCACGAACAGCACAGCATGTTCTTGTAGACCAAAAAAAAGACGTCCAAATTGTCTGCTTCAGGTTGATTCTCACTCCCTCTGGCACATCAGAATTAATGTGATCCGATTGTGCGCCGGGCCTTGTCGTGAGGTGCGCTTCCCCAACCTTTCGGTGCACTTTTCAATTTTTCGCCCTTCGATATCGAGCGGCCCTGTCATTGGCTCTAGCCTTCCTTCGTTGGTACGCTAGCGGGTCCGTAGCGCGCGACACCGCCCGAATGGGTACTTCCAAACTTGGTATTACTCGTACTTCGTCTCTTTCTCTTTTGCGCCGTCGGCAGCCGGTCGTGCCTCCCAAACGCCTCTGTTTGTGCTTGCGGGCGAGATAGCATATGGCGCATTGTGGTTCGGGCAGGTACAGTGAGCCCAGGTACCTCGCCCAGACTCTCTTGTCTTTTTTTGTCTTTTTGCAGTCTCTTTTTTATTATTTTATTTCTACAGCATGCGTTCTCGTCCCATTCCTGCCCCCGTCCGGGCCCTGTCTGTCTTTCAGGCTTTATTCCCACGGCTCGCCCCCCACCGAAAAACCGCCACCACTCCAAGGCACACGAGGTCGGAGTACACGAGGTCGAGGTACCGATTCTTGCTGTGACTCGCACCTTCTACCCGAGTCTCTGGGGGTGGGAAGGCGCGTCCTTGATGATAGTGACGAGGTATCCACGAAACGAAGCAAAATCAAGTTGAGGAAGGAGGCATCGTGGCGCCCGCCGTATCGTCAGATACGCCTCGCTGGGTATCTATCTGTACTTGTAGATTGTGCAGGACCCCGTGTGTATGCCGTGTTGCAAAGGGGCGGCTCTGGGTCGCTGTTTTTCGTTTATATCAAAACGTCAAAAGAGAAAAGAAAAGAGAAAAGATGCTAGCCCAGCCTGAAGAAGGACAGAAACCCACCCACCATTTCGGGAACGAAGCCCCTGCAGTTGCCCGTTTTGACCTTGCACACGGCGAGAAGCACTGCCCTGACTGACCTTGTTGTGCCTCGTCACTTTGCCCCCGTCGTTAATGGCGTTTCTGTTACCTTTTTTTCAGTAATAGAAACCACAACGAGTGTCTTCATTCCTTATCTCTTCTATCTTACCCCAGAAGCACGTCGCTGCCTCCTTCCCTACCCCCCCAGATCCAGCCTGGGGGTCACACTGGTTGTTCTTGCCTATTTTCACGCATTTCGTCAAAGGTCCAGGTCTGGTTTGGGCAACTGCCACCCACACCCACCGAAACTTGCAACTGCGCACGCTCACACGTCACGACAAAAAGTACTCCTTCCAAAGTATCTTTTTTGTTCCCTGGTCTAGCGACCAGGCCAGAAGCCCACCCCCCCGAAAAAAAGGCAGCCCGTCTCGTTTCCCTCTGGGCTCCCCACTTTTTGACTTATTTCCCACGCTGCGAGAATAGTGACCCAAGCGGACCCGCTTTTTTGCGATTCCACTATTTCACTTGTTCGTTCACAAGCCGATACAGCGCCGCCGCCAGGAAAGAGCGCTACAGATAAAAGAACCCTGTCTCGCCGCTCCCCGGAACCCCGCCAGTGGCAGATTTCCTCTGGCTCTTTCCTTTATTTCCCAACTTATTTTCTCCCCCTTTCCACACATAAAGAAGCCATTGTGCTTTTTTCTTTATTATTTGAATCTCTTCCTCTCGTCACTTTTATTTTCGTTGTCATCTCTCTTTTCTTTTCCTCTTTTTTCCCTCTTCTCCCCTCAACCACACATCACACACATCCGCAAAAATGGTAAGGCTGTCTCCAACACCGCCTTCCCCTCCTCATTGGCTGTTGTTATTCTTGTTCAGGAACAACAAATCCCAATACTCGACTCATGCTGGCTGCTTGTTTGTTCTCGAACAAATGGACAACAGTGAGGTCTGAATTGATTGAGGAGAGCCAGTCTTGAGGGGTGGTCGGCGCAAAAAATACTACAAGAAACACCACATCTTAAAAACGACTCGATTCACTAACACCATTTTCCCTTGTTACAGTCAGAAACACAAACCTCGAACGTTGCCGTTCTCCAGAAGTACCTGAAGCTCGACCAGAAGGGCAGCATTATTGCTGAGTACATCTGGATCGATGCCGATGGCCAGACTCGC
Organism: Sporothrix mexicana; assembly: GCA_021396375.1. NCBI lineage: Eukaryota > Fungi > Ascomycota > Sordariomycetes > Ophiostomatales > Ophiostomataceae > Sporothrix > Sporothrix mexicana. The sequence continues at coordinate 260,985 of WNYC01000022.1, read as the reverse complement.
TCCAAGTCCCGGGTAAGTTGCTTTTGCTCCCTGACCCGCTGTTTTTATGACTCTTCTATATTTTCGAAGATTCTGTTGGGCCGCTTCGTGCCATGCTATCTGTCCTATCTGTCCCATCTGGGCCGCCTTTTGCTAACCGCCCTTTGCGCCCTCCCGAACAGACCCTGAAGGAGAAGGAGTACACTGTCGACGAGCTCCCGATATGGAACTTTGACGGCTCCTCTACCGGCCAGGCCCCCGGTGACAACTCCGACGTCTACCTGAAGCCCGTCGCTATCTTCCCGTCGCCCTTCCTCCTGTCTCCCAACATTCTTGTTCTGGCCGAGTGCTGGAACGCCGACGGCACTCCCAACAAGTTCAACTACCGTCATGAGTGCGCCAAGCTTATGGAGGCCCATGCCGCCCACGAGCCTTGGTTCGGTCTCGAGCAGGAGTACACCCTGCTCGACAGCTCCGACCGTCCGTATGGCTGGCCCGCGAACGGTTTCCCTGCTCCCCAGGGCCCGTACTACTGCGGTGTCGGCTCGGGCAAGGTTGTCCAGCGTGATATCGTCGAGGCCCACTACAAGGGTAAGCAATCTTCCCACTTTCTCCCCAGCCTTTGGGCATTCCAATTGGTCACACGACCCCTGGACAACGCCATCAGGCACAGGCACATGGCTTTGGCCCTTCGGGTTCCGTCGGGTCGCCTTGCGGCTTTCTTGCTTGTGGCTCGTGTTGTTTACGGACATTACGACGGTATTTCTGTTGTTGCTGTGTGAGAACTATTTTCGCTAACAAATTGCACAGCCTGCCTGTACGCTGGTGTCAAGATCAGCGGCACTAACGCCGAGGTTATGCGTAAGTTGACATTCCTTGCTTTCCCACGCGACACCTGCCCGCCCATTTTCATTACATCATTATTTTCATCCATTCTGCGCCTTTCCCAATTTCTCAACTCCACGATTTATCGCTGTCACATGATATATCTATTTGGCGACTTGTCGTCTCACCCCCCGCTTCAGCTGAATCATGGCTAACAATGTCATTATAGCCGCCCAGTGGGAGTACCAGGTCGGTCCTTGCACCGGCATCGAGATGGGTGACCACCTCTGGATCTCGCGCTTCCTGCTCCACCGCATCGCCGAGGAGCTGGGTGCCAAGGTCTCGGTTCACCCCAAGCCCATCCCTGGCGACTGGAACGGTGCCGGTCTGCACTCCAACTTCTCCACCAAGGAGATGCGTGTCGAGGGTGGCATGAAGTACATTGAGGAGGCCATCAAGAAGCTCGAGGGCCGCCACAAGGAGCACATTGCCGTCTACGGCGAGGACAACGAGAAGCGTCTGACCGGCCGCCACGAGACCGGTGCCATTGACCAGTTCAGCTGGGGTGTCGCCAACCGCGGTGCCTCCATCCGCATTCCCCGCGAGGTTGGTGCCAAGGGCTACGGCTACTTCGAAGACCGCCGCCCCGCTTCCAACGCCGACCCTTACCGTATCACCGGTATTATCATGGAGACGTGCTTCGGCGCCGTCGACAAATAGATTGTCGTTTGTCGCCTGATGCCGTTGCATGCTAGCTCATGGATTGGGGGTTGTGTGCGAGGATGAAGGGGACGATCGACGGGGATGTGCTTTGTTTTATTGTCCTATTTATTGCCAGCTCCGTCTCTTTTTTTGAACATAGATTTTGTCAGCTGTTCTCGTACACGCTGCTTTTTGCGCCTTTTTGATATCACCCAGGCCAAATACCAACTTTTTTGCATTGCAAGCCTGCCAAACCAATGGGGCCCAATGACAACTTTGATCTACACTTTGCCATCTGTCCGCGATGGCTCATATTACACTTACGCCTTTATGATTTTTGGGGTTGATTTCGTCATAATGTTGTATTTAGCCAGAACCATAACCACAGCCCAATTTCATTGATCCAATTATCACCTGACTTCAGGCACAACCTGCATGAGCCGAAACGGCAGCCGCAACCGACAAAAAGAGTGCGACGAAACCAAACTGCACCCACCAGTGATGATCGCCCAACTTTATCGTGAGATAAGATGTTCCCCGCGAAGCCCACGATCTTGTAGCTCGCGATCCATAACACGCGAGGAAAAGACATGCATACTCTGGACGAAGTGCATACATTGTCACGGGGAAGACCGTCAAGCCCCTGCCAGCCAAGGCCTGGCCGAGTTCCACTGAATTGCGCCTATTTGGGGCAGTCGCAAGGCTGATTTGGGGCATGCGACGCGAGAGAGGAAGAAGGTCACGAAGGGCGTGGAGATGGCATCCGCTGGGTATCGCTAACATGATACGGAGCTCTGTGGGCCTGTGGCTCAGGTGGTGGCTATAAATAAACACGCGGTGTTGGGGGGGAGAGGGGCGCTGTTCCCAAAGCATGTTCTTACAGGGCTGAACAGTGGCCGGCAATACGGTGTGTTAGCGGGTAGTTACGGTGGTCTGGTTTTACGAGGCTCACCAGGCTCCGCCACTCGCAGATTGTTACGGCGGTTTCAGGCGCTAAAAGCGCCAGGAACAACATTGTCTGGCATGACTTGCGTGACTGCCCCTGGCTTTCAAGACATAGAGACCACTCAGGGAAGGAGCACTGAGCTGTGCGGCTGTGCCTGCACACACTCAGCAACAGCCCAGAACATTTAGGACAAACTGTGAGACATCGTTCTTTCTGTTGTGTCCGGCCTGACAAACGCTCGTCGCTCTTTCCAGTGTAAATGCATTTGGCCTTTTTGTTTTCCCCATTAATGTGTGGCTCCTTCCTATGCTTCCGCTTGTGTGTGCCTTCCTGACACGAATTCGTAAGCTGCTTCCGTCAGGCGTCGCAGCATCATAATGGGCAGGCGCCGATTAGGCCTGTGTTTGCATCTTCTCCTGCTTCTACTCCGTAGCCTCCTCCAATCCGATCGCGCATCCAACATACCAGCTTTTTTCCCTTCTCATTCGCTCGAGTCACCTTTTGTCACTGTTCTTTTCGTTCTCTCTTTTCTCCGACGCGTCGTGTTGTGCAGCTCCCCACCTGCTGTGGCTTCCGCACTCGTTTTGGGCTATTAATCAAGGTGTGGCAGCATAGTTATTGTCCAGGAAATCTTGCCAGTTCTGGCCCTATTGTTCACATCTATCTTCTTCACTTCTCCGACGAAAGAAAAGCAATCAAAAAAAGGAATGTGTATCAGCGTCGCGAGCAACCCCTTTTCTGCTGTCCAACACCGCGTTCTCGACTCCTCGCAGTTGCTGACCACTCAGCTTTGCCCAGCTTCTTCCACCAATTTTGGTCAGCTCCAGCTGGCCCAAGACCTTGGAAACTACTTTGGAAATCTCCCCCTCTTCCACCACGCCTTGACCCTTTTCTGCCGCACATCACTCCCCAGTTCCCATTCGTTCCCGCCGCTACGGCTTTATCGCCTCCTCCCACCACCTAACACCTCCACCACACCGCCCACCACGACCTACCTATCTGCTTCTACCTTTCCAAACCTACCAAAAAGCGACCTTGTCTTTCGAGCTTCCTCCCTTTAGCATGAACACGATACGCAGCTGTTGAGAAGGCCAATCCATCGATTGAGAGCGACCATACAGCCGACTGAGACTGGGCGGTTCGACGGCTAGTTCCAGCTCTCCTCTCTCCCCTCTCCCCACTCCCCTCTGGACCTCGCAGCCTTCCAAGTCGTCGGAGGGAAACTGGATCGAACGACGACAAACCATTGTTACACGTTTCCACGGGACGGCCAACACCGCCAGGAGCTTCGATATCCTTTGAGACGACCCAAACTACTACCGCTCCACATCCAGCTCTTCCATACCACGTTCCGTCTGAACCATTAGCCATCCAATACCATCTTAACCAAATCAAACCCGAATCAAACACAATCAAACACCGGCCGCCAGGATGCTCAACATCTCGGGCTTCGTCCAGCGGGCCCAGCAGCTGCTCGACCCCAATGCAGCCTCTGGCTCGGGCAACGGCAACGGCTCGCCCGGCGCCCCTGCTGGCTTCCTTGCGGGCCTTACCGGCGACACTGCAAAGAAGAACCTGTCCAAGGCCGCCCTGTTCCAGGCCCAGTTCCGACTCCCTGCATCCCAGCATCCGCTGCACGAAATTGCCGCCGAGCTGACCCTCCCGCCCTCCGAGAAAGAGACCGTCGGCCTGGTCGCGGCCCCGACTTCCAACAACGCCGCATATAGGTATGCTGGCCGCCTGCATCTCTCTGAAGCGTACCTCTGCTTTTCGACAGCTCCTTCGAGCTTCGTCTCCTCTGCGAGCCAAGCTACTTCCTCTGCATTTACCGGCCAGACCCACGGCGAAGGCCCCAGCGGCAAGGGCTTTACATTCCCGCTGTGTGCCATCCGCCGCGTCGAGCGTCTCCACACCCAGAACTTCCAGTTTTGCCTGTCGATAACGTCATGGAACGGCATGCTGTACGAAGGCTCTACGCCGTCCAAGGGCGACGACAAGAGCGGAGCATCTGGGCCGCCGCCACGAGAGCAGCGCATCACGATTGAGCTGGCCGGCTCTCGTCAGGCTTGCGAGCGCTTCTGTGACGGTCTGAAGAAGAACCTCCGGACGGCGATCGGCCAGATCAGCAAGATGCGTGGCGTTGCCGGCGAGTGCTACTCTGAATACCTGCTGCGTCCTGAAGAGCGCAAGACAACCATGAATCCGCCCGATGCCGGCCTCGGCATGCTCTTCCGCTATCCAGGAGACGCCAAAAAGCTTCGTGACCGTGCCAAGATGCGCCTCTGGGCCGAGTACCTGCGCGACAACGGCCGCAACCTGACGCTCGTTCGCCAGCCCACCTTCTACAAGCTCATCCGTGTCGGCCTGCCAAATCGCCTGCGCGGTGAGATGTGGGAGCTGACGTCGGGCTCCATCTACCTGCGCTTCGACAACCCCAACCTCTATGCCGACACCCTCAAGACCTACGAGGGCCAGGAGTCGCTAGCCATTGACGAGATCGAAAAGGATTTGAACCGTTCTCTGCCCGAGTACGCCGGTTTCCAGAGCGAGGAGGGCATTGGCCGGCTGCGGCGAGTCCTGACTGCCTACAGCTGGGTGAATGCCGACGTCGGCTACTGCCAGGCCATGAACATTGTCGTGGCCGCGCTCCTCATCTACATGTCCGAGATCCAGGCTTTCTTTTTGCTGTCCACCCTGTGCGATCGTCTTGTTCCGGGCTACTACTCCACCACCATGTACGGCACCCTGCTTGACCAGAAGGTGTTTGAGTCTGTCGTCGAGAAGACCATGCCCATAATCTGGGACCACCTTGTCAAGAGCGACGTGCAGCTTTCGGTCGTGTCCCTGCCGTGGTTCCTGTCACTGTACATCAACTCGATGCCCCTGGTCTTTGCCTTCCGCGTGCTCGACGTGTTCTTTGTCGAGGGCCCCAAGGTGCTGTTCCAGGTCGGCCTGGCCATCCTGCGCATCAATGGCGAGGAGCTCCTCGACGCTGCCGATGACGGTGCCTTTATCTCCGTTCTCAAGTCGTACTTTTCACGGCTAGACGAGTCGGCTCACCCGCGGTCGGATAACCCCAAGCTGCGGGCCGTCACTCGTTTCCAGGAACTGATGGTGGTTGCGTTCAAGGAGTTTTCGGGCGTCACAAACGCCACTATCGCCGACCTGCGCCAGAAGAACAAGGATGCTGTGCTCAATAACATTGAGAACTTTACCAAGCGCACCGCCCTCCGCAACCTGGGCCCGGATAGCAAGGTGCTCAGCACACAGGAGCTGGGCGGCCTGTATGACCGCTTCTACGGCGTTCTCTATGAGCGTCAGCAGAGACACATTATCATCCGCCAGCAAAAGGAGCAGATCGTCCAGCAGCAGCAACAGCTTATGCAGCGCCAACAGCGCCAACAGCGGCGCGCCAAACTGGGCATGGATGGCGCCGATAAGACATCGTCATCCACGCCCCCTTCGCTCACACCCAATGCCTCTTCTGCCTCCGAAGCCGAACAAGGACGTGTTGGCCTTGGCCCTAGCACCAGCCAGATGGACTACGACGCCTTCCGAGAGTTCCTTGCCGGTATGGCCAAGTGGGCCATCTCCGACGCGCCGCCGACACCGGTCCGCGACTCATTCAGCGACCGTGAAAAGAGCCCCTCGTTCTCAGCATCTACTGCAGCGGCCTACTTCTCGTCGCTGCGAAGCCCGACCGGAAACTCTGGCGCCATCACGTCGCCGTGGGGCGCCGGCCCAGAGCCGGCCGACCACGAGTTCCTGCAACGCCTCTTTGCTCACTGGGACAAGGACAAGGCCGGGTGGCTGACTCTGCCCAATGTTGTCAGCGGCATTGCCCGCATCAAGGGCAAGCGCGATATCATGGGTGCCATCAACTACTTCTTCGAACTGTACGACGACGATGGCGATGGCCGTGTCGACCGCGAGGGTATTCTCCGCATGTCGGAGGCTCTGCTCTTCCTGTCGCGCCGCGGCCTCGAGGGCACGCTGAGCCCCGAGAACCAGGCCGCGCTGGATGCAAACAGCATGAACGAGAGCCTTCACAGTGGGTCTTCGAGCCCGTTGCCGTCTGAAATGACGATTAACGAGCGGTTCCTTGGCAGCGTGAGCGCGTTCATCCGGAGATGCTTCGAGTACGCCGACCCGGATCATCCTCAGAACGAAACGAAGACAGAGAAGAAGGCGGCCCAGGGCAAAAAGGAAAAGAAGGGAAAGAAGGAGAAGAAGGAAAAGAAAGACGCCAAGCGTGCTGCAGACGAGGACGCCGACGATCTTGCAGCGCCCAACTCGTTTGCCATCGGCGACAGCGACGATGAAGACGAGGACAGCGAAGACTACTACGACGACGGTGACGATGATGAAGACGACGAGGAGGACCTGCTCGCCTTGTCACCGCAGGGCAGCCCGAAGCCGGAAAAGGCCAAACACCTGGCGGTCGGTAACTCGTCCGACTCCAAGCGCCGTATCGTCTCCAAGGCCGAGTCCGAGCGCGCCAATGTGGCCCTTGACCCGTCGAACCCGCTGCACATCACCCTTCCCACATTCCGCATGGTGGTCCTCGCCGACGAGCTGCTCGAGCAGTTCTTTGAGTCGTCCTTCCCGACCTCCTTCCACGTCATCGAGGGCGTGTCCCTTGCCAGTTCATCCTCCAACGCGTCTGCCCTCACCACGTTTGCCAACCTGGGCATCGGTGCCGGCCGTGCTGCCGCCGCCGCTTTTGGTAATGCAGGCAACGGCGGTGTCGGTGCTACCCCTGGCGGTGCTCCCGGTGCGGCTGGTGGGCCTCGTCCTGGCGTGATCCAACCCGGCCAGGCCTTTAGCGGCGCCTCGCGCGGTCTCCGTGGTGTGCTCGATAACATTGTCACCGACGGAATGCGCGTGGCTGCTGAAGTCCGCAAACGCATGGAGGAGGCCCAACGCGAGCTGGAGAAGAATGCTGTCCCTGGGCAGGCACGGCCACAGGCTGATGCCGATGACGATGACGACGACGACGACGACCTGGTTGTCTCGGCAGGAGGCAGTGGACGCCGTAAGGCTGACCTCGATCTGCTGGAAGGAGCTGATGCCGAGGCAGACGGTGGAGGAGTCAGCAACGGTGCTGGCGACGGCAAGAAGGGTGCAGCAAAGAACGGCGAAGAGGGTGTTGATCCGGCAGCCGTTACGACGGAGCGGATCATTGAATTCGACGCATGAGCGGCCAGACGAGCGTGTAAGACGAAGAGGCGGGGAACATACTGATATCCTACGAGGTGTTTACGGGGCGGAAAGGTGGCTCACTGTTTGTTGACTTTACCCCTATTTGTTTATTTGTTTCTATCTTTCTTTTTCACCGGCGCTTATGCTCTCATTGATTCATGCTTGGCTTATATTTTGTGCTCATTGCCCTCATCATTGTACATTAGACCCTTCATTGTCGTTTCTTGATGTTCCCTTCCCAGCCTTGTGGCAAGACAGCCCATGTTGAAGACGTTCAGTCTTTTTGAAATATAACCCCGTCCCATATATCCCGTTCATGAAACTCCACCATTGTGCAAACATATATGTATGTCCTGCGTTCGTGTCCATATGTTTCCTTGAAATCCATGTCCTCGGAGCATTAAATCACAAATTCTGGAAACAGGCGAAAAAATCAAGGTAAGAAGAAAGAAAAGAATGAAATAAAAACAATCAAAGGCCGTAATTAAAAGTGAAATAAAATGAGAATAAAATGCGAGGGAAGGAGACCAGCTGAAACCCGCCATGAGAAGAATCAGGCTGTACCAATGAGCTCAATGGTCAAATCACTGTTCCGAAAGAAGGGTTCGTTGGCGACCATGGGGCTGGGGAAGATGTGCTCTCGCATGAGCTCGTCCACGTCATCGCTGTTGTGGTCGTCGCTGATTTCGTCCACGGTTCTCTTGTTCTTGCCCTTGCCCTTGGATTTGGACTTGGGCTTGGCCTTGGCCTTTCCTTTGCCCTTGTCCTTTTCACCGTGGCCGTCGCGCTTCTTGGGCTTCACACCAATAAAGATGTCACGGTCGATGACAGCATGACCGCCGTCGACCTCGTCTTGGTCGATGCGCAGTTTGTTTGCTGTGGTCAGCGACAGCAGGCTCATAAAGGCACCCACAACGGCGGCCCGGTTTGACTTGAAGGGCGCGATTACGTCGCCAAACTCGACCCAGCGACGCTTCGACGGGGATGAACCTGTGCGAGCAAGGCCTTGGTCGGTAGCCATCTCACGGACGAGCTCAAAAAACACCGAAGCATTGCGCACCTCTTCACCGACTCGATCATCGTTGCTGGTCTGGCTATGCTTGGGGTTGCCTGTGGCAGCACCTATTTCGGCACCGGCGGCGGCAAGACCAGGTCCGGCCGAGCTGATGGAAGGCAAGAACGGACGGACACCGCTGCTGGCCGGGTGCTGCGCAAAGTCAAGACCCTCGTCGCTATACCGCTCAAAGAAGCTCGGGCTCTCTGGGAAGCCAGCACTGGAGAGACGACCGTCTGGATGGAGGCGGATGCCCGACTGTGCGCTGCCGTGGACCGACGATCCAGGCAGTGCCGAAGATTGACGAAGGGCAAGCGAAGGGTTGTCCGAAAGGGCTGAACCTGGCTGACGGGCCATCTCAATCTCCTGATCGTCAATTCCGTCCAGGTTGACGCCACGAACTCCACGTGCAACGGGCGTGCTGGGCTCGACCGTGTCCAGGCGGCGCCGTTTCGCTCTGGCCAGACCTTCACCAAACATTGTTTCTTCAAGGGCATCGCCAGAAAACATTTCTGCAAGCGGATGATCTGGGTACAGAGCCTTGACCGCATTAGCGATGCCGAAGACGCCGCGACCAAAGGTAAAGCCGTGGGCAATCTGCCGGTGGAGATTGGTATCATGAGCACGGCGAAGGACTTGAGCCTTGTCCTTTTTCTCAGTCACCCGTTCCATATTGTCAGTGTAGTTGGTCACAAAGTGAAAGTAGTCGCTCAGAGGGATCTGAGTAACCCCGTCGACAAAATTGACCTTGAAACGGGACGCTCTCTGGTGTGCCGCCCTGGACACCACTGTCGACGAGGAGTTTGAGGCCTTGCTGGGGGAAGACGGCGTCTGGGTCAAGAGGTGCGCCTTGTCTCCCTCACTCGCCTTGCTTGCAAGGGCCTCAGAGAAAATAGGGCTTGGGTTGAACATGTCCTCATCCTCATCCATGACCATGGGCACGGCATCGTCGCCAGCGGACTTTGTGGCCTTGGACGGAAAAGCGGGCAGCTGGGGCTCGGTGCGAGGCTCTTCCTCAATAATGTTGCCATTCTCATCAATGAAGAGGCCGACATCGAGAAGCAAATTTTCCTCCTCTTGGAATCCGTAGGGACGTGCGAGTGGAGTGGGCGATTCGGGCATCTGCGAAGCCCCAGAGGCCGAGCGGAAACCGCCGCCATACGATCCACCAGCCGAAGAGTCGGCATCAAGCATCAGCTGGGGAAGCTGGGTGTTGTTGGGCGAGCGCGAGTTGAGGGACATGTTTGTCCACGACGCCTGCCGCTCCTGAGAGAGGAATGAGCCATCCAGTGGTGCATCAAAATCAAAGGGAGGCAGCTGGAAGAGGTCCAGATCGAAGCAGGGGTCATTGGGGAGGACAATCTGGACGGATCTTGGTGTGTCAGTGTACGTCAGGAAAATTACCGTTTGATTGTTTGGTGTACGTACTTGGTCTTTCCAGCATTCTTGTCCAGCTTGTCGTCCATGAAACCATTGTACAACTTAGCCATTGCACGCTGGGTGCGCTCGCTGTCATTCAGGACGTAGCGGCATTGTTCTTGGTAGATGCGGGCGGTGCCGTAGAGGAGGGTGCCTTGGAGACGCAGAGCAATGGGCGCACCAGGAGGCTCCTTGATTGTGCCGCATGTCTTCTCTACACTGACCTCGAGAACAGCCTTACGACGGATGCCCGTGGTACGCGCTCCGACAGCCGTGTTGCCAGCACGCCTAAGATGTGTTAGTCCTGTTGCGGGTCAACATAAGGATATCGTCGAGGGGTACGCACCAAACAGTCGACAAGGCATATTTCTTGTCACAGAGTACTATACTTGGCGTTAGACTCGAGCTTCGGGGCGACAAGGCGGATGAACTTACTCTCTGTGCTGTAGAACATGGTGAAGGAATGCAAGGGCTGCACCGCACAACGAACGATAGAACTGAAAAATACGTGATGAAGAGCTTCAACTCAAACAGGAGGAGATAGAGCAATGGGGCAAAATGAACAGTAAATATATGGTTGTATTTGCTATGCTTGATGTACAGTGGAAGTGGGTTGAAGCAGTCTTTGAGTTGGTGAAGCAAGGTATCAGCAAATCAAGAGTAGTTGTAGGTTCGAACAGAAAAGTGGCGATGCTGTTGTGTCTGCAGATCAAGACGAGAATGAAGATGATCTGAGAGAAAAGTCCATCAGACGAAGAGGGGAGCAGCATCTTGGAAAAGGGGCGCGTTTGAGCGCGTGGATGGAAAGAAGTGACGCGCTCGTATGTGCTGGTCGTCCAAACGTGGAAGTTACGATGGACTAACACCGATGATAGAAGGGTCGCTCCTTCCACAACAAGCAACAACGCCTTGGAAGGCGCGGCACCACCACACGGAGGAAGTCGCGTCCAGCATCATCCCCGCGTGACTGTCGAAAGAAGGCACAAAACAGGAATCGTCACATGGTGGCAGTCGCGATCGTATATTTCTTCGCGATGAGGCATGACGCCTTTTGGCAGATGCATCTGGAAAAGCCCACAATGCACTATCAACAATGCGTTTGTAGCAGTCAGTATTACAGTCTTGGTAAACAACAGTACGTACTCGTTGGCTTGACCAATATGCAAGGTTGAATCTCCTTGACAGACACCACATTTGCAGCCTTCGTCTTCCAATTGATCAAATTTACGGAGAGCAATGCAATATATGACAGCAGCCAAAAGTAGTCTGCTAAGGCTCAAATGCAACATGCAACGGCAGAGCCAAATCAGTTCTATTCCTGGCCTGCTGCCACGCCGCGCGTGTCGGACTACGCATGGTTTGGACACCATCTACGAGAAGCTGAACCTTTGGCAGCGTATTCTCCAGGCTGTTGGAGACGAGAATAACGACACAGCTGTCAGGAAACTGTACTCCGTAGTCGTGGATGGTCGCTTACGTTGTCAACGAGAAGAGACAAATTATGTCTGTACCGAGGAGAATCTGACGCCAGTTAGCAGTGTTCTTTGACCAAAGAAAACGAGATGTTGGCAGATTGGAGATGAAAATCCCAGAATGGACGAATATCAGAATATGTAAGAATGAACTTTCATGTATCCAGGAGATATAGCTCACAGGCGATGTGGCCATCAACAAGGAATCAATCGCAAATTATTCTCATCATGCTGTCCATCTAGGATTGGGGGAAAGATTGGGAAATTTTGGAAGGAAGAAAGGGAGCAATGTCCTATGCAGTGTGTCCTTACCATTTGAGAGGATGCTCTCGACGCTGCTTCTGAGAGTTACATAGTCAGGAAGAAGTATCGAGAGCGGGCGCTTTGTGCAGAGCGCGATTGTTGCGTTGCTGGCGATGCCAGTTTTGAGAAAGTTTGAAGGAGAAGAAAGAAGATGCAAGAAAAAAACGAAGCTCCAGAAGCTTTTGAGGAGATGCTGGGAGCCCCACTATAAAAATTGGCCGCACAAATATTTTGCCGAGTTGAGGAGTGGATATCGTATGGAATGCACGTGATAGATCACGCGTATATCAAAATGTGGTCGTGAAGATGATCGCTTGGAACGACATTGATGAGCCTGTCCAGGATGGCGCTGTTGTTCGAATACCGATAACTTGTTTCTTAATTTCCTGATCTGAGGTTACAATATCGAGATGGGTTATCAAACATGCCGTGGGCTGTGCAGTGCAGATCGAGTCTCGTTTTCCGTTTTCGTGAACAAATGAAGAACCAGCGTTTCTTCCCATGCTTCTAAATCCAAGTTAAATGAAGCACAGGCTGCAAGGTAAGAGTCGCAGTGATTGGGTAACCGTGAAGAAGGAAAAAACAGCTGCAAGTTGAAGCATCAGTGGCGTTTTTTGCAGGTTGAGAACGTGCATCGTATTTCGCGTGGAAAGCGTTCTGTAATGTACGAGTGAGACAAACAGTTGGAGGGTCCACTTTTTACAGTTGGCGAGCTTAACTGCTGTTTTGTTGTTGAAGTCCAGGTCCCGTTGGGCTTGACTTAGTTCAAATCGGCACGCTGAAGGCACGCTTGGCACGCTAGTGTAGGGGAGGGGCTGCGCCCCGCCAGGGGACCAATCAGGGCGATTTCAGGCGTCGGCAGCCTTGCTTTAGCGGATTCTTACTGGCTCCTTTGTGTTTGTTCAACCCTCCATCGTGCTGTAAAGCCGAATTGATCGTCGGTGACGTCCAAGAATCGGCAACTCTGCGAAGTGGTCAGAAAAAGGGACTGATCATGGCTTTGGAGAAATGGCGCAGAGGAGGGGAGAAGACATGCTCGATATCTTCCGATATATCTTTTTTTTGATTCCCAGCATTATGCACAGCATCATTTAAAGTTCTGAGCGGATCCCATGTCGAGAACGACTAAAACAACAGAGGACTCGTCCTGAAAGCAGAGCATCGGGAGTGACAATGAGGTCGAATACCTCACTCTCTTGAGTCTGCTAATACATCTTCACAGTCTATACATCTATACGCCTACCATTACCCCCCGCCCATCATGGGAGTGCCAAAGATCCTGCCTCGACGGACGCGCAGGCGGCGGCAGCAGCCCCAGCCAGAACGGATTGTGATTACAGTCGAACATCCACCGACAGAACCTCCGAGAACACCAGCATCACCAGTGTCTGCAGTGTCTGCAGTGTCTGCAGTATCACCAGAATCGCCGGCTTTGCCCTCTCTAGCCCCACCAGGGGTCCCCAGGTCGCCTACCTTGACGTCCCTCGCTTCTGACGATGGCCATTCGCTCAAGCGGCGAAACAGTGCTCTGAGCACGCTCGAACGGCGACTCTCCAATATCAGTCTGCGCACATCCTTTTCCTTTAGCAGACTGAGACGGTCACGATCTCCGCCGCCGCCGTACGCTCTCGAGGACACAGAGGCACCCGTTCCCGTTGTGGCCGCTGTCAGGACAGTCGAGGCACACAGACCCGACTCGTCTTCAGCAGCGGTTGCAGCTGCCGTCGCCTCACCAAACCCGCCTTCGAACGACGTCGACGCCATCACGGTGGTCCAAGAAGTCACAGAAGACGGCGCGTCGGCCACTTCGTGCCAAGACACTAAAACAGTCGCCACTGTTGACACCCAGGACGCGCCAAGTGCGGATGCAGCCGGCACCAAGGCCCGAGAGGCTGCTCAAGAGTCTGCCCAGGAGGCTGCAGAGGAGCTTCTGCTGGACGTAGCGGCCGCCCCTCTCATCGAACTCCCACTGCCGTCGCGGCGAGACGCTGCCATGTTCCGTCGCTTGACCCGGCCTGTCGTCGTCCCCCGTCTGCATGCTGGTCCTACGGTGCCTTTTGCTCGTGGGTATGCTCCCGTTTTGGGTGATACACATGGCATTGACGCCGCCACCTTCATGGCCTTTATTGACGGCCTCAACTTGGTGACGTCGCCGCATCCGGCCGCCTTGGCCCTGTCGGCTCTGGCGTTCAGTATGCAGTTTGTGCCGCACGACTATGCCAACGCCGTTGGCGGCGTTGCTCAGCTCCTCGCCGACGTTACGACGACCATTGTCGCCCACCAGCGTGGCAAGCACTTCTTGGCCCGAGCCAACGCCACGCTTTTTGAGCCTCGCGGCCTGCACGTGTCGATTGCCAACACGAAGCGGATGCGCTCCGTGCTCGGCATCGAGCCGAAAGCGCCGCTGCTGGCCCCGTTGAGCGCACAAACGGTCGAGCTGGCCACGCTCGAGCGCTGCATGCGCCATTTTAACGACATGGGCTGGGCCGCTTCGCTCGAGCTCGAAACACGCACCGGTGCCCTGATGCCCTTGGCCAAACCATCGTACCGTGGAGCGTCGGTCGAAGCCATGGCCCAGTGGCATCCCGATATGGTCAAGGAAGCCGAAGAGAAGGCACGAAAAGAAAAGGAGCGCGAGGACAGGGGGGAAACGAGCAGCGATGAAGACTCGGGAGACAACAACGAGAGGAAAAGGAACGGCGGTGGAAAGGAGAAAGAGGAAGATCCCAAGATCACCCCACTCCAGCGAGCTTCGTCGACCTGGACAACAGTAGGCCGCACCGTCGGTCACGGCCTGGCCGTTGTTGCCGACAAGCGCGTCCGCTTTAATATCAAAATGGCCGAGAAGGAAGCGTCTCGAGCCCGCCGCCGTGCCTGGAAACGCCACAACAAGGGCAAGAAGCTCAAGGAGCCCTTTGGCGAGAAGCACCGCGTAAAGCGCTTGTCGTGGATCCTGGTGCGAAACCTCGACGAGGTCCAGAAGGAGGAGGCCGAGAAGGCCGCCGAAAAGGCCGCCAAGAAAGCGGCCAAGGCAGCCAAACGGTCTCGCGGTGGCGAGGCACGGCGACCCGAAGCCGTGCAGTGTGAATGATTCATTTTGTTTTGGTTTATTTATTTCCTATTTGAACGTGTCGCGGATTCCCCCATTCCCTTCTTCTTTTTTTGCGATCTGTTTTTATTATATTTTTTGTAATTCGTATTTTCTGGTTCCCATTATTATTTTTGAATGGAGTATTCTTCTTCTAAATTGGTCAGAAGAAAGCGAAGGAATTTTGATCGGAACAACGTTTTGATTTTATTATTTCAAAAAAAAAATAAAAATAAAGTTCGATAGATGTATGGAATACAGGATACAGAATTACACCATGAAGTCTCTATGACGCATGCTGCAGGAGATTGCTCTGTCTGAAATAAAAAGGGGATATGAATACACATCAAATCAAAACAAGTGTACCGCTGCTCCGTTCACCATCACTTCATGCAGATTTGTCTGACCTGTCCGACTTACCTGTGACTGTCTTATCTCGCTGTCTTGTTGGTTCTTGGAGACCGCTTTTTATCCGAGAATTTTTTGTCCGCTCATGTCGGTCTACGCCGGGCGGCACGACGTGTCTCAACAAACGCTGGTATCTGGTTGCACGGAAGGTGAACCGCAGTGTCTGCGTCGAACAGCAAGTTTGGGTTTGGGTCCGTGGCAGGTGAGAGCATGACCACGCAAACCGAGATCGTGGGTCTCCCAGAGAGGCAAAATTCACTAAAAACGAAGCAAGAGACAGGAAGCAGAGGATGGAAGCACGAATACCGAGAAACAGACGGATGAAATGGTAAAAGGAAGCAAGAAGGGTAGCTGATGGCTTCATCATCGGGCCACGACTCCCAGGAACATCAATGGCATTTCTGCAACACCAGAACCATTCAAGCATCAAGCAATGTCCGCAGCAAGGACTCATTTATCCGCTGCATCAGTTGGATATCTCCCGCGTACGAGCTATCAATAGATATATACGTCGTACCTTGCTTTTACATGCTTCTGCATGCTGCGTCTGCTTGTTTCCTACACACGTACGCAGTGTTTCGTCTGATGGATTTGGGGGGGGGGGGGGCAGCTGTAGTTCTAGGGCTGCATCCTCCCATACTCAAAATCGTCTGCAGCCAGTACCACGCAGATCAGAGTTCGAGAAGCACCTCTGCCTCTCGTATCCTTTCTTTTGACTTATCTGGTCTGTGTCCATCGCAGCATCTGCACATATTTTTGTTCTTTTCTTTTTTCGATTGTCTTTTCCCACGTGATGCCGGCTAATATGCAGCCTCGCCTCAGGTTGTCTGCGACAGTGCCAACGTCCAAGACATCCAGAAGGCTCTCAAACTGAAACGCGGCACGGCGAGGGACTTGGAAGAGACCGAGAGGCGTACCAAGAATGGAAAAGGTAGAGAACAAAGGAAAATCAAGAGGCAAAGAAGAAAGAGAGTAAAGAAAGTAAAAAAAGTCAGAAACACAAAAGGAAAAATGGCGGGCTGTGAGAGACACATCAAGACATGCTTGGCTAGGCCTGTCCGTGGAACTGTATCGGGGCAGAACCGAGCATCGAGACATTTGCACAGTGAAATTGCCCAAATAATCAAACCGAGCGAGACAATACCCTTCATCTTCACCGTCTCTTCTCACCGTACACCGTAGTTACCGCACAAATGCAATTTGCACAGACAGCCTCGCCCTGCCTTTAGTGTATCACTACCGGTGCCGACCGGCCGTGACTTTGCCGCCGTGCCTTTGCCCACAGATGCACGAAAAGGATCGCGCCGCCCGAGCAGCCCGTCAAATGTCTATCTCTGAGACGACGTCCTTTGTGGTGCCGGTCCTCGCTGCACCGTTTTGTCTCTATATCTGTATGCCCAGGTCTGCCTAGAGACATATCACTGATTCCCAAACTCCCTTACTGAGCAATGGCAAAACGCTTTGCCTCGTATATCCCATGCACGTGCTGAGACTGTTGTCTGTGCCCTGGTATGAGAATTCCTGTCGTTTTGGCTCGTCGTTTTTCTTTCATGTCGTTTCTCATCTTCTCGTCTCTCCTGTTCTTTTCCGTTTCTCGCGATCCCTGTTTTGCGTCAAGTCCCCCTGGCTAATCTTTTGCTCTCGCGTTCCTCTCGTAAATGTACTCCGTACCTTGCTTTTGTCCTCATAAGATGCTGGTAGGGCTCCCCTGGCCTGGTCCTCGTTATCTGGCTGTGTCTTTCTGCTGGCTAGCTGTGTATTCGGTCATCGACCCGTTTTCCCGGTTGCGAGCAATCTCCAGTCCTTGCAAGTTTTTGCTGGCGAAGCTCGTGTCTCCTTCACTCTTCGGACTCGCCCGGCTCGGTCGTTCTTTTTGGCCTTTTGGTCGATTCGTCCATTTCTTCTCTTTCAACCTCGTTTGCGCTCACTTGAACTCAAATCTTCCCCTGTGACTGGCCGAGAGAGACGCCAACGCCTGCAGATTGCCTTGTACTAAAGCGCCTAACAGCGCCCAGGAATGCTCAAGAGCACAATAGCGCACACATCACAGATGCAAAAGCGAGCAAAGAAAAGACGACGCTTCTGTCCTGTTGCGGAGCCCCTGTCCCCATCAACACAACGGCCGTTTCTGATTGGTCTGGACATGGGAGACTGGCGCTACTGTTTCAGAACCCCTGCGCCATGGCCTTTCCGTCCCACGAGTGGTGTGCTTGTTGGCTCTTGCCTTTTCTGTCTCTCTCTCCTCCGTACTTTCTGTGTGCCTTTTGCTCTTTCCCGCGCTCCCGTTCGCATGGGCTGTGAGCGGGTGGAGACTGCCACTGGGCTAGACAACTTCCCAAAGCAACTGTCGTTCCAGGACACGAGAGCAGGAAGGCGCAGAGCCAAAAAGATTGTGATAAAAGGACTGGAAAACGAAAACTACAAAAGAGAGAACGCCAAGGATCAAGACTGCTGGTGTCGTGCTATTGGCTGGGCACGACTTGGGAAATTTGGGGGGGCTCCAGGGGAGGGTTGACAGCAACAGGGGGATTGAGCGAACAGGAGACACTGTCGTCGTATTTCCTTCCCCTCCTCGACGGCTGCCATCGCTCCTTCTGTGTCTGCACAATGTCAATGTCAGATGGAATCATGGGAGGAGTTGAGATGCATTGTGGGAGGGAAGGAACAGAGATCGACGGGTGCACAAATGCAACTTCCTCGTGAGTTCGTTGGCCTACGACATATTATCTCCTACCCTCCGTGCGCAACTGCCTTTGTCCATTTTTATCATTATGTCGCCCCATCGCGCTCCGCCGCGACTTGCCCCCCGACAAAATTTGAATATCTTCAGCCGCTTCCGGCTTCACGATCGTGCCTTCTCTACGTCGAGATTTCACAGAGACCTTCTCATACGCAGTCTAGCTCCATCGTCCCAACAGTAAACAGCCCCATCACATCAGACTAGTTGTGCGCCCAAATCACATCTGAGCGACTGATGGTGCTGTGCCGGGGCCTCCTCTTCATTTTGTTTTCCTCCGTAGTGGGGGGCACGTATCTGACCTGGCCAAACATGACAGCGCCTCTTTGCATTTTGCATCATGGTCAATGGTTTTTTGTGCTCAGCATTTCGTCAAGTATTACGGAGTAGTCTTTCCTCCTGTCGCTGTCGTCCTATTTTTGCGCCTCGCTCTTTCCTGGTCTCCCTGGCCCCTGAGCTTTGACAACAGCCAGAACCCAAGATGGAAGGGAGCAACCCTGGTCAAATGCTGAATAGTCCTCAATTTGAGGTTGTCTTCGACGCCGTAGTTTCCTGTCTATGCTTTTTTCGTCGATTTCTCTGTAACCTGGCCCCGGTCGCTCCTGTCTGTTCCTGACCGTTCCTGGCTATTCCTGACCCTCGCTTCTGGGGCTGCCCTTGTCCCCTTTCCCTGGTCGCTGCTTCCTTCGCTCTCATGTTGTCTTCGTCTGCTATTGTTCGTTCTTTCTTTGTGAGGCGTCGCTTTCTTTCCATCTCTTCGAAGGGCCTCTTGCTGTTTCGCCCCCTTTTCTCTTTTTTCTTTTCACCTCCTCTCCTCCCTCTCCGACCCATTGCTACCGCGATCACGTCGCGTTGCATCTTCGCTTTGGCCCTTTCTTTTCTATTTTCTTTCTTTTCGCGATCTTGTCACCACCCATTTGGTCGGGTACCTGCATTTCGACCTGCATTTCGCGTCTTACTGACGCATTGCGCTTCACCTCAACTCACTCTCTTTACCGCCTCTCATTTTCAACAACCACTGCTGCTTTTTCTAGCTCATTGTATTCGATTTCGTGCAGCTTTTCGGCAACTCATTTTTTTCGATTCACGACACCACATTGACTGTGTTTCTTCTTTCTTGTCTTGACGGCACAAAACAAAACCAGCCAGTTTTCAAACGAAACACCAAAACCAATAAACAGCACAGAGGATAGATTCTTCTCTCGCTCTCTCTCGCTCTCTCTCGAACTCGACCTGTGACATCTGCGCCTTGTCTGTTCTTCTCGAAGCGCGCCCCATCCGCTCTTCATTCGCGCGCATCCCGCCCGTCCAGACTCAGACAAATTCGGAATCAAAGTCGAATTGCATCACCAAAAAGGGGCCAGAACATTTACCCAACTCGATGACAAAGATAGCATGAAAACACCCCATTCTATCCCGACAAAAGCAAGACAAACAACGAGACCATTGGCACGCACACAGCCATGTGCTCTTGATTGCTCTTGATAGCTCGTGATTGATTGCCCGCCCTGATCTACACGGCTTTTTAAAAAAAGACAGCTAAGACATCATCTAACAAAGGTTCGTGGTACTTTGCCATCCAAGACATTTCTTCCTCTTTTAGTTTTTGGGTCTTTTCGTCCTCTCTGCCTTTTGCTGCCTTTTGCTACGCTGCCCCCTTCCCTTGCGTCCCGCACTCCTGAAACACCGTGGTCCTCGCTGTTTCTAGTGTTAGTGAGGCCATGCTTTTGCGAACGCCTTTTACGACATCTGTCTCTCATTTTTGTCACTCGACCTTTCAGACCTCATGATACTATCTGAGCCTCCCACGACGATCCACTGCTTGCCATAGCACTGCACATGGCCGCTGTGGCGCAACTGGGCCACAACTTCGACCCCCTTTCACTTTGCACTGTCCCCCCTTTATCGTGTTGTTTGCATCTGTCCTCCCCATTTGTTGTATTACTCCGCGTCTTTGTGCTACCATATGAAAACTTCCGGCCTCGTTGAACTCATTACATCTTGTGATCCCCTCTTGACCTTCACTTTCTTTCATTCATTCTTTCATTTTTTTTCTCTCTCTGCGATTTCTCACCTGGTTTCTTTTCTTTCTCTCTTCCGCCTGCAATACTCTTTTCATTTGCTGATACGAGTAACTGCTGACTGATTAGAACGGGCAAGTCTCGAAACGCAAAGAGTACGTGATCTTCTTTTTCACCATCTTAGCCTGCAACCCGGCTGTTTTCACACCCCCTTTCCCTCCCCCCTGCTGTGTTCTCCTTGTCTCTCTTCACGAATGCAACATCGAGCCTCTCGAGCCTTCTGAACAGACGGGGAAAGCAACTATCACAGTGCCATTGACAAGCACTCCGTGCAGCAACTCCCCTCTGGCCCCAGCGAGCTCTGTTCGGACTATCGTCAATTGCGAGCAATTGTCACGTCAATTCCCACCTTGCGTATGGGCAATATCTCGAGACTGTTCAAAGACAGCGGAGTATCAGGGAGCTACCAGTGTTGACCCTGTCTCCGTGCGCGTGTTGCATGTCCTGAACACCCGCACCCCTATCTCCCACCCCTGGCCTACCGACATTCAACGCGCACACCTGCGTGTACGGTGTACCCTGTGAACCAAAGAGTGCCCTATTTTTCTTTTCCAAGCCAGAGTATCTCCTGTCATTTGGTCTACAGACAATGCCGGCTGTGATTTTGCTGGTATCTGCCCGAAAGCCCATGTACCCCTAACCCACGCACCCAGGCGAGTCTGCCACAGCCTCCCGTCCATCGCTCGCCATTCCTTGAACTCTCTCCTGTCACATCTTGATTCTTTTCTTTCATATCCTGTCTTTTATCATTTGACCTACTTTTTCATTTTCCGTTCTGCTTGCTCACTCTTTATTCTCAGGCACCCTACCGTTCCATTAAGCTGTTACGGAGCTTATTGCAGCCCGCCTTTACTCTTTCTTCTACCCTTTCCGAACTCTGGAACGCCTCGGATTGATCTCTCTCTTGTCTCTTTTTTGTCCTGCTTTCCTCGCCTTTTTGTGCTTTTGACACGTCTTTCCATTCTTTTCTCGCCAAAACAACGACTCGCCTTGGACAGGCTGCAACATCGACACCTCGCTCACTTTTGTTTACGTTCGCTCTTTTTCAATCTTGTTTTCTTTTCGTCCTCTTAATCTGACTTTCTTTTGTCGACCCATCTCACCCTCAACATCTCGCTTCATCTTGGCCTTCAAACAATCCGACGACACTCTTTAATATCCTCGACCATTTACTACAAAAATCGATACCCGGCTACGCGATATAAGCTTGCAATGCTCTGCTCCTATTGACTCACGTTGAAACCATTTACCAAAAATCAAACCTTCAATTGGACGAACAATCGAACGGCACCAAGCGACATTTACCAGCGACGATAGCAAATCTTACCAGCATCGGGAGGTGGATCGAGCGGAGGAACCCGTCTCGGTGGATCTTTTGGTTTTTATCAGACTCACCTGTGCTCCTGGGGAGCCAGTGATTTTTTTCAAATGAGCTACCCACAAGATGCCGGTGATATGGACCGGCCATCGACTGCAGGATCGATTCGCCGGGCCAGAGAACGAGCTCAAGCAGCAGGTGGAGTTCGGGAAGACTTTGCAACATTTGCGAGACGAATGGCCCAGACAGCACAATCACAAGGCCAGCAACAACAACAACAACAACAACCAAAACAACAATCATCACCCCAATCTTCCAACCAGACCACGCGGATACCAATCTCAAGACCAGTGCCAGCACCCCAATGGCCTCTCGCCGGCCCTCTGGCCGCACCCTCTAATTTGAACGGAAACGGCAGCCGCAACGGACCCGCAAACGATACCGAGCCCTATCGCCCACCACCAGGACGGTCCCAAGTACCACAACGGCCACCACGCCCAAGCCGCGTGCCTTCCATTCTGGACAGCTCCAAAATCCAGGACCCGACACCGACAGTATTTGCCTACAATGGTGGGAGCCAATCTGGAACAGACTCTAGTTCAAGCTTGCAGGTTCCGGACAACAGACCGAAAGTAAACCGCGAATCTGATCTGTCCATGACGCAGCAGTCCAGCGCCTCATCAATGTCAAGAAATTCTACAGTTTCGTCGGTTGGCTCCATCCCTGACTTTCCCGTCCCCGTGGCTGTCCCGGTTGCCATCCCAGTCCCGGCTCCAGTGGCCGCTATGCCACCGCCTCGGCGAAGTGTGAACCTGGGACCTCCACCATCTGCTCGCCGTGGTGCGTCGTCGTTCTACTCGAACGCCTCATATGTCTCTCCTATTCCCGAGGAGAGCCCTCGGTCTCGGTCACACGCATCTTTTGCCTCAAGTGCAGCCATGCCCGACAACTGGGGGTCGTCATCGTCTCTGGCCATGAGCCCTAATTACCCCGATGCGACATCCTTTTATGAGGACATTCCCGAGGAGAGTCGCGAATCTTCCAATGCGAGCGGCTATGGCGACGAGGATGGCAGCAGAAGTGGTGCGGGTAGTGCAGACGGTGATCGTGATGCCGATGAGAAGCACCTTGTTCGCAGTGCCAGCATTGGCAAGCGTGGCAAGGCTGCTCTTGTCACTACTGGCTCGAGGCCGGATGCATCCCGTGAAGGCACGACCTACCTTGACGCCTCGTCTTCATCTTCTGGCATTACGGGGCAAACAAACAAGGCCACAGCTGGCTCATCTCTCACCGCAGACAGCATCTTGGATGCTTACGACGTTGCTACTTCAACTGATCCCTCAAACCCAAGTCGCCGGCTGTCTGTCTCGCCACAGCCAGGCATGGAATTCGGTGCTACCCGGCCTTATAACCGCCTTTCTGCCATCCGTCGCCCACCACGCCTGGATATCGAGGCTGTTCGCAAGGCAGAGGCCCGTGGTAGCTTGACTAGCCTTCCGGATCTCATCCGCCGTGCCACCCGCCTCGCTGCCTCTCTTGACAAGGGTCGCCGCCCTGCGAGCCGTCTTGACGACCTGATGAACATGTCACCCAATGCCGATGGTCGTGGCGTCAGAGCTTCGGAGGTCGACACTGAAAAGCACCAGTCTGGCTTGTCAGACATGCTTGCGGCATTCCCTCCTCCTGCACAGGCCAACCGGCGCAGTTTCCGGCAGAGTCTGCGTGAGCAGGTCGGATCATGGCCGTTGCCCCTTAATATTAATAACATTGGGAACAGCCGTCTTAGCGGCCGGCCCATGGATGCAGAGAGCATCTCGGACTTGACTGACCTCAAGAACCAGCGCAATGGCAAGGGGCGCCGGTGCTGTGGCCTTCCGTTGTGGGGTTTTGTTCTGGTTGTCATCATCGTCCTCATCATCGTTGCCGCTGCTGTTGTTATTCCTCTGGAGTTCTTTGTCATCCGCAAACAGAACACAGGCAGCAACTCGGCTCTGGCGAAATGCCAGGCACAGCTAACTTGTGCAAACGGCGGTACAAATGTTGTGTCAAGCCAAGGAGTTTGTTCCTGCATCTGCACCAACGATTTTACTGGATTCGACTGCAGTGTCGCCGGAGACAATGGCTGCACGACGACAAACCTGGCTTCTTCAGGCTCAACGAGCAGCCTGGCCAACGTTACGCTTGGCAATGCGCTCCCACGCCTTATCGAGCAGGCACAGCAGAACTTTTCTGTTCCACTCACCGGCACCGAGATTTTGGCAGTGTTCAACTCGGGCAACCTGAGCTGTGGTGCCGAGAACGCGCTCGTCACATTCAACGGCGAGACGATCCGGCAGTCGTCGAGTGGCTCGACCATTGTGGAGTCGTTCTTTGCAGCCGACGGCGATAGCGACTTTGATGCGGTTTCGGTTGTTGACGGCGTGGCCATTGTCACTGTCACAGTTACCAACGCGAATGTCAAGAGATCGAACGCGATCCTGACAGCCTCTGGAGCTGCGTCTGCGAACCCCGACCAAGTGTTCCCTACACAGTCCGGCACCACCTTGACTATCAGCACACAGATCACGCCCTCGATTGTCTCGCCGACTTCGACCACCACCGTGACCACAACGTTCACCCCGTCACCGACCAGTGGCGGTGGTGGCGGCGGCGGTGGCGGCGGCGGTGGCGGCGGCGGTTCAGGGACAGCCACTAGCACCGGCTCCGCGGCGTCCGCTTCAGCCACTTTCAAGGTCACGGAGGATGCTCTGGACTTTGCGCGTGTGGCTGTGCTGTTTATCCTGCAGGAAGACACGCTGGAGCATGCCGAGCTGGCCCAGAGCACCTTACAGAGATTCTTCACGCAGGCCAGCGCCAGTTCCCTGACCAATGGCAAGGGTGTGAGTGTCGACAAGGCGACCAACGTGACACTTGGCAACAACAACTCTGTCAACCTGGTCAAGTTCCAGGTGAACGCCGCCAACAAGCTGCGTGGAGTGGGCATATCTAGCTGAGGAGACGCCTTGTAGCTGGGCAGTTTTCTCCATCTTGTTTTTTACTGTAGAATTACGAGACGTGAGCTGAACCCATCATGTCATTAAGCTCAGCGTTGTATGGAAGACAATGGGCTTCTTTTTGGTATAATACCACGATATTTTAGCATCTTTCTTTGTCATTTATTTTCTTCATTTCTGAGATATACTCCTGGCATGAGCAAGCCTCTATTTATACCAATTTCATTTTGTCTAGAGACTCGATTTGCACAGAATTTGATGGATTTGTGAGCTGAGATTATCATTATGAATGGACTCACACATCAAAAAACTCACGATCATGACAATTTCCAGTCACTACTCTTGTACGTCGTACAGTGAAGGCCGGCAGGAAATGCCAAGAATTGACACGCAAACATTTTGTTTCAAGGCAGCTACACACAAACACGAAAAGGGGCCAGCGGGAGGTCGCAGGACCAAAGGAAGAGACATCGGGCTGAAACACGCGCCCAGGGGGAGAGACATGGTAGGAGGAGGAACGAGTAGGAAAAGCAAGGGAAGACACTGAAGAAAGGAAACCAGAAGGGGAAAAAAAAGGGACAGAAAGAAACACCGACGCTGTAACCACAAGGCCGGAACCCGGTTTCGTCTCTTCTTTTCCTTTTTGTTCGTGCATGCACTCTGTGTATTATTATGTCTATCCCGCGGAAGAAACGGTAGGAGCATGCTTGTTTGGAGGAATTGGCGATGGAGGCTGAGAGGTTCGTAGCAAAGGAAAGGGTAAACGGCCGTAATAACCACACGGTGCAATATATTTGTTTTGTTGCAAGTGGTGGTCAGTCTCTATCAGATCCAGCCTATTATTGCGTCTATTTTGTTGTCGACTGTCTTCCTTTTCTTGCTTTCAATTTTAAATCTCTTTTAGCCAACGGGCGGATGTGAAGGTGCTGATCGGCACACACAAAAAATAAAGCTTTCCCGGTCGCCGAACATCCTTCCATTCGGGTGATTTGCATGAGTAAAATAGCGTTCGAGAAATGGGCAAAAAGAAGATTTGGTTTGGCCATCTCTTCATCTTTGGGTATTATCGTATCGCATCTTCCAAAAAATTAATCAAGATAAAGCACGACGTAGAAAGGAGCGAAAGCCTTGCATCCTTGAACGTGTCACTTTTATCGCTGACAAGCTCTCTTTTGCTCTATCTTTAATCTTTACTGCATATTAGTTCCCCCTGCATATCAGCCAGCCCTGGACCTGGCAAGTGAAGCAGCGCACAGAAAGGCAAAAGAAATCATAAAAGCATAAAAGCACCAAATCACAGAGGCACAGAGGCACAAAAAGGAAACAATGAAAAAGAACAAGAAATACAATGAAAAAGAACAAGAAATGCAATGTCGACAAGAAAATGCACGGGCAATGCAGAGCGCTCCACTCGCTTCAGGCCATAATCGCCATATCATACTGTGTACGGGGGATACGGTCAATAAATATTATGTGCAGGGGTGCCACGGCACAAGCAGGCTCCAAAGAGCATGGAATCAGACACAAGAACTCTCCTGTAGCATATATTGTCGTCCGCTTGCCGTTGACCCTTGGAAAGTTAGGCACAGCGGCAACATCGTCGGGTATTCCTTTGGTTGCTGGCCTTTGCATATTGAGATGCTCAACTGTGCGACAGAAGCCAACGATCGTGGCCCAAGATCATCTGAACAGTTTGTACAAGACTGTGAGAGATCCCTTTGTCACCGGGCCTTTCCTGGCGTCGTAAGTCGTACTCGACAAGACAAGAACGCCCCCACTCCATGTTGTCTTGTGCAGTTCCGGAGAGCGCGGGCATGGAATCGTGAGATGTCCCATTCCGGAACAGGGCTCGAACTATGCCGAGCGGACTTGGAATGTCTGGTGCTGTAATGGGGGCAGCTCCTGTCTGTCTGGCGTCATTGTCATTGCGTGCCCATTGTGACTGTAAAGATGTTAGGGTAACTTCTCTTTGGCGTTTTCTTGCCGCTTTCGTCTTCGCTCTGATAAAAAGAGAAAAAAGAAAAAGATAAAAGACAAGAAGACAAAAAGAGGGAGCCAAAAGTGCTGTGCCCCCTTGTTGGGGAAATTTGCACGGGGTCTTGATCAAGGGAACAGAGTGGCAGTGGCAATTTCGAGCCTTTTCCCGCGCTGTATGCTGTTCCTGCAGAGAAAGTCGCAATTCACTCCATACTTCCCATATTGGGAGCGAGGCGAGGCCAGGCTAGGGTCGGCCAGGGACAGGTGCATTGCTGCAAAGATGCAACCAACAAACAGCCTGGCGCAATTCTCCCTCTCCCTCTCCTTGTCCCTCTCCGTACTGAGCACGAATGGTCCCTGCGCGACGCCATATGGAGAGTGCCGACGTTTGATGCGCTAACGTCCAGTCGGTTCACAACGGCCTCGTGCCATCTGATTCTAAAATGTTGGACAGATATTGATACACTCGGCGCCCTCAAGACGGAGCCTCGGCCGGGCAAGGGAAGGAAAAAAATCAACAAAAAACGAAGAGCCCCGGAATACGATCATCGTTGATGCCAGAATGACGTACTGAGGAGCAGAAAGTCTTTGTTCTGTGCGGGTATCGTCGTATCAAACTGGCAAGACTCCATTAACACGAGTTGGAGGCCTGTTGGCGGGCGGTGGCGAGCGTTGAAGTTGGCAGAATGATAGCCTTCTTTTTGATGTGTTTTATGGGCTCGTGGGCTCGGTTTCGCTAAATTCAAGGCTAAGCGCGTGAGCGTGACCGAGCGACGACCATCGTAGCTTCCTGGTCACAGACGACACTAGTATCTCGGTGTCTCTCTTTCCCCTCTGTGTCTCGCTCTTGCCCCAAATTCGCACCTCACATTCACAAAAAAGGCAGGGACCACTATCATCGTATCCCTGGCACATTTATGCGACAGCGTACCTGGCCTAAAACCCACCTGTCCGCACGCGCCTTTGGCACGGGATCCGCCCCTCCCCTCCACTCCGCGCGGCGCTATTCACTCTGAAAGACCCTCCCTCGCGCCTTCCTTCCACTAACGCCCTTTCCGTCTCTTTCCCTCTCCCCCAGGGCCTTTTTTTAGGCGAGGGTCCCATTGTTCCTACCTCTTGAGCCGCTATCGTGTTGTGGGAAACAGCCGATGAACCCTTTTTTCTGTCTATTTTTTTGGCCTGTGTATCTCTTCTTTGCCTAGTGTCTTTGTGTTCCTGTCCCTCCTTCCCTTTCGAAGTTGCTTCCATCCCCTTTCTACGTCAACGATGGTCCACCAACTGTTCCTTCCCCTTTCCCCATTCTTGACGAAGGCTCCTTCACATTTTCTCTTGTCTCTTGTCTCTCACCTCTTACTTTCTTTTCTTCTTCTCTTCTTTCTTTAATAATATTGCTTTCTCATATTCTCCAAGGATTGTGCCGCACCCTGTGCTGTCTCCCACACTCTCTCGACCGAGCATACCCTTGCGCGGCCACCTGTTGTCCGCTATCCGCCATCCCTCGACTCGAATCCTCTTGCGCGCAAAGTGCCCGCCGAAACTGTCGATCAGCATTGGCCCGAAACGCTGTTGACCGCTGCGTTTTCGTTGTTTCCTGCCTTCTCTTCGCTCTTCCTCCTGGACTGCAACAGAACACTGCAAACACTGCAAAGGCGGCAAAACCAACAAACAACAACCAAGAGAGCGGCTCTCGATTCTGCCTCTTTTCTGTTTTTCTCCGGCCAAGCCTATTTTTTTCTTACTTTCCTACGCCATCGTCCACACAAACTTTTTAGCCGCCGACGACCGGTCGTCATGCGCCACTAGACAAGCTCTCTCGACAGCTTTCCTTCAAACGATCTACTCTCTTCTTTTCTCGGCGTTCTCCTCGTGCCCGTTATTTTTTGTTTATTCTCTTCGCTTGGTCTTGATTCTGTGTGCTTGCTTGGCCATGGAAGCCTGAAGCCTCGTCGCGAGTCTGGTTTAATTTTTGCATTCCACTTGGCCCGACTTTTTTGGGGGACCACGCACGAGTGACGACACCTTGACATTGTTTCTTTATATTTCCTCTTTTATCCGACCTTATCTTTTCCACGACACGACCACACGACACAGCGCCTTACGCCTGCGATAATTATGGCGTACGACGGAGGCTACGCGCCGCAGCAACAACAGCGCCCCTACAACGGCCCCGCAGCACCACGACCCCCGCCACAAAGGCAGTACCCGGGTGGTCCTGCACCAAACGGAGGACCCGGCGGCCCTGGTGGCCCTGGCGGTCAATATGGAGGTGGCTATGGTGGTGGTGACGCTGGCTACGGAGGCGGCGGCCAGGATTACGGTGGCGGCTACGATGACCAAGGCTACGGCTATGATGCGCCGCAAGACTATGGCGGCCCCGGTCCCGGTCCCGGTCGCGGTGGTCGTCCGCCCATGGCTGGGGGACGTGGAGGTCCTATGGGCGGCGGTCGGGGACAGTATCCTCCCCGTGGCGGCGGACCTGGGCCTGGACCCGGTCCCATGAGAGGCGGCTTCCAGAACGGACCGTCAGGCCGGCCAGGGCCCCCGAACCGGGCAAACACCTCAGACCCGCTTAGTACGTATTCTCGGCAAAACTTGGGACAAAGAGACCACACAGCTAACGAGACAGTGAACCGCAGTCGCAATGGCCCTCCCGGGAGCCCAATGGAGAGTGGGTTTGGTGGCAATGCTTTCCCGCCGTTCCCGGGCCAGCAAGGAAAGCCTGACCGTTTCGACGAGCAGCAAATTATGGAAGGTGTCGCGGGCATGGATATCAACCGGCAAGGCCCACCACCAGGCGGTCCTAACGGCCGGGGACCGGCACCAATGCGGGGCCCAATGGGCGACCCGAGAGGTGGCGGAGGCGGACCTGGTTATGGCCCGCCCCGGGGACCGCCACAACGGTCCTACACACAGCAGGGAGGATTTAATGATCAAGGGTACGGCCAGCCGCCTCCGCAAAGGGACTTCCGCGAAGACAACTTTGGCCCGCCAAGTCGCACCATGACAATGCCCACATCAATGGACCCAATGGGCGGTCGTGGCCCACCGCCACCGAATGGAGGCGGCCCTTACCGCCCTTTCAACGGCGGACCGGGTCCTGGTCCTGGCGGGGCCGGTCGTGGGGGCATGATGCCCCCACAGCGTCCGTCGACAGCACAGGGCTCTCGCCCGCCTCCGCAAAGGATGTACGACGGGCAAGGAGGCAACCCGAGCTTTGGCGGCAACGGCCCACCTGGCGGTTTTAACCAGGGCTACGGCCAGCCTCCACCTCCACAACAGGAAGAGCGTGCTCGTCCGTCTTCCTTTGATGACTTTTACGACCAATACTACGACTCCCGGGAAAGCGGCGACTATTCAAACCAGGGCGAGCCCAACCAGCCTCAACACCGGCAACAAGGCTCTTTCGACCAAGGCGGATACCCGAACGACGGTCCTGGCCCCCAGCGTGGCGCAAACAGAGTCCCCGAGATCAGTAGAACAAAATCCCAGCCAGACTTGCGCCAGTCACAAGAAGCCGTCTTTGAGATGGTTGGTGATATTCCACCCATGCCAACACCTAGATCTGGTGGTTTCCAGCAACAAGGCGGACCACCAAACGGTCCTCCGTCTGGCCCTGGCCCCGTGAGACAAGGCAGCGGCGCATCAGCACGATCTGGCTCGAACGGCGACTCGCTTCCCCAGCATCCAACGCCTGTCCGCCCTGGACTTATTCCCAACTCGGTTGCCAGCCAGCAGCTCAGCAACAGACCCATGCCTGTGCGTAATTATACTGGCGCGGGTGGGGGTGGTGGGCCAATGGGCACAATGTCGTCGACGCCAGTGCAGAACCAGCCCATGCGGCAGCCGCCGCCACCCACGCAGACCATGCCGCCATCGTCTAACGGACCGTTGGCGAACGAGCCTCCACCGCCCGAGCCACCCATCACACCAGATGTTCTCGAACGGCTGCGAAACACGGTCAAGGCCGACCCGAACAACCAGGAAGCCTCTTTGACGTTGGCCAAGAAGCTGGTGGAGGCGGTCGATGTTCTGGTTCCAACACTTCCCGATCCTCGCACACGGACCAAGGCGCGCGAGCGGTACGCCTATGATGCGCACAAGCTGCTCAAGAAGCTGGCGAGCCAGCAGAATGGAGAGGCCATGTTCTTCATGGCCGATTGCCTCGGCCGCGGCACGTTTGGTCAGGAGCCAGACAACAAGGAGGCTTTTACGCTGTACCAGTCGGCTGCCAAGCTGGGCCACGCCGCAGCAGCCTACCGCACGGCTGTGTGCTGCGAGATTGGCAACGAAGAGGGCGGCGGCACACGCAAAGACCCGCTCAAGGCCATCCAGTGGTACAAACGCGCGGCAACGTTGGGCGACACGCCTGCTATGTACAAGGTGGGCATGATCCTGCTCAAGGGACTGCTGGGTCAGCAGCGGAACCCGCGCGAAGCCGTCGGCTGGCTTAAGAGGGCAGCCGAGCGCGCGGACCCCGAGAACCCACACGCCCTGCACGAGCTGGGTTTGCTCTACGAGAGCGCGCAGCCCAATGACGTGATTCTGAGGGATGAAGCCTATGCCTTCCAGCTGTTCAAGCAGGCGGCCGATCTGGGCTACAAGTTCAGCCAGTTCCGCATGGGTTGCGCGTACGAATACGGCCTGATGGGGTGCCCCGTTGACGGGCGCCTGTCGATTATGTGGTACTCCAAGTCGGCGACACAGGAAGAGCACCAGTCGGAGCTGGCCCTGAGTGGTTGGTACTTGACGGGCTCCGAGGGTGTGCTGCAGCAGAGCGACACAGAGGCATACTTGTGGGCGCGCAAAGCAGCAACGGCAGGCCTGGCCAAGGCCGAGTATGCCATGGGGTACTTTACCGAGGTGGGCATTGGCATCCAGGCCAACCTGGAAGATGCCAAGCGATGGTACTGGCGGGCGGCTGGTGAGTTTCGCCTCCTATTTTGCATACGACACTATATGCCGTGGACAATTTATGCTAACAAAAGACAGCCCAGGATTTCCCCAAGGCGCGCGAACGGCTGGAAGACCTCAAGCGGTCTGGCAAGACAGGCCCTCGGCAGCGGGAGCGTATTTCTCGGAGCAAGATTGGCCGGCAGCAGGAGGGCGAGTGCTCTATTATGTAGACGGTGGACAGTAGACGGTAAACAGTCTGGGCGGCAGTCTCTTTTTTCTAGTACATACAACAACACCCAATAGTAACAATGACGAGACTTTTCGGTCGTCACACCCCGTTGAATAACCAACGATATCCCTGCTTACATATGTTATCTCACAGGAACCTACCAACTTGTTTAGCCATTAGCACTTGAACGTGATCGTTTGAATAAAAGGAGATATCTAGTTTCTAGCTACCCTCTTTAACCGTGAAGCACAAGAAATGCATAAATGGGAGAAATAAAAACCACAGAATATGACACATGAAATAACAAGACACGAGCAGCCGCGAAGAAGATATGCTCTCACAACTACAGGCTCTAACCGCCACATGCAGTCTTGATGTGTGTATTATCTTCATTGTTTTGCTTACAACACAAATTCCTCCTATTCTCTTCCCCCGCTACACATCCTCTTTACTGCTTAGCCTCATTGATGGCGTCGGCCAGGGGTTCGGTGGTCTTGCCGCCAGATGACCGGGCCAGGTAGATGCGGACGCACTGGACCATGCCGGCAACACCCAGGAAGAAGTTGGCAGCAGCCAGCATAATGTTGCGCGGCTTGATGATCAGGCACCAGCGGGTCCAGATCAGACCAGTGGCAGTCAGGGCAACGTTCTGGGTGACGGACAGCTTCTCGGCAGGACGGGCAAGGTCGGAGATACCGGCAATGACCAGCGCCCACTTCATGACGGGGGCCCTAGAGACAGAGTTAGCAACTAATAATCAAGACTGAGGAAGCAAAGTCTGAGAAGCTGTCCAGGCTATTCCAAAAGCTGTTTCAGAAGCCATCTGGAGAACAGTCTGAGGACTTTGCCTCGAGCACCCAACAAACCCCGACCGCCCACGCAAGCGAAGCGACGACCGAAGACAGACTTACCAGAAGTGAACAGTCTTGAGGCCAATGGGGCTGTCCCACATGCGCTTGAACCAGCTGACCTCAGCCTCGGCGGCACCGGCACCGGCGGCACCGCTCTGGAAGCGGCGGCCGTAGAAATTGCTGCTCTTAGTGTTGTTGGCGGCGCGGCGGAAGGCGGCAGCGAAGAAGGAGGCGGAGGGCATGGTTTTTGAGGAGGCCTTGGAGGCAGAAGAAGCAACTGGCCGGCTGCCGGTGGTGATGCGGCGGATCATTGTCGACGAGACGGTCGGGGCGTTGGCGGAGAAGAAGGTGGCCGGGGCAAAGGGCCGCGCGGCGGCGCGGACAAAGGTGGCGGAGGGAGACATGGTGATCGTGTGTGTGTGTGTGTTTTGTGCGCGATTAAAGCGTGAATATCATGAAAATGGTGATTTATCGCGATGACTCTTTTTGGAGTCGAGGTCCGGACTGTTCGGGGCTCGGGTTGGTATCGGACGAGGGTCAAGCTCGCTGGTGTTGACGACAGAAAAGCGAATGGAGGGGAGAGTGGTCGATAGAGACACGTTGTCGTGTAGAAAAGTGAACAGAAATGAATGGTTATTGTCGAAGCACAAAAAGCCGTGATCGATCGGGAGGGTCGTTGTCGTTGGAGAAAAGGTAAGAACGTCCGAACAGCGGTCCGAAAAGATGGCAAATAGATAGGGAAGGAAGGGGGGGCGTCAAAATGGATCAAAATTTTGGTGGGACTTCCCAGCTCTGGCAGGAACGCATTGGCGAATTCCGGACAGAAAAGGCACTGGTTGACTCAACTGTTTTTTGGCGAGCTGGGTTGGTGCGCTATCGGGGGCCAAGTGGCCGCCAGATGAATGACAGCGACAGCGAACGCCAGGGAGAAAAGGGCAGAGTCGTAGCGGGGACGTTGGTAGGTAGATTGGGGGTCCGGAGATAAGAAGCAATATCGGGAGAGCTCACGTGACCTTGGTAGTCAATAAGAAAACATAGACCTGCGTGGAAATGGAACAACCAGGAACATAAGGGACCGGGGCCACAAATGTCCAATTGAGTTTGAAATTGCTAATGCTTTCTCTCACATGTATGCAGATATGATCTATCAAATTGTTGGGTACCATTCGTGTAAGGCAATGTATTGTGTCGCTATTCTGCCAACACGCATAGTCTTCGTTGTTATTCACTGTAGATACAGGGCTTCCAAAGAGACGCTATTCCGTAGTCAGTAGCTGTCGGCTAGCCAATCAGAGGCCACCCTTTTGCAGCCGGCGCCCCAATTGGTTGGGTTCACGGATTTTTGGGTCCAAAAGTTGCAACGTCGAAAAGAGGCATCAACGACGTTCGACTTCGCTCTTCCGATTCCACCTCCCGTCATCCCACCACACATAACCCGCCACGATGTCGAGCAAATACGCCTTCTCAAAGGGCCTCAAGGAGGTCCGCTTCCTGTTCTGCCAGACAGGCGAGCAGAGCGCTGCCACGCGGTAGGTCCAACTCCAATGATCAACGACGGCAAATGACGACAATGACGGCGATGCACCGTTTGGTGCGGTATTGCGACTGCTCAGCCCCGCTAACGGCCTCCTCTAGGACGTTCCTCACCCGCGCATACCCCACGATGAAAAAGAACAACCCGACCACGCCTATCCTGCTGCGCGAGGCCCAGGGCACGCTGCCCAAGATCTATGCGCGCTACGACCTTGGCCGTGAGACCAGCAAGCCGCTGGAGGGTTTGTCGGACAAGCAGATCGAGGAGGTCGTGGCTGGTCTGGTTAAGAGCGAGGCTTAAAGGAATGAGAGACGTCTGTGCGAAGCGAAACGACGACGAACGAGCCAACCAAAAGCCAATAACGGCGACGGGGACTCGTCGCGAGCAAACGAGCTGGAAGGCCGCCGGCGACCACAATGGCGGAGTGATAGGGCTGAGTAGGTGAGAGACCGTAAAAAGCGAAATTCGGCTCTCCCTGTGTATATAATGACAAAAAAGGCGACCGAAGAGACGGCCCGCCGAAGACCAGACCAAAAAAAAAAAAAATACAAAACGTTAAGGCATTGTTGTCGAGGCTTAATCAAATTGCAGGGGCAGTACTGCCGACGCGGAGATGCCAGAGCTTGTTTTGTTCTCGAACAGCCCGTTGTTAGGAAGCGGGAGCGGCTCGGAGCTGCCGCGGCGGCTGAGATCGGCACACCAAGACGGCCGGAGCATTCGGTATTTTTTGATGGCGGCAACAGTAGGTGAGATGAAAACGCTTTGAAAAAATTGCACAAGCTGGCGTTAGATGTGGTTCATCCGATCTTGCAGATGTTTGAGTTTGCCACGCTCTCCACGGTGCTTGGGGCGTGGTTTCTTATCAACTTTTGGGGCATCAGGGTGACCCTCCAGCGAATGGCGAGGCTTTTCTAGGCATTATTGTGTCGTTGTTTTTTGTGTCTGTAGTTTAGTTAGTAAGATGCCATTTGATCAAACGATTTGAAAGCTCGTCAGATCAGCAACTGACCTCGATGTCGACGTCGACCGGTTTGGTCTCTGGACGGATTTTGCATGCTGTGATCACTTGGCTTACGCCAAGGAGTAGGAAATAAAGAGCGTACGCGCAAATGAATAACGCCGTTGAAACAATCAATTCTGGTGGCGTAGCCACGTCTACATTACTCGACATCAAGCAATAAAATTATCAATAAGATGAGTTGTGTACAAAACAGTGGGCTCCAACCCTAGCCAGCCGTCCAAAATGGCCGGGATCAGTTCACATGTCTACAGGGCCCTTGATTTCTCTCCCCTCTGTTTTTTCCCGTTTCAATGAGCATTTATCGTTCCCGCCCTGTGTCCGTCTATTCTTTTTCCTTGTCTCACAACCATCCCAAGTCGAGCGTTTTACTCGGACTTGCTGGCGTTGAGCAGCTTCAAAATCTCCGACTCATTGTCGCCAGCAATGGCCTTGCCGTTGCTCCAGTCCACGACCACAGGCCGCTGGAAGTTGTCGTGGCTCTCGCGGAACTTGCGCAGGGCCTCGTTCTGCGTCTTGGCGCCCTTGACGATCGCAGGGATGCCCGAAGTACCGACGTACTCGAGGATGGTCTGCAGCTGGCCGGCTGTGGGCGGGTCCTCGGTGATGCTGAGGTCAAACGGCTCGCGGCGCGAGGCCGGGGCCGCCTCGGTCTGCACGGTGTGGTCGCTGGCCTGGTCCTCAGTGGCGGTCTCTGAGGCGTGGGCCGAGGCCTGCTTGAGAATCGAAACGACACGCATGGACGCGGGCGAGCTGGCCTTGTGGAACAGCGTCACAATGTCGAGGGTTTTGCGCTGGAGGTGTTAGCAGTCGCCTTGTGTGTGCCCGGTGAACTGGAGCTCTTTTCGGGTCCCAACTTACGAATCCGAACATCTTGGCGGTTTAAATGTGTGTCAATTGGTGTTTTAGTAGAAAAAGCGATCGTGTTTCCGTGTCGGATTGTGTGTGTTTGCGGGGTTTGGTTGTCGTCGAGTTCAGGTTCGTGGATGCAGGAAGATCGAACGAACAAAGAAAGTCAAGCAAAAGTACGACGTACGTCGTGCAAAAGTGGTGAGCGTCACAGCTCAATTGTTTGCAGCCGATGACGTTGATTCCAGCCAGTCAGGTGCGTTTGTTCCTTGGAACAGCAGGAGCTCAGGCCCCACGAGCTCCTGCTCTTCAGCGACTTCAGCACCCGCCAGTCGCTACTGCCGGTTAGACCCGCTCATCTGTACCTGCTATTCTAGGCGCAGTCACATGACCGTTCCTGACTTGTGCTTATCGGAGTTTATCGTCCGCTTATCGAGCCCACTATCGGATATTTTTGTGAGCATAAAGGCAAAAAAGGGGTGGGGTTGACATTTGTTAGCAAAAGGTCGTGAGAATGGCCTCATTCGCTGCGATGCGGGGGCGGTCGTCCATCCGATGGAACTCTCCTCTTGCAAGCCCTGTCGATACTTTTATATCACTCATTTTTTTCCTTTCCAGGTAATTACAATGCCTCCTTATCTGGGCTAGTCACTTAACCCCCTCTTTTTTTTTACCCTTTTGCCCTTTGTTTATCCCCCCTCTTTTTCAACTCGTGCCCCCTCCTCCCATCGACATGGCTTCGGACTTTGATCCGGCCGTCTACGATGGCGTCGATCTGGCCGTCGCAGGCCCCAAGCAGCCGTTCCAGGTACGCCGAGGCTACGTGCACGCCACGTGGGCCCGCACGTTTGCGTCCCAGCCCGAACTGTTTATCCAGCCGTCGACGGTCGATGAGGTCGAGCAAGTCATCAAGCTGGCACGCCACCGACGCCGGCGCATTGCCACGACAGGCTGCGGCCACTCACCGTCGGACATTACGTGCACAAGCAGCTGGCTGGTCAACCTGGACCGTCTGAACCGCATTATCTCGGTCGACCGCGAATCGTGTCTTGTAACGGCCGAGGCTGGCATTCGGCTTTTTGATCTGAGCGCCGAGCTCGCCAAGCACGACATGGCCCTGCCGAACCTGGGCAGCATCAACGAACAGTCGCTGGCCGGGGCGTGTGCAACAGGAACACACGGGAGCAGTTTGCGACACGGCTTGCTGTCGGACGATATTACAGCGCTCAAGATCACTCTGGGCAACGGCACGACTAAGACGTGCTCACGCGACACGACTGACCCTGAAGAGAGCGAGCTGTTCCGTGCGGCACTGCTATCGCTTGGCACGCTGGGCATTGTGGTGGAGATTACGATACGTGCAGTTCCGTCGTTTCGCCTCAACTGGTCGCAGACTGTCGACAAGGACTCGGTGGTCTTTGACGCGTGGAAGCGGGGCGATACCGACGGCACGGGCCGCAACAGCGCTCTGTGGACGCAGTCACACTTTGTGCGTGTGTGGTGGTTCCCCTACACGAGAAGAGCGGTCGTTTGGTCGGCTGAAGACTGCAAGAAAACGCCTGAAGAGCAGCCCGACTTTACGCCTCCTACATCGTACTACGACAGCAATCTCGGCTACTTTGTCTACCACAACCTGCTGTACCTAGCACGCTTTGTTCCACGCATTGTACCGTGGATCGAGTGGTTCGTGTTCGGCATGCAGTACGGCTTCAAGAACGGCTCGACGACGTCTGGTCTGCAACCCAGCGACAAGGCGCTGCTCATGAACTGCCTTTATTCACAGTTTGTCAACGAGTGGGCCCTTCCGCTGGCACGCGGCCCGGAGGCTCTGACGAGACTGGGCGCCTGGCTCAACCACCTCAAGCCGGGCGACGAGGGCTATGTCGACCACCGCATCCCCTTCTCTGCTGACGGGTTGTACGTGCACGCACCCGTTGAAGTGCGCGTCGCCGACACGGCCGCCAAGCAGGACGCCCGCAGCCAGGCAAAGCCCGATTCGCTGTCGACGCGGCCCTTCCTCGATCCGACACCCACCGACGGCCCCACACTCTACCTCAATGCCATCATGTACCGCCCTTACTTCAAGGACCCGCCGGGCGTGGACCGCTACTACGAGGCCTTTGAGTGGCTGATGCGCGACTTGGGTGGCAAGCCGCACTGGGCCAAGAACTTTGGCTCTGACCATGCTGAGCTGGCCGCGGCATACGGCAACGACCTGGTCCGGTTCAACAACGTGCGCAACGCAGCCGATCCTGACGGCGTGTTTGTTGGGCCGTGGCACCGGCGCTACCTCCTGGGCGAGGGCGCCGATGCGCAACCGGACCTGCGGCTCGAGGAGCACGAGAAGCGGCGCGCGCTGGCGACGGACTACACAGTGTTCGTTACCGGTGCTGTTGGCGAAGCAGGGAAGCGATGATCTCCCCTGTTCGTCGGTCATCGTGTTAATCTTTTTATGTGTGGCACTTTTAAATCTTGTCTTTGGTCCTTTGTCTTTTGTGATGTCTTGTAATTTTTTGGAACCAATTTTGAGCTTCTTTTGAGCTTCTTTTGAACCTTTTTGAACTTCTTTCAACATTGAATTACCATGGCCCTGTGGGCGTTTCCAGCGCTGTATGTTTTGAACAAAACAAGAGGTATCGGCATTGGTATCTAACTGTCTATCAAATCATATCGTTTATGTACAAGTGTGGCATTTCATTTTCCTCCTTTTGATCTTACACGTGCATTCAATGCACAGACGGGCAGCCGCACGGAGCCCGCCTTCGAATAGTGGTGAAGTGGTTGTCTGGCTGTGACGAACCAGCTCCATTATCAACAAGCAACGGATCCTTGGCCGAATGATCATCATCAACATCAAAAGTGGCAGGGCTGCTGCTGCTGCTCCCGTTGCTACTCTCCTGGCCGCTAATATTCTCCATGGCAATCTTCAGACGATCCCTGCCCGGCGGTCTTCTCGATGTGTTGTCATCACTTCGGTTTCTCTCTCTAAAACCATGCCCTCGATGAGCACTGCCCAATCCGCGGTATCTCCACCAGAGCCAGAACAGCGCACCACTGCCAATAACGGCCAGGGCTGTCGTCGGGTATGCATATGATGCAAACCGCTCCGTCTCGCCACGACCGCCAGCCGGGGGTATCCACGGCAGGATAATCAACAGGCAGTTGCTCAAGGCAAAGACGACAATCGCCAGTGTTGGCGCGGGCCACGGCGATACCCAGCGCTCAGACGGAGAGCACTGTAGATACAACAGACCGGAAGCGATGGCGACGCTGATGACGGAGACAGGATAGCCGCCAATATCGACGAGGAAGTTGTATATCTTTCCGGGTGGCGGGACGACAATGACGAGCACCGACACGAGCCAGTGAAGCAACAGGCCGCGAGAGGGTGTCGGGGTCGCCTTTTTCACTCTAATGGCCACCCGTTTATTGTCTTTATTGTCCGAGCGCCAAAACGAAGCAAACGGCAGCAGTCCGTCCTTGGCCAGCTCCTCGTTGACGCGGGCCTGGGCAAAGGAAGTGGCCGCAATGTTACCGGCGGCCGAGATGATGACAAAGATTGGTAGGACGCGCGCGCCCAAGCCATTGCCAAACAGGTTGCGGAAAAAGACGCCGGCCACGACGACGCCGGCTGACCGGAACTCGTCCTTGTCGACAACGAGGTAAAAGGCAACATTGACGGCCATGTATGCCAGTGAAATCAGTATGAGTGCCAGCGGTGCAGCAACTCTTAGGGTGCGAACAGGATCGCGAACATCGGACAGCACCTGGTTGGCCGTGCTGTATCCACGGAAGCAATATATGACTTTGAGGAGGGCGGTTGCATAGTCGTATGGCTGCGACGACGAGCCGGCCCAGATATCCTGGAAGTTGCGGCGGGCAGTGCTGAGGCCGGCCGTTGATAGTACTGCTGATGCGACAGAGGCCATGTCCATCGAGTCGTCGTCGTCGAGATGGTGGCCCATAAGAACGCCGGTCGACGCAGTGTTGTTGCTGCTGCTTGTCAACCGGTCCGATCCAACACCCATAATCCCCCCGGCAACGCCCGAAACGACAACGACGACGAGCATCAGCATCTTGGCCGCGCCCAACACGTTAATCAGCTTCAGGCCAGCGCGCGGATGCGTGGCATGGACGTAGCACAGCACTGTGACGAACACGACGGCGATTGTGCGCACATTCCAGCGGTTCCCGGGCACATCAAGCGCATACAAGGCGTATTCGCCGAGCACAATGGCATTGGGTGTCGAGAAACCCAGCAGCACGACATAGGCCATGAACATGCACGTGGCCAGCATGCGTGGCCGACGAAAGATGCGCTCCAGATAGACACGCTCGCCGCCGCTTCGAGGCAGGGCTGTGCCCAGGTCAAGATAGACGGCAAGGCCGCAAAAGGAAATCAAACTGCCGACGGCCCACACCAACAGGGCCATGCCGACTGAGCCGACGCCCTCGAAGATGGCAGAGGGCACCGAATACGCGCCAACCCCGATGGTTTTGCCGACGATGATATTGACGGCCGAGACGACGCCGAGTTTTGTGTCGTCATTGTCGTGTGGATGTCCACGAGACACAACGCTGCCTGGACTCGGTGGGGGCCTTGGAAGAAACCACGAGCGGTCGTTGACATCAGCATCTTCGTCAATTGCAGTGTCTGTATAAGTGCTGCTGCCTTCGGCTGGTGATCTTGGCCATGTGCGTCGTGATGGCGACG
This sequence comes from Sporothrix mexicana, assembly GCA_021396375.1. NCBI lineage: Eukaryota > Fungi > Ascomycota > Sordariomycetes > Ophiostomatales > Ophiostomataceae > Sporothrix > Sporothrix mexicana. Next base: position 220,393 of record WNYC01000022.1, on the reverse strand, counting down.
GCAGTGCGCCAAAGTGCCGTTGTGGAGGTGGTTCTAAGAAGGGAGATGACAGTGCCGGTGTACCGGCACTAAGATCGTGTGTGGGCCGAAGTGGTGACCGGCAGCTCAGTTGAAAGCTGGCCTGCAGGGGCGAGGCTGCAGACGAGATGGCGCCATTGATGAAGCCAAACGGCCGGGGCGAGGGCAACGAAGACGGTTTTAACGGAGGGGGCGCCATAGCCGTCACTGGTCCGTACGTTTGCCAGCGTCTCGAAGCGAGACCAGGCTTTGATGGCACGACTGCCGTCAATGGGTGGTGAATGCAGCCTTTTGGAATGCCCAGGTCGGTGATCAGATTTGCCAAGACGGGCAAAAGTGAGCAAGTTAAGCAGTCGTTGTGGCCCAATGTGGCTCGACCGCTTGGATATGAGCAAGTTCTTGATGCAAATAAAGAGGTAGGGATAGGGAGGTGTGGGATGATAGGAGAATTCAAGAAGAATGCAAGGAGAAATGGTGCGGGAAAGAGGAGAAACTTGCTCAACGAAAAACTAAATGGCGCGAGCGGAGAAAAGAATGAGGAGAGCAGAAAAGGGGAGGGAGGATGGAACATAAAAGGAAGCCAGAGGAATGCGAATGGAAGAAGTTGAAAAGAGGCGTTGAACAACGAGAGAGAGAGAGGAAACCCGAACACTGAGGGACGATAGACTGGGAGGATAGGTTGGCTAAAGACGCCCCTGTCTCGCCATGACTCGACAAAGAGGAGCAGGCGTCAAGGACGTTACAACAGGGAAACAAACCCCGGAGAATATGAGAACGAGAAACGAAATGGAAAGAAATGGAGGACACGACCAAAAGAAAAAAGAAGAGAGAGAAAAAAGTGGGAAAGAAAGATGAAAAAAACGACTATTTCTCTAGGACCTCGGGGCAGGCTTGTTTATGAGGAGAGAAGGGGACAGAATATCGCGACTGGAACGACGACCGGCCGAGAACAATCGACAACGAAAGACGACGACATGCAGCGACTTCACATCTCGAGTGCAGATGCCATTTTCAAGGATAAATGGACAAAAGGGCAGCAAGCATTGGACGACAAATATACAGTACAGAAAATACAAAATACGACAGGACACACGGCAATCAGGGTCAAGATACGACATCGACAAAGGAAGGCAGTAAGACGGAAAGAAGATGAGCAACGAGTTGCGAGGCTTGAGTAGCAAGCTCGGCAATGGGAAACCGAAAAGGGAGACGACATCTCAAACCACGTCCAAGCCAGCGGAGATGGAGAAAAAAAAGGAAGGAGAAGAACAGCATCGAAAGTGACAAAAGAATCAAAAGAATGGTTGCCGACGCTCCAGCTCCGCAAACGATCGGCCGCTTCTCGTCTCTTGTCTGTTCTTGTTCATGTTTTTTTTCTTGTCGTCGTTGGCTGCTGTTGGTCATTGATTGGTGAGATGATGTGCGTCAGGGTTTGATGGCGGACCTTTCTTTCCATCTTCTTCTTTTTTTCAAAATTTTCCCTTGCTTCTCTTATCTTCCTATTTTCCGTTTTTTCTCTCTCTCTTTTCTGTCCTGTCTTTTTTTCCCCAGATCCGCACTCGTCCTTGGCGTGATCGACCGCCGGAATGGTCAAAATGAAACTCAAGAAAAGAGTCGAGAACGTGTGGTTGGAGAGGACAAAGTCAACATATTTTTTGTGTGTCTTCTCTCCCCTTTGTTTGGTTGACTTACACGCAGGGATTGTTGTCGGTGATGTGTCGTCTTGGCACAGCAAGTGTCGCGGCCTGCGGGACTGATGCGATCTGAAACAAGGTGCCCCGGCAGATGCGACATGGGCAAGGCACCGCCAATGGATCGTGCAGGTGAAAGGAGGCAGGCAATTGAAAGAAAAAGGAGAAGGAAAATAAAAGAATTAATCGACGAAGAAAAGAAGCTGGCGAGTCGCCAATTGGTGGATTTGCGAGGCCCAATGGTTTGCACGTAAGCTGCAGGCCAAGAAAAAGAAAAAGAGAGAGAATGGCAGCCAACGAAATTGACACAACTCAACAGGATGACATTGCACTTCAAATTGATTCGCAATGAAGAATAATGCGACAATAGGTGCTACTGGAAAGAATGGCGTTTTCGGAGTTCTCTGATAGAATGTGCCAACTATCACCTTCACCAATTTGATGTGTGCTCCTATCAGTAACAAGTGGTAGACGGCAAACGACAAACGGCAAACGGCACAATGTAAACAGCGACTATTACAGATTTGCTCCGGACGAAGCATTTTCTTCACAACAAGGCCTTCCTGGTAATCTCCCGTGGCAAGATCTTCGCCAAGAAGAACAGGGCCCAGCTTTGATTTCAACGCCAAGATGGATCGTAGAATGTCGGTTCGTCTTGTATTTGATACCAAAGCCAAGACACGTTGACAACAATTGTCACATATTGTCTTTTGTTTCATAAACTGTTTTCATGTCTTTTTCTCCCTTTGCTGCAATGCTCGCTCATCATTCAGTTATCGTTCATGGCTTACACTCACTCATATCTCATAGCACATAAACTCATAATGAGACCAATTCACGTTATGAGATTATTTATGAAAAATGTGATGAGTCAGCAACTTTATTTCATGATGAGAACAATGGAGGTGAGCGAGTTGACTATTTGATTATGAGTGAACGAAACAATATAATGAAAACACGAATGAGAACAGAGTGAAAAGCGAGTAAAGACACAAATAAAAATCAGTGGACGAAAATAAAGTGAAATGAGATGAGATCTGATATGTCCTCTTTACACACACCCAAGACAAGTCCCATGACCAATTTAGACGCACAACTGCACTATTTGCTCCTCTGTCTGCCCAATTCATCCAGACCTTTTCTCCCATCAAGTGTCATAAATTCTATGACTGCACAATGAAATAGCTCGACCCCAGCATGTCCTACTGCAGGGAAATGCAGCCAAGACAACCACGTGTATGTCAGGTGTCAAAACCGCAGTGAAACCAGGAATTAAAACAATTGAATGGTGACTTTTGTGGCAGCTGTCAACAATCATTCTTTCATTAATTTTTTTAAATTAGTATTCATGAAGCTCCCCTACGATTTACGCTCCACCAGCCTGACCTGTAGTGGCGTGTTAAAGTGTGTGGAAGTAGACAAGCAGACTGACATTTCTTTCTTTATTGGGTAGGGGGGGAAAAAGAAATAAAAAGAAAAAAAATCAAGTGAGACCATTCGCGATACAGGAATATCGTTGCACCGTACGGAAGACCATATTGGGCTCTGCACGCAGCCTGATCATGGTGGCACAAGGGTACTCGCTTTTTTTTTTTCTTTTTTTTTTTCTTCTTTTCTCCCTCTGCCTTTGAGCAGGACAGGACGCCACAGAACGGCCCACACACGAGGCCATACTCTTTAGGCGTCACCTATGTATTGTTTTCTGTGCATTTTCACAATTCTTCTGTTTTCTTTCTTTCTTCTGTTTCATCAATACACAATACACAGGACACAATACAAGCTTCATCCATAGGTGTATAAATTTTCCGAGAGCAGTGATTGTGTGGACAAACACGACGAAAGAAGCACGGCATATGTATGAATTGTATGAGTTTGCACCGCGCGACCAAAAAATATATATCAAAAGTCGTGCCATTTGTGCCCCGTCTGCGTTTTTATCTTGTGCCTTTGTGTCCACCCATACTTCTGGATTCTTTTTGTGCGTCTTGACGGAATGTGCCCGGTGCGTGCAGGAGAAACAGGAAATAAAACGAAAGAAAGCAAAAAAAATAAATAAAGAAAAAATAAAGAGAGAGAATAGAGTCGCAGGCTGTAAATATGTTGCAACTATTGGGTAAGAATGAGACGGGCAGAGGAGTTTGAGAGTAACAGTCTGTGAGATTGTTGGGGGGTAATATGACATGAAATAAGGCAAAGGGTCTGGATGGGGCTAGACGGGGCCGGAAGAGACTGGCGAGGCGAAGGCGAACGAAAAGGCTACGTGCAGCCCGGAAGGCCGCCAGTCCGTGGCTCCTTTCACATGTTGAGGTTGGTCTTGAGGTTGAGCCTCATCGAGCGGCAATGTCCGCCATCGGAGCGGTCAAGTTTTTACTTTTCTCTCCTTTTTGTTCTTTCTTTTTGTTCATGTTGACGAACAGAAAAAACTCAACAGAAACACAACTCTAAATGATGAATGGCCAGAGTAGAACAACCGACGGGTAGACGTAAACAAAGGCGGCCTCTTGGCTGGCCGCATTCGTTAAAATGAAGGGTATTGGCAGAGGAGGGAGAATGCCACAATATTAAGATGATTGGGGCATTTGGTTTCTTTCTTTTTACTTTCTTTCTTCTTTCTTTTCTTGCCTTGCTGTTCTTTTCTTTTATTAAAAAAGAAATCTCGACAGAAGATGGAAAAAGAAAAAGGCACATGTTGCGGCACAGCACGCAGTCCCAGCATCGTCTCCACCCCTGTCTTCCCATGCCAGATACAGCTCGCCGCTTGCGCCTCGCATCATATCGACCTGCAGAATCGGCTGTGTACGGCAGCTTGGCCGTCAGTACATCTGCAGTTCGTTTGGCTGCCTAACTTGCTATTTATGTGTGGCACAAATTTCAGCTGTATAGGGCGTTGGACCATTCTAGGGAGGACGGAATCACAGCACCACCGCCAGCAAGCCCTGTCAGATAAACAAATCCAGCGTCTCGATCGAATCAAGGCTGAAGGTAACATAAAGAGCCATAGGGGGAGAAGAATAGCAAAAAAAAAAAAAAAAAAAAAAAAAAAAAAACGGTGTGCCCCACGGCACCTCTTGTCGTACGTCCCCATGCCGTCGGTGGACCTATGCTTGTGTTTTGAGTGACAACGCTTGCTCTTGTCTATTGTCCTGTTGTGCATTGTGTCAAATTTCTTTTTGTTGTTGTACAACGTGTTTGCGAGCCGGACAAGGCAGGGCGAAACAACGAAAAGAAATAAATAGGGAAGGAAAGCAATAAAACGGATGGATGCACAAGAGACCGCTCGGAAACATTTTGTGTTCCGGGCATATCGGTATGGATAGGATATAGGATGTGGCGGCCATATGGTCGTGCAACAGTTGTACGAACGGGTGGAGGTTGTGAGGGGAGACAAAGACATCCAGGAAGGACAAGGCGGAGGGAAAGAGGCTCTCTCACCGGCTGCTTTATGACTTTTTCTTGTCTGTCTTGTCTGTCTTGTCTGGTCGTCTACCCATTCAGCGCTTCATCCTTCCATCTCCTGTCCATCTCCTGTCATTGCTTTTTTTTAATCATGAATCAAACAGGGCTTGCCACCCGGCCCGGCAGCCGTTCGTCCGTGGGAGTACAAGAAATAGCCAGCGGCTTTTTATTTCTTTTTTCATTTCTTTTTCCATTTCTTTTTTTTATTTTCATTATTCGTTTCTATTCATTTCATGAAGGGTAAAATAAAACATATCAAAAATGAAGGGGGTTTGGGAAAGAGAGCGCCCGCATGTTTCAACACGTACACTCTGAAAGAAGAACGGCAAAATACAGGAAACTGGGCATCTGATGTACACTTCACCGATGGCGTTATATTCTGCTCTCTCTTTAACCTCTTTGACAGCTTCCCACCGTTTTTGGTTGCCTTCCTTTTTTATACAAGTCGCCTTCTATCTCTATTCTTGTTCTTCTTCGACTTCCATTTGCCCATGGTATCATCAAGGAACCAAAGCACAAATGTACAATGAAATACAAAGAGTACTCGACCAAGGTGCTGCTATGAAGACATCCTTGGACTGATGCAGTGGCACGGTGGTGCATTTGTGTCTTTGTTACTGCAAGCATCTCGAGTCGATTGTGTGGCTTTATGTTTTATGGTGATCAGTTCTGTGTTCTGTGCCCTGGCGTTGTGCATCTCCTTTTGCCCCTCTCCGGTCCCAGCAATATGTGCCTGGTAAGCAATAATAGGCACTGTTTATAAACCAGAAATCCATGGTCGTAAATGAAAAGAAGATAAACAAGCCACAATGTGGACGTGCCACGTTAGGTCTCAAGTTTAATAGATTGGGTCGTGGCAAAGAGCATTGTCAACATTGTCAACATCGTCATCAATTTAGTGTCTTTAGTAACCTGACAATTTTTTTTTAAAAAAAAAATAAAACTTTGCAATTTGTATTACTCAGCTCAATTTTTATATAACCTTTTTTTTAAATCTTTTTTGAATCCTTTTGATGTGCTTTCCGGTGGTCCCTTGTCGCAGCAAACTGGTGAAAACAAAAGGGTATATCGTGAGGTGATGAAAGGAAATAATGCCGATAGAAAGAAATAAAAGAAGTAAAAGAAAGAAAAAAAAGGAAAGTAAATGACAAACAATGCAAGCAGAAAAACAGCAAGACAGTAAAACAACAAAGCAATATAAAAGATTAAGAATTATTCCCGCTTCCGAAGCGCCGGTCCTTCCATTTGACGCGTCGTGTAACAAAAGAAAGACAGAGAGAGAGAGAGAGAGAGAGAGAGAAGGAAAGAAAAGACAGAAGGGAAAAAAAAAGAGAAAAAAGAGAGAGAAACGGCAGTGAAAGTAAGAGAGGTCAAATCGGGCAGAAAGGGAGACAAAATGCGATGCAACAAAGACAAAGGAAGAGTGTAACTCCAATGCTCCCCTTTGGCTTCGTGTTCTCATGCGTATCGGATGCGGTTTGTCGACCTCATATTGTCGTCATCTTTTGGCCGACTCGTCCCTTCTTTCGTCCCCCCTTTCCTCCTCCACCATTGACAATAACAAATATCCCGCCAAACATGGCAATCTGATCCTTCCCATGTTCCCAAAAGACTCGCGTCTTGCCCAGCCGTATCGCAAAGCCAACACATCTAAAGGGTAGGAAGGAAATGAGATGAAGTGAAGCGGCAAATGATGACAAAAAGGCAGAAAGTGGTATGGAATATGGGGTAGAAAAAACAGTACAAAAAAACAAGGTAGAATGAGAAGAGGACAAAGAAGATGAAGAAGATGAAGAAGATGAAAACGATGAAAAAGATGCAATATTACGACTGCAAGACAAGGCAATAAAGCGTCAGTGTAGGGCAGCTGCCATGGCCTCTTAACCACATGCCGTGCCGCAGTAGCCACAGGCCCGGCCGGGTATCACCCAAACCTCCTTGCCGTCTTTGGCACATTTTGGGCAACGAACGCCGGGTAGCTGCAAAAAGGTTAGACAATGTTGAATACAGGCGTACCTGGATGAATATGTAAAAGGGAAAAGAACACTCTCAAAAGACGGGAAACCTACCGGAACGCTGCGAATGCCTTCACTGCCACCGGACGGAATAATAAAGCGTGGGTACGGCACAATTGTCGAGTCGGGACTGCCGGGCAGGTAGAAACAGTCTTCGTGCGAAGCCATAGAGGCAAAGGGATCGCACGGTGCGAGCGAGGGCGATGACGGAGCGGACTGCATGGCTGTCTCGTCGTCTGTAACTGACCGTGCAAGATTGTGCGCGTGAACCATTGTGACTGTTGGAATTGTATCTGTACAAGGTGCCGTCGATATTGTCGACGATGGCGGTCTTGAAGATGTCAATATTGGTTGGGCCAGAGGATACGAGCCGCTTGATAACCAGCTAGCCGAGTCAGAGAAGATATTTGGCAATGGCGAGTAGGTTCGAAGAGACTGGTACAGCTGAAGTTCTTTGCGTTGTGCTGGCTCCTCAATGTAATCGAGATACTCGAGATATATTGACGAAGAGGACTGGTGGTGTGAGAGCGGTTGTTGTGAGTGAGGGTGGGATGGTGTGTGATGGTGATGATGATGATGATGATGATGATGATGATGATGATGAGTTGAACGATGACAAGAGTTTGGGGGAGGAGAAAGGGCGACTGCTCGTGTCTTTATACTCCAAGGCTGGACATCCATGGCCACACGAGAGGAATGGTGAATAGTACAAAGGGAATAAAGAAACGAATAAAAATAATGAAGAGAACAAAAATAGGGGACAAGAGAGTACACGAGGAGGATAGAGACACGGAAGCGCGGGTTGTGCAATCAACGGGGCCTGCTTTCCAGTGGTTTGTCAGTGGGTTCGTGTATTTTTTTCTTGACTCTTTTTTTTCTCCCTCTCAGTTGCCCGTTGTCCGTTGACTGTTATCCGTCTTTGCCTTTCGTTTTCTCTTCTTGTTTTGCTCGTGGTAGGACAGCCGGTGGGAGGAAGGAAGGGAAGGGACTGGCAATGCAAAACCAGGTAGATGGCGTATGAGAATAGGAACAAAAAAAATCGAGAAAAAAGGGGGGGAAAGGTGAAAAAAGAAGAAACAAGAAACAAGAACGAGAAACGAGATGTGAGAGACCGAGCGACAGAGGGCGACACGGGAACAAAGTGCAGTCAATATGGAGTCAGCAATGCAGTCGATACGTTCTTTTCTTTTATGTGGGTGAACGGGCCCGGCACGGAAAGAAGATGAACCAAACAAACGATGGCACAAAATCAAACGGATCCGAGCAGCAGGAGGATCGCTCGGACGCAGCCGGAACCAGGCGAGAACAGATGGGCCTGAGAGGCGAGACGAAAAAAGACGGGAGGGCCAGGCCGGGCGGAGTTGTAAAGTCGTCAGAGTCGTAAGACGCGTGCGAGCGTTGGAGCGTTAAAAATTAAACGGTTCGGGGTCGTCACACAATTGCGAGACCAGACGGAGCGGGACGATGGGATGGCAGAAAATTGACAAGAAACAAAGAGGCGACAGAAGTGGAGTTGGACACAGGACCACAGGAAGAGAGTTGAGAGACAAAAAAAGGGAAAAAAAGGGAAAAAAAGGAAAGAGGGTAAGATGAAGAGATGAAGCCAGAGAATAACCAACAGGGACGAAATCTGAGAATAGAAACAGAAGATATCAGACGACGAGGCAGGAATCCGTCGGCAGGGCGTTTGTAGCTGGCGATGCCGTGTAAGTGGAGAGTGATAAAGTCAGGTTGCGTTGAAAAGCGTATCGTCAGAAAGAGGAAACAACCAAGAATGCTGACCGGGGTGGAGGCACCGGTGGAAGAAGGCTGGCAATGGGTTTGAAATGGGGTTTGCAGTGAGGTTGAAGTCTAGGTTGTGATGGTGGTGTGTGCGTTTGTCGTCATTTGTTTTCTGGTTGTGTGTAGCCTATGGTTTGCGTAGATATTTGTGGTGCTGGCGTGTGGGCGGGTGTTTGTGTAGCACAAAGGTAAGAGAGGAATGATATAAAAAGGAAATCAAACGGCGAGTGGGGTTGTCGTTCGGAGGAGAGAAGGAAAGGGAAGCCAGCAAGGGATGGGGGAGGGAGAATAGAAATAGAAATGGGAAAGAGAAAAGAAGGGGGACAAAAGAGAGAGAGAGAGAGAGAGAGCCAGAGACGGACTGAAACTGAAAAAGCAAAGAAAGGAAGAACGAAAGAATAATATGACAGAGAGAAAAGAGACAAGAGGCTGAAGACGATAAAGAAAGTGGGCGTGGCCCACGGCGAGAAGACAACAAGGCCAGACACTCCAGGTCCAGGTTCCACACCCTTTTTGGTTTCGTTTTTCTTCTTCTTTTTGTTCTGAGATTTTGGGCAGGGTTTATTGTCGGCTTGGTCGTCGTAGTTTTGCGCTTCCTGTTTCTTTTTCTTTTCTTCTTATGTTTTTCTTGTTTGGAGAAAGGGGTCGCTCGAGTGCCGTTTCCTCCTCCTCTTTTTTTGTTTTCCCCGTTTTTGTTTTATTTTCTTTTTCTCGAGTGTGAAATGATGGACCTAAAAGACGCCCTCGTTGTGTTATTGCACCCCAAATCCCAAAGTCCCAGCTCGCAATGTTTATTGGGAGGGGCTCTCACGCTATTTGAGCCCACACATCTCTGCACGCCCCCTGACCGGCACTACAGCACTAAAACGAGGCACTCAGGAGCTAAAAAGGGCGTCCCAGAGGAGCAAGCCGATAGGAAAAAGCAAAGAAAGTGGAGGGACGTAAAGTGGTGAGGGTGAGTGGGTGAAGGAGGGTAAGAGAGGACAAGTACCTGGAAGTTACCTGGTAGGTGGTAACTGGGAAAGTGGTAGTGAAAAAAAGGAACCAAACAGAGGAAAAAGGAAAAGAAAAAGAAAAGAAGAAAAATGACGAAACATCTCAATGTCACTTTTTCTGTTTTGCTCTCTCACTTTCGGGTTTTTTGTCGGAGCATGTTCTGTGTCTCCCTTCCTCCTTTTTTTCTGAAGTCTCTCATTGTGACTACATTAGATTTTTTATTTTTTTTATTTTATTTTATTTTTTTTTTGGCCTCTTCTCCCAGGTTGTTCCATTATTGGTTTGTCTTTTTGTATTCTCACCTTTTCTCCTTAACCTCTGGTTTTCAGCCGCTCCATTTTATTGACACACCATTGTCAACTGCACTAACAGGACTGTCATGGGAGCAACCAGAATAGCCTGGTATGCTGCAGCAAGCTGCAGCCAGGCAAATCTGGCTTGATCAGTTTCTTGATGTCTTTGGGATGGTTCCGTCTCGCAGCATTGTATCGTAAAGGACCCAGGCGCGTGGTGCCGGAGATGCGGTGACCATGATGCACCCACCTTTCTCTTCTGACGCTGACAGGGGTTCCCTGTAAGTCGACTCTCCTGGGCTGGAAGAGGAAGAATACTCCGACAGGCTCTGTCGTGTGCTTTACACTAGGCGTGTTTGCCTTTTGGCCTCATTTCTCACTCTCTTGTCTTTTTCTCTTCTTCTTTTTTTATGAAAATTAAAGAGAAAGAAATAGTCCAAAAGTATGACAGGCTCTTTTATTCACCAATAAAGAAAGACTGTGTAAGACATCTGTGTCGAAGGGTGCTGCTTATGGCCCTGTCGAGAGGGTGGGTGTTGCATTTCGAACAGAATCTCACCCCAATTGCTGGGACGCTGGTTGATGGGAAACTGTCACACAGCACTGGGACGTTTGCTTGGAACGGGGAATTGGGATGGGAGTTGTTTGATTTGCTGGGCTTTTCGAATTTGTGCTCGGGTTTGAAGTGTAGGGTTGGGATGTCTTAGCTGCACGCTATCTCGAACCGCGGCAGTGTCTCTCGTTTGCATTCATGTCGTTTCTTCTGAAGACCTTCTGGCCTAGCAAGCCTTTTTTTCTTGCCTCTTGTTGATGCCCGCAATCTTGGTTGTCCGAATAAGAATGGACAAACACACTTTCGGCCCCCTGTCCGTCCGCCCCGAAAATCTCTCCAAATCTGCCAAAAGAACCCTGTTACCTGTACAGAGTCCTCCGTAGTCTATCCAGTAAATGGGGTCCGTCAGGAGGAAAAAGACGAAAAAGGGCGAACATAAAAAGGGCCCGGAGCCGGGGGGCGGTATCCGAGAAGCTAGACCAAAGTATGAGAGGGGGGAGGGGGTATTGACGGGTCTTGGCCTGAAGAGGGGACTTGGGGTCTGTTTGGAGAGACACAGAGATAATCCACAATACCATCAGACGTCACAGTGGGCGGGTTCGACCAAACAAACGCTACGACGTATGGCCTTCCCTCCGGGACATACAACGTACACAGAAGGGAGGATGAAAGAGGGTCCCAAGGGAGAGAAAGATCGACAGGCCCGCCGCACAAGATTGGTGCAGAAGCGCACGGTGGAGAGAGGGCGCTGGGGCCAACTGCAAACTGTCGGGGTAGAAGGACGTCGTAGGGAAGAACAGTGAAAAGGAAATGAAGCCTAAACAAAAGGGGAAAGAAGGGAGATGGCATTTTGCAGCATCGAAAAGGAGACACATATCCATCGTCCAGCGTTGACGTGAGCGGTTTGCCCACGGCGTCGGGAAACGGGATCGGCATGGCGGGCCTGAACAAAGGCGGGCCAAGGCGAAATTCGTGAAAGGTAGGCCGGTGACGAACGGGTGCGAAAATTCTGTAATCCGTATTTGTTGGTCGATACACAGTAAAAGTGAAGCGATCAATGTTGTAAAAGAAAATGAAACGAGGCTGGCGGCGAAAGAACGGGAGTGTTCCGCACTTTTGTCTCTTTTTTGTTCTTTTTTTTGGTGCCAGGGAATAAGTGCAATCCCAAATAACGGTCTCTGGCCCCCGTATTGCATCCTTTGTGTACATGTACTTGTGCAAACCCGCGCGTCTCGGAAGGATTACGTAGTACATGCCACGAGGACGACGGGGCATGGCGAGACAACATCACAATATGACTGTGCCGTAAATCAAACAGGCCATAGATAAATAGGATGGGCAACGAAGTGATCCACGCCCTCAGAACTGCTCTCCCAGGCGAACGGCGCGGAAAGGGATGGTGATAGGCGGCCTCTTGCATTGTTTCTGCAGGATTTGTTCTATTTGGGTTTCTTTCTTTTCTTTTTCTGACGCTCTTTGCCCTTCCGGGACGGCCTCAGCGAAATGCAAAACGGCGGACGTGCGGAGGACGGTGAAGGACACTGCAAACATGGGGGAGGCCCCTGAGTCCACCGAGACGACATTCTCGGATTTGACGGCGTCCTGTTATGACTTGTCTCGTTCTCTCTCCTCTCCTCGTTTAGTTGCTTGTGCCGTGCCCTGCTCTTTTATTGCATTGTCAGTATCTTCGCCTCGACGTGTTTCCGAACAAGGCCTTTTTTCTCTTCCTCCCACTCTTCCCCATTTCTTTTCTCTCCACCTCCCTTTTTACCACTTTGTTTTGCTGGGACGCTCTGGGACAAATTGGGACTAGACTCCACACCATGTGTGCCAAACAACCCGACCAGGCGGTTGCTGGATCAGTGGTACATGTCCAGAATGAAGAAAATGGCCAATAAGAGAGAGGGGGGGAATAATTCGGCATTCAACGAAGCAAGTTGTCGAGAGACATAAAATGGGGACTCAAAAGAAGAAAAACAAAACGCGGAAACAATTGGGTTGGCAAAACAGTCGTTATTAGTGAATGAAGCCTTTGGAAGCACTCCGTACTCGTACTACGCAAAAGAATAGTTGTCATGGTTGTCAGAATCTCCGCACCAAGAGAAAGAAACAGCTTGGGATGCGAAGTACTCCGTACTACTCGCTATTTTGCTGCTGTTTGTAGGCGTATTAAAGACAGAATCGACCAGATGAGGAGATGAGAACGGAGAACGTGCAGAAGAAAGGAGGCCATAAAAAGCAATGAAAAAAAGTCCACAAGAAATAGTAACACACCCTAAAACGAAAAGGGGTTTCTCGTGAGAGCTGACGGCCGAGTTCTCTTTCCTTTTTCTTCTTCTTTTCTTCTTTCCTCAAACGCTTTCATGTTTTGCTTACCTTTTCTTTTTGTCTCTCCTCAACCTTCTCTCAGTATTATGTCCCGAGGAAACCATTCATTCTTGGGACGCTCCTGGGACTCTTGGCTTGACTGCTTGTGGGTATTATGGTGTTTTATTGGGCTGTCACATTCCTGTGCCCACCAAGACGCAAAACGCGACCTGACGTTGTAGTCGTAGAGACATCACTTCAAGGCGCTCCAAGCCCATAGCGTGGATTCGAGGGGCCCACTCTTATTCGTGTGGGTGAGTCCCGCGAACCAGACCTTGTCGTTGTGTGGTTCTTCTTGTTTGTGCTCTGTGGTACTACTCCGTATTTTGATGCCGGTTCTCGTGACAATCAGTCTGCCTGCAAGTCTGTCACTTTTGTGCTTGATAACTTGCATTTTGTCACAATTCGTCGGGGTCTGTATCCGCTCCTTCTTGACCGGTGCCGCAGTTGGCGCAGGCTCGGTCAGTCTCTGTTTGCCGACTGCTATTTGTTGTTGTTTGCGGTTTTGCAAAATGCTCTGCAGCTGTGGCGTTTGTTGGACCAACCCCGACAAAAGCTGAGGGTTGGCCGTTTAAGTCGATCTCTCAACGTTGGGCATTTCAATGCTGGCTGTTGGCTCAAGAAGTGGGGAATCTTTTATCGCAAAATATGAGTGGCTGTACTCCGTAGGGACAGAATGAAGTGAGAGAGAGAGTGTGTGTGAGAGGGAGAGGCGGAGCAGCTGACTGGCTGCAGGATCGCTTCAGACTTTTGTTTTTGTTTTGGGCGACGATTGCGTTGGTGACGAGAGGTGGTAGCGCTGAAGAGGTGGAGGAGTACTCAGTACAACAAGGGTGTTAGTGACGTGATCCTCCATAACTCGTGTACACAAGACGTTATGCCGATGCTTTCTGGTCGACAAAGGAAGCAAAAGAAGACATGGGAGGGAAAGGGGTAAACGAAAGAAAAGGATGCAAGAATGTATCGTAGTACGTGGGGGACAGTAAGACAGAAGGAAGCCACGGAGGAACAAAAAACGAAACAGAGAATACAGACACAACTAAGACACAGATTTGTCGGCGTTCTCCGTGCAAGCGGAGAAGACATGCCCAAAGAGGAAACTTCAGTCAAAGCACAGGAATGAAGAGAAATACGTCGTACATACCTTGTCACCCCTGTATTTCCTTATTGACAGCACGTGATGGATAGTGTATGCTTGTGGCCCGTCCTGGCATGCTTTTCTCTTCCATCGGTCTTCTTTTTGGCTTTCTTGGGGATGGCTTGTCCACTTCGGTTTGCCTTGGACCACCTGCGAACCTTTTATTGGTTCACAAGACACTTCTCAGTTGCTGGAGATATGCCTTAATCGTGTCTATTATGCACCTGGGTGTACAGATAATGTCTTGGTATTCGGTGTAAGCGGCCCGCGACCGTTTTGTCGAGAAGAGTTCTTGTATCTGGGGATGATTAGGGTGTGCAGTGGCAATGGCACAGGAAAGCGATGGGGGATGCTGGTGGGAGAAAGCCGACAACTCATAAAAGCAGGTTGCGGCGGGTAGCAGAAAAATGAGGTGCGCCAAACAAATGAGAAGGGGGACAGGGACGACATCGCAAGCCGAAACAAAACGTACCGAAAAAAAAAAAACGACGAGACGTCAAAGAAGAAACAAAGAATGCGACCCTCCCGCATCTGCCCCTGCCTCCCCTCCTCTCGACCTACACCTTCCTCGTTCTGCAACGTATTCGTCGCAACATCGCTCACTTGTATCCGGAGAGATAGCCACGAGGTGAAGGGATGAGGGGGTCGGGTTATTGGTGAGGATGGTGGTTCGAGAATGGGATAGAACGAATCAATTTTAGCAAAAACAACAACAGTCGAGAGAGGGGCGAGACAATGCGAAACCGTGTTCGCGTTGGGCAAGAGCCTCCAGAGTCGCTCCTTCCACCAGTGCCATTTTGAGGTTATCGTTCTTGCCCCTCCTTCCACAATGCGCAGATCGGCACCTTCCTCGCAAACCCATCTCCCTTTCCTTCTAGTAACACAAAACAATAATATTAAGTATTATTTCTTCACTCGAGGCCCCTCCTTCCAGCGAAGAAATCGAGACCTCTTGCCCGTGAAGCAGAGAATAAAGGGAGCGATCCAGGTGGCCCTTTTCCCTGTCTGAAGGTGCAGCGCACCAGCGTCATGCACCGCCCACACTAATTTAGCACCGGCATACGGCCCTTTTCCCGGCAACTGCACGTCGACCAGTCTGGTGCGGTGTCCAGGCGCTTGTCCGGGCAGCGGCTGGCCAAGCCAAGGGCATGGGTTGTAGGCTTGGTGGGT
Source organism: Sporothrix mexicana (assembly GCA_021396375.1). Lineage (NCBI taxonomy): Eukaryota > Fungi > Ascomycota > Sordariomycetes > Ophiostomatales > Ophiostomataceae > Sporothrix > Sporothrix mexicana. Next base: position 204,914 of record WNYC01000022.1, on the reverse strand, counting down.
AACATATTCTAAATGATGGTTGTTCCTTCCTGCCCACAGAGAGAGGCGGAGATATATCTCAAACTGGGGAAGGATCAATGGAGAATGTTGATGCATATTGGAAAGAACGAAAAAGGACATCAAAACAAACCAGATGAGAGGACGGAGGGAAGGTACATGCACATGTCGAGATGCTTCCCATACCGCATTCTTTCACACAGCATTTTGGCGTCTTCATTTTCTATTCTTTTCATCTTTCTCATTGGATTTCTGCCGCCATCACACTACTACGAATCTAGCATGCGCACTTCTATCCTCATATGGCCCCTCTCGGTGGGCTTCTTGCCGTCGCACTTATTTGCCTGCCACATTCTTGTGCAAAAGCCCATCCCCCTTGTTCCTTGTCTGTCTTTCTCGCTTACCAGGCTGTCTGTCGTCTTTGGCACCAAACGGTCCCCCTGTTAGATGCATATCCCGCCCACACCTGCAGTTTGGATTGGGGCTAGTTGGGCCCGATACGCCGCCCTTGTCACTGTCCTCTTCAGCTCGCATGTGGCCAGAGTCACCACCACTCAGCCCGTATACCACAAAAGGAATCATGAGAAGATGGAAAGATGAAAGAGGGCCACTGGAAAAATGTACGGAGCATGCACGTCGTTAATAAGTCGGACACCATCACAGCATCGTGGCATCCTTCTGGCGAAATCCTGGTCCAAAATGCTACCTTCTAGTACGAATACGACCAACAGAAACACAACCACACCAATACCCAAAGGTCTGGCCAAGGGTTGAGCGCCGAGCGAGACAGCCCACTGGGCCGGGATGTTCGCGGATGGCCGTGCGAGTCACCAAGAGCCCTGCGCGCCGTCTCAATCGTGCCCAGTGGTGCGGCCCTCACGTCTCGCCCTTGCTCTCGATCAATCCTACCCTACTCCAGCGGCATTCAGATGCCTTGTTCTCTTCGGAACACACAACACATTGCGTCGGACTCCATACATTTGGATGGTTTCCTTGTTCGAACTCGCGGCATGACGTGGCCCCCCGACGGCCCCCTCGTGCGTTTTGGGCCCCTCTCATTTCCCTTTATTCCGCGAAGCTCGGTGGTTGCCTCTTGTCTCGGTACCTCATAACCAGCTCTAGGAGTGTCTACGGACTTCTCTGAGAAAGTGTGGCCTCTTCGCGTTTTTGTGCTTGCGGTCCGGCTGAGGGGTGGTATCCCGTCGCCTATGGCCAGTCCCGAAAGCCAAACCACATGCTTGGGAGCCAATACAATTGACCTCCTCCAAGAGCAGGGAACAGCATTGGTGCGAAATACATATCAACAGATGACATGGCCAAGGTTCATGTACGTCGTACACCTACACCCTGCACTTCGTTGCCCTTTCCGCTCTCATTTTTCACATATTTCTCCCATTCCGCATTTTGGCTCCAAACCATTTCTCGGGGAGAAGGTGTCATCGGCGCAATTTTGTTTCCGTGGCGGATTTATGCGAGCGGTTTAGAAAGGAAAGGCTGCTCCGTAGGCGACGAGACAAGTGTCTAGTCCATGTCTCAGTATCCAAGTGTCAGTGATTTCACAGGTTACGACATGCATACTTTCTCAAAAGTACTTGGGTGTACAATGCAAGGGGATTTCCTGAAAAAGTCTCAAGGTTATGTCGCAGTTCATGATCCCGACTGGCCGTGGGGAAACGATATGGATCTGCCCAGATGGTGCAGCATCGGAGGCAAATGGTGTCTGGAAAAGTGCAAGTATGAAATCAGATGCGCGCTAAAGTCAGCTGAAGATCGCTTACCTGTCTTGACATGGCCTGTGACCTTTAGGGTCCTGCAGAGACCAAATTCGAAGGTTGTGATTTGAGAAAAAAAAACGGGCAGAGGTAGGGATAGGGGTGGCTTGATGCCGAGTGGCAGCATGAGGGAGCAAGAAGAGGGTCTTGTTAGTGATTTGAGTTTCTTTACGTTTCTCAGAATGTTCTCCATGTCGTGATGTGCAGTCAGGGATTTTCGTACTCCATACGACATACATACTTGCAGACTTAGATCCTCGAGGGATCAGGCGCCGGCCAACCATTCCCGTCAGGCGCACAACTGTGTGGGGATCATGCACGTTCCTGTGCTTTCTGGAAACTCAAATAGTTTCCTTTCCAACGGAGCGTGAAAGCACAGCGCTTAAAATGGGCACGAAGGATGGCCGTGACAAATTCTCAAGGAAAGCAGCACGAGGGAACAAAATGAGGGGCAGAGAAATGGCCTCACCTTTTTGTCACACATAAAGCTCAGTCCTCAACCACACCTCCTCGAATTCGCCTGGAGAAGACAAATCCACTGTGTCGGACAGAAATACACGTCGAAATGATTGAAGTGTATTTTTTATACAAAATATAAAAAAAGCGAATACGAAGTAAATAAAAGAAGGCTAATGACAGATGGTGCATTTCCCCCCCTCTCTTGTTTATCTAGTATATACGACATACATCTTGTGTCTCCTTTCGATCTGTGATCTACCCTCTGCTGTTGTGCTTCGTGCACCACTTGTGCCTCCCCCATCCGTGCCCCAGAGATGCCGGGTTGGGCTCTTGGTGTGCAGCTGTCATCCTGCCATTGTGCACGCCAGAGGAAACCCTACGTTGCATTATTCTTCCTCCGTCGTCTTGTGGGACCACCATCCAAAGTTTGTCGCAGGCTGGGGACCAGGCTATCTCTCGAGCAGTTGCTTTCTCGCCGTTCACTGTTTAAGGGATGCCGGCGTTGGGACCACATGTTCGTTCGAGACAATGGCTAAACGGCTAGAGGCGTCTATGTGCATTATCGCCTCCATTTTCTCTTACTCCGTTTAGCTTCAGTCCCTCGAGTCTCTGTGATTTGGTGATGTCTGGGATGAGCTGCGTTGATAGACAGAACGTTTGAGACATCGACCATGCCAAAAGAAGCTGCTCGTACCTGCGGGTGTCCATTTTGGTCTTCGCCTCATCTTTTCTTTAGTGCTCTTTCTTCGTCCTTTCTTTCTTGCATTTATTTATTTTTGTCGGAGTTCTTGCGGTCAGCGTGGTTTTTTCCATAACTTTCTTTTTCTGCTCGCTTGTTATTTACCCCAAAGGCCCTATTGGGTTCAGTAGTATCCCTAGGGCCCTTTTGTTCTTAATAGGCCTCAGAGAACGGGTCCAATGTATATCAAAAGGGGGGGATGAAGTGATTGAGACTACTCCGTACAGAGGACGGCGAGGAAGACAAAAGACGGGAGGCTTTTTGTTGATCTTCTGCAAATGGGGCAAGCAAGTAATAACAAATAGGAGGGGCATGGACGGGACTGGGACGGCTAAAGAGGTGTGCGGCGGAGCTGCCATACATAACAGGAAAACGACGATAGAAAAACGCACGACGAATTTCAAAATCAACCTGTCCAAAACAACATGCACACAGATGGCAGCCGCGCTTTCCCATAACAGCCGGCGGGCACTTTCCCATTGTCAATTTACCGATCGGCGATACATGTACGCTCGCACCTTCCAACTAGTCACCCCCATTAGGGCCCGCTCCTTCCTGGTAATAATCGCACTATTGGCACGATTAGCCAAGGGGAAGGTGCGCCCCGCATGCCTGCAATGACGATCGCTGTCACTTGCTTCTCGACGGAGTACTCCGTAGAATTGTGCTTATTTTTGCTCTTTGATTTAGTCATACATATGCCAACCATCTTTGAAACCAAAAAAAGCCACTGTTTGGACCCATCGCCGCCCTCGATTCCTCAGTTACCCTTCAGATACGATGTAGTGCTGTGGACACCGCCCACCTCCATGAGGTCGTTACGGAGCAAGACAAGACGAGACAAAACAGCCCACCAGAACCGAATCTAGGCCTCGAGGGCGAGACAAAACGAGACAAAGCTAAGTCCGTTTCGAGAGCTGATTGAGGACGACATCGAACGCCATGCCAACTAACAGAAGTACCAGGCTCAGAGCCAAGCTGAAGTCACCAACGAGAGAAGTGTCCTGCCATTTCTGGTCCATAATTTGAGCCATTATCGGCCTATTCTCAGTCGCCATGCACCCAATATGCATGTTGACCTAGGTCAGTAGCCTGAACGAACTGTGAATGCGCCAATGCTATTGGTCCCAGCACGAAATAAGGAAGCAGGCTGGGCAGGGTTCAAGCTGCAGCTCCGCAGGAGGGCCTACGCCCAAAGAAGCAAACGGGCGGCCCAATGTGCTCCAGTGCGCCCCAGCGATCGGCAAGCCGCCTTGTCCTAGGCCCGTATCCATATCCTTGGGCGGTGGGTTGGACCAGGATTAAGACTGTGATGGGGATTGGGCGGGATAAGATGGGATAGGACGGGATGTGCAACTGGGCTGTTCCTACGAAGCATTGCTGGGCCCGCCTTCTTGTTCTTTGGGACCTGCTCGCCCTGTTTGATTCGCGCTCTTCTTGGTTTGGGTGCGTGCAGAATGCAGATGGACATGCCAGGTGCGGATACGTACGCGATTTGTTCTCCGTGACACAAGTGCATTGCACATTGTCTGTGCTCCGTTCGCCGTCCTGGTCTCGGCGTCCGGGTCAACCACAAGATTCATCACGAACCAGACGAAGACCAGACGAAAAGAGACCAGGCCAAAAGACCAAAGACGACAAGAGAAAAAATGGCGCTTTGTGAATTTTTTGGTGACAGCGTTTTCGACGGGGTCTTCCCATAATCTGTCCCCCCCCTCTCGTGTCTCTTGGTCGCTTTTTGGCTCTTTTTTGGCTCTGCCACATTTATGATACATCATTTTTGTCACGCTTTTGCACGCCCGTTTTCATTGTCCTCGGCTGCAGCAACCCCTCCTCTCAGCCCCTCTGCTGCTCTGATGCTCCTTTCTTTTTCCATTCTCACTTGTCCAATTCGCAAGCCGCGCTTTGTATGGACTCTTTTGGCGTCGTTTTCTCTTTTCCCACGACATCCCAGTCACCTTGATATAGTGTCGCCATTCACGATGCGGAAACCGCACAGGACTTGCAGCAAACTTGCAGCGCAAAGCAAAGGAACAGTCAAGGTCGCCAACGCACCGCTACTCAAAATCACCGATAAAAAAAGAAACAATAGCGACGATAGGAGATGTGATCCAAACCGGACGAAGAATGAGGGCAAAAGAAAGAAACGGAGGGGAAAGAAGGGACAAAAAGAAGAGAACAAAAAACCAGGGGGGGTGACAGGATATCACATCGACCACATCGAGTCAATAGTTTCGACGACAGGCGGGGGGGGGGGATACAGGGATCAAGGTATATCGCAAGATGCACGACGACAGTCAAGGCTGCTTCCTTAACATGCCATTCATTCTCGGGTCTTTTATGTCGGCCTACCTGTGTTCGGCAATCAGAAGCGAAATCAGCTGCCATTGATGCATCGTCGCCTGTTAGGGCAAACCGACCCTAGTCCACAAAGGTCAGGAATCGGAATGGCGCCGCATTGGACATCTGCCGTGTTCTGCATCCCGCTGTGAGGAGATGCGGCAACATCACGTCCAGACGCCGAGACTGTGCGAAAGGATGATGTGCAACACAGTCCAGCCGCCGCCACGCACATTTGTGCATATGGCTTTAACGGACAAATCTGGAAACATCCATGCATATCTGAGCATATCTGGGCATATCTGGGTACATGGGGTACTCTTCAGCCTGCATGCATGTACATCGTACAGACTTGTTTGCATGCAAGTTCAAGTTTGGAATACGTCCGTGCCGGGGTATTGGATGCCTGCCGGCCGAGAGCTGGTCCGTTATCCGCCACCCAGTGCTGTGGTTGTGTTCTTTCGCAATGGTAGGGCTGCTTCGCCAATAGGTGTGGCGTATCTCCCTTGAGAACTGTCAATGATGCACGGAGAAAACGCAGTTGAGGAGGTTATCCTAATGAAATGCCAGTATTGCCCGACGAACACAAGAGTCAGCCTTGGGGTGTCTCTGTGTGAAACAGAAGATCAAAAAGAAGCAAAATTGAAGGGCGGAATTAAGGGATGAGGGGGAGTGGGCGTGGTGGGCGTGGAATGGAAGAGGGGGTGGGAAACGAGAAACAAACGAGAAACAAACGAGAGACAAGAGAGAAACAGAAGAAGGAAAAAAGAAGAACGTCAGAAGAAAAATTAAGACAGAACAAGGAATAAAAGAAAAGAAGGACAAGAAAGTCAGGGGGTCACATGGGCCAGAATTCAAACGCCGGAGGATTGAAGAATGGAAGAAACGAAATCCAAGGAACTGGCAATCGTGACGATCACCGACTTTGACGGCCCAAAGAGGCATTCCGTGGGCCAAGGGCCAGCCCCCAACTGTCTTTGGGACCCAAACCCACCAAAACCGCCAATGACAGCAGCACCACCCACACTTTCGGACACCGGTGTGCGCAAAAGAAAGTAGAAAATGGGGACGGAGAAGAAAACAGAACAAGGGCGACGACAAACCGTTCGATGCGGCGAGCAGGTGCGAGGCCGAGGAAATCCAAAACTAAGACAGAAAAGTAAAAATAAATAAAACAACACGGGGTTGATCGTCAACAAATATGTCCATTAACAAGCAGCTCCATATGGACCCATCAAATATACCCTGACACCCTGGGTGCATGTCTTAATGTAAACGACGTTTTTGATGTATTCTTTCTTTATTTATTTACTTGTCTTATTACCTTTTCTTTTTTAGTTTTTATTTTTACACACGCTTACTTCCTGAAAAATCTCCATCAGCGGTTTTATGGATGCCCTTGTTCTTTTCGGGAAAGATGTGGGAAACAAACAAAAAATAATTCGCTGCACTCCGTAAAAGAAGCGGCAATACGGAGTAATGACATTGCCAAAAGAAAAGAAAGAACACGATACGACGTATGTCGTACACCGTATGAAATACCGACCACGATTTTGATAACACAAGTCCCGCCTGGGAGGTATGATACTCCCCCTCGCTCCTTGCAACATGCAACCCTCCTTTCTCCTCTCTTGTGGTGTCTTCAATGCAACCCACCCACTTTCCCACTTTGTGGTTCAAAGCAAGGGGAAGTGCTGAGAAGAAGAGGGCCTTCCAAGACCAACCAAAAGGCTCTTTTTTTTCTCTTCTTCTTCTTTTGGCTTATTGGGAGTGTGTGGCGTGTGCGTGCTCCAGTGTCCCGTTCCCAAGGCCTCGGTACTGAGGCGGTACTCATATCGGCTCCATGCCAGCTGGATAAAGTGGCTGGAAAGGCGCAAAACTGGAAAAAGGGAAAAGTAAAAGGGAAAAGTAAAAGGGGGCCAGGTGAAATAAGTAAAACGTCAAAGGTGCTTGATTTCGGCAGTCAAAGGCGCTGAGAACTGGTGATCCGTACATACTGGTCAGGACGCTCTGCCAAGAACAAGAAGCCCGCGATATCAAGTACAAATGGCTTGAAAATGGAAGGGAAAAAAAGAAGAGAGCAAGGGCACAGCCAGGGCTGTCTGATGGCCCCTGATGCAACAAAATGCAACAAGGGCCGGCGAATGAATCTAGCCATAAGCCACTATTTGTCTTGCAGCCGCTGTATGCGCTGAAGATAATTGTCTGTTGTCGAGAATAAGAAAAGGGAAGCGTTCGTGTATGAGTTTTGGAGGTCTGTCCGCACCACTGTTTGGCCGCGATGCTCGTTCAAAATTGTATCGTGAGACGAGAAGATCACTGATCTGGACCTCTCTGAGAATTCGGGGAAAAGTGTCTTGTAGAATTCTGCCGTGTTACCGAGATCAATGTTAAGATGGATGTGTCAGTGGAATTGTAAGACATCCTGTAATACAGGCGCCTCGTGACAGCGAATTGCCCGGAGATGTTGCTCGTCTCGCGGAACCCCGGGAGTTCAAGTCTGCAGTCTGTCTTGTGCTGCTACATTTTACGACCGAATCCATTGCTACTCAGGATCCCCCTAGCTGGACCCTTCCGCGGAACAATAAAGAAAAAAGGAACAAGCTAATGGGTGTCTTAATAAAGTCAAGGAAGGGAGGGTCACGACTCTATGTGCTTTATGACATGTCAAATATCAAAACTGATCTGGGTTGCAGCATGCAATCTGCACCTATTCAAGTAAAACGCACGAAGGCGACGGTGCCAATGCAGAATTCACAGTATTTGAAAATCCCACGAAATCGAATGTGATATTGTAAATATCCCGTGAGCTTCTTCCTTCCTTGGGTCTCCGTGTATCGCCCACTAGGATGACTACTCCCCAAGTAAGAAATATAAAATAAAATAAGAAATAATCAAAAACGGGTTGAATGGTATCAAGTTCGCGATCGTGTCCTTGCAGACAGATCCTCCAGAAAATAAACAATACGAAGATAACCAAGAATGAAATGAAATAAAGAAACACATTTTGAGCAGTCGACAATGTTCCAAAAAAACGCCCAATTCTAGCTTTACTTTCCAAAAAAAAAAAAAAAAGACTACTTGGTAGGTATCCAACGAGAAAGTAATATCAAAACAAATGAAAATAGAAACAAAAGATGGTAACCAATAAAGGTGTGAAATATGCAAATGGCAGAATGGGGCGTGCCAACCAAGCCTACCGCACGAGCTTCTCGATGCGAACAAGGAGTTTGCCCTCAGTTGGGTTGCCGCGGGAGTCCATTAGGGTGACAAACCGGTAGCCCGTACGCAACCGGTCGAGGCGGATGCATGCCCAACCGGCTGTCGTGCCGTTTCGTCCGAGAGCCGCGAGCTTGGCACGTTCCTGGGTGTTCTTGGATCCTTCGTCTTCGACAGAGAATCTAAAAAACCGGTTAGCATACGCCCATCATGCATGGTCGGGATCGGTAGGGAAAGGAGGTACATACGAAACAAAGCTTAGCGACTCAACAATGCCGGTGACATTCATAAAGCGCAGAGTCTCGCCTTGAACGCCCCAGTCTGGATGATCGCTCTCGCTTGCCGTCGTCTTTTGCTTGAGCGCAGCTTCAGGCAGCTGGACTGAGGAAGCAAGCTTAAGCGCTGTGGCCGTGGCCGGCGAGGCTGTGGCCGTCGTAGTCGCCTGTGATGCACTCACAGCTGTGGCGATAGTCGATGCGCGTCTCAGGACGGGCTTAGTTTGTGACGAAGTATGGGACAAGGTGTGGAATGCGGCGGCACCAACCGCCTCCGGACAACGCTCCTCGTGGTGCTCCACGTTCAGCTCGCACTTGACCACCGGAAGGAAATGAGCGTGCCCACGGCCCGTCACAATGCCAGCCGTAGATGCCGTTTTGCTGACGACACCACCCAGTTTCTTCTTCTGCCTCTTCTGGAACGCTGGTGGCAGTGGCAAATGCTGACCCGCATAAACAGTGATGTAAAGATCGAGGGTCTTGGCGGGTTCCGCCGTGCCCACCGGACAGGGCTTGGAGCTCGAGCTGGCGTTGGGGTTCGGACTGGAATCCGGTGTTTTCGTTGCCTTCATGGCCGGGACAACAGGTGTTGCTACAGCACTGTCCCCAACGACACTGTTGGCAGCTGTGGCTGTGTTTCCCACTGTACCGCGATAGCCAGGCGGCTTGAGAACCCAGCCGTTAGAGCCTTCAAACATGGCATGGTTTAGCATCATGGCTTTGTCCAGCGTCTGCCAGTTGAGGGCCACCATCTGCACTCCGCGACGCCAGCAGCGAGCCGGATCGGGGTTGGAACTCATGACGTGCTTCGTTGCATTTGGATAGGCACGCATCATATACTTCTTGTTGTGGTTGAAGAGATCCTCGTGGTTCTTAAGGTGGAGTGCCTGGATGGCCGTTTCACTAAGACTGAAAATGTGCGAAGGCAATTTCGCGTCTCTTCCGGCGAATGACTTGTAGTGGCGGCTCTCAGTGTAAATGGCAAGGCTTCCGAGCTCTTCGGTAATGCGCGAGTTTTTGGTGACGGCGGCGCTGACATTGTTGCCCGTCACATCGTCTTCAGAACCAGACGTACCACCGACATTGTCGGTCGGAGACATGACGGTCAGTGACGCTCCGAGGCCAAGTCCCTGTGATGAAGTCGTGCTTTGGGACCCAGTAGCAGTTGCCCATTGTGGCGTGTAGGGTTTCTTGACCTTGACGAGGATCTTGTTCTGCAGTTCACCGAGGGTCGGAAGCCGGAGTCGGGGGTCGGTGCCGTCCAGAGCCTGGTCAAGAAGTAGATCGCCCCATTCTTCCTTCATGATCTTGACCATCTTTCTCTGCTGCAAAGCATTTGTGTGCACCTCAAGACTGACAATGATTGGCAGTGGGTTGGTCCGGAAGGCTGTGTGTCGGACTGCCCTGCATACGTCACGGAAGGGAACGTGCGTGCCCAGTGTCCAGTCGCTAGAGAGAATGCTGTGCGCATGCATCACAACAGGTTCATCGTCGCCGCTTATCTCAGCGTTGTCGGGCACCACAGCTGGCATTGCGATCTCGGTGTCAGGTGCTGTGACGGAGATCGTAGCAATGGTTGGCTCGGACGGGTCCTGGGACGTCTGTGGTGTTTCTGAGTCGTCTTCCGCCGACGAGGCGTCGCGTGTCTCAATGCCTTCTTCGTCGTCGATCGCTTCGTCTCCAACAAGCGTGCTGCTCTGATCCTTGAGCTTTGCCAGCGCAGCATTCTCAAGGGTCTTGGAGCACGGCGGCTCTGTATCACCGTTGGCTGCATTTACGTCATTTGCCGGGGTATGGACACTCAATTGACTGAAGCTCGATGCACGGCTGCGGGGGATCTTTGACGCAAGTAGATTCGAGATGGCCTCAAAGCTCTCGTGAATGGAAGTGGCTACAGAACTCGATGAGAGATGCCGGCGGTGGTAGGATGGCTTGCTGGCAGTCTTGGTCTGTCGACTGGCCTTTGTCGGTGGGTTCCAAACATCGATTTCGATGCAACGGCAGTTGTTTTCAAGGACCTGCATATATTGTTAGCGACAGGGATCTCTACAGTGGGTGATAGCAATGCAAACGGGCCGCGTTTGCTTACCTTCTGATACTCTCCGACAGACGCTTCCGATGAGAGCTGATTGCCACTCAGATATGTGTTGTGACTGCTGCTGATAAAGTAGTGCGAGATAGGAAACGAGAGATCCAGCACATCAGCCACAGGAGGCGGCCGTGCAGCGTTCCAATTGTATTGATAGCACCAGACCTCAAGAAACTCCTCAAACTTGTACCTCTCTTTCTCCAGTGGCACTGCCAACTTTTCACCTTGGATATCTTCAAAGAATCGGGTCAGATGCCGTCTCGAGATCGATGGAGATGTCAAGGCAGCTGGAAGAGCCTTGTAAAACGTTGGCGAGCGGCCGCAGAGCTCACGGAAGATGTGCTCGAGCCGTGCCAGGGTTGTATCGCCGAGAGAGATGACAGGGCTGTTGGGATAGGCCTCTGTTGCGTCGGCCAGGTCCTTGGTCGTCACAACGGGCCGCTGTCGGTGGTGGCCATTGTGAGTGGGCGATATGAGGGTGGTCGTGTCCACGAGCAGACGCAAGACGCTGCGACCGCCCGGCTGGTTGTCGGTAGCGGGAGATTTAGAAGCCGAGCGACGGCTATGCCGTCGGAACTATTGAGAACCGACATGTTAGCTTGGGTGCTGACAAAAAGCTGCCTTTGTTCCTTTCAATAAGTAGCTAGTCACGAACAGAGAGGCACATTGGGGCCAGTGTGAGCCGGAGCCCCTAGGGCCGGCGCGGGAGCGGGAGCGCCGCCAACCAAGAGCCGGGCCGCTACGGCCGAAATGAATGCCACGAGATGGGATCGGATGACAGCTGATCGGCGTGGGTTTCACAGCCGCTTCGCCTGCGATGTTTGTGTTGTGCTTGTGGTTTTGTCGAACCCTTATCGATTTGGGGCGCGGTTACTAATCGCGAAGGGCTGTGGGATTTGGGGTGTCGAAAGACGCGAAGATCGTCAGGGTTGAAAGGACGTCGTTTATGTCGTCAGGAGAGATGAAAGGGGCGTTTGAAGTTGGTAAACAGTGGTGCAAAAAAGGAGTTGTTGACAAAGTGAATGGAAGAAGAGAGAGGAAGACGAAGAAACCGTTGCAAGGTGAAGAGCAGGATCGATGGAAGGCCGAAGAAAGTGGAGAAGGATTGAAGAACTTGGAGAAGAAGAGACGATCTCCAGAAAGGCAAAGTTTACTGTCGTAGAAGGTGCGAAAGAAGAATGCGGGCAGCAGCTTCCTTCCCAGTCCCAGTTATCGCACGTGTCCGATAGCACTTTCTCTTGTTTTGCCAGTGAGATACAATTATTTGTCTCCCATTCCTTTGTCTCTTCCCTCGCTCCTTCCTTCATTTCAAGAAACATACGGACGCTGAGGCGGTCTCTCTTTTTCGTCTGCATCATTTTGCTCACAGCCTCGACGCCTTGCGTCCACGAGCCAACTCACAGCGGACCAAACAAATCTAGGTCCGGGCCTGCAGCCCTGGATTCGGTCGCGTAGAGCGGGCGTGCTGCACGAGGAGAGTGGTTGCAGCAACCCTGGTGGAGACAATTGGTCAGAATCACCGAAGATCAGAACGTCAGCATCATCTTAGTTGACTGGGCGGAAAGAGCCTCAGAGCCTTCGAAAAGCCCCAGACATTGTCGTCCCAACTGGCTCTAGCTCTGGGAGGAAAGTGCGAGCCACCACGGCTGCACGAGGAACAGATGAGTGGCAGGCATTTGCGGCCTCTATTGCCCCAGAAGACAGCAAGTCCTCTCCGAATATGGAAGGCACTACCCGTATGCCCAGAAGACTGCGCCTCCCCAGCTGGATTTTCCTGAAGGAAAGGGCGAGCCATTTGCCAGACGAAAATCAAAATGTAACACAAACGACAGACGGCAAACGAAAACAGGCCGCAGAGACAGAGACAAAAGCAGAAAGGAAAGAAATCAATTGCCGAGTCAATCGATGGAAATGCGCAATTGGCATCGTGGAGCGTGGCTGTGAACCTGTGAGGCTCGTCTGTTTGGTTTGGTTTGGTTTGGCAGGTGCGATCGATTGACAGAACACAAAGGAGCCAATGACTTAGTGCTTTGCCCTGAGATTCGCGCTGGTAACCTTCTAGCCCCCAAAACCCAGCACTGTTAAGCTTTTACTCGCTAAACCAGTTTGGCTTCGGGCAGGCCCGTTTTCGGCAGCCTAGTCAAGTCCTAACAGAGGAGTCCTAACATCCTGCCATTGGCTTTCTGGCCTGGCCAACATCTGCCGCTAGTGCCTTGCTTTCTCACTGGTTTCTTAGTAATTGACTGAACGACAAGTTATGCGAACCATCTCTTGATGCCTTGACGCAACCATTCCAGCCTGCGCAAGGCACCTCGCAGCCTCGGACACCCACAATTCAAAACAACAGCCTTTTATTCGCCACACATTCATTTTCTGTCATGCCGAAATCATCCAAAGAGAGCGAGGCTGAGGTTCGCTCATGGGGGTTTGGCCATGTTTTTACGTGGACGGATGGCCCGTAAGTTGCTTGACCTGGATATTTGGCAATCAGCCTTGTCTGTTAATCTGTTTGCCTGCCTGCCTCGCTTGTCCGAGAGACTGACTTGGACTGACTCGGCAATCCAGGGACGCATACTATCCGCCGCACAACCACGCCGGACTCACCACCCACCTTATTGTGCGAGGCCAGCTGACGATTGCCTATCCAGATGCCGCCGATGCCGCTACAAAGACTACATATGGCGTCGGTGAGAGGCTGGATGTGCCCGCAGGCATGAGGCACGAGGTTTGGGTAGGGCCGCAAGGCTGTACATATGTCATTGGCGAGTAGGAACCACCAGGACGAAACAGAACAGAATAACAAAAAAAGAACAAGAACAGACAGAAGCTCTAGTCGAAATCAGGAACACTCTTCAACATCTTGAATCGTTTTTAATCAAGCCTGCATGGCTTGTGAGATAATTATTGGGTATCATTTAGATACCCGAGTCCAGGTATCTTGGCTGTCAGCTTCTGATCTACACAGCCTCTTTGGTGCTTCATGTGACCGGGCCAGCCGTGTACAACAGTTATTGAAGTAAGGCAAGAGGTAAAAATCAGAGGGACAGACAGGGCTGAATGGGAGCACAATCTACTGCAGACATGACCACGGCATACATATTAGCGTTCCTCACAAAAGCCAGAACTTGGGATTGATGATAGCACCAACGCCAGCCGACCAGACCGACGTGCCCCAAGACAAGGAAAATAAATTATGTGAACAATGGCTGCGGACGGGAGCCTCACATCGTGACCTCATAAGCACAATATAGAGCCGTCCTCCGGGCTATGCGGAATAAATGATGCAAGGCACCATTAATTGGCGCGGAGTATTACTTGAGAAAATGTATAGACTTTGTATATACAACTGTCCTTGTAATCTGGTGAAGCTGGAATGACGATAAACGAAATACGATGGACATCCCATCGGTAGCTATGACAGCCGTGAAAACTATAATATTTCTATTGAAAACGAGCAGGCCTCGAAATGAGGCCATGATATGTAGTAGGAAGTAGAGATGGTATGCACTATCTTTCGTAACCGCTCCGTTTTACCTCTAATACCACATCATGGAGTGTATGTTGGTATTCATTTTAGGCTCCGATGAGCCAGGAAATGGTATCACAAAATGACGCATCTAGGCCATCTAAACATGAGCTATACTTTTTGAGTTCATCTTGGTTTCTTTGGTTTGTGAAGTCCTAGCCGCCTCCAGCCTGACTGTACATCATATTCTCCCGGGTTTGAAGACGAAGGGTAATAAGGCATATCAGGATACGGGATGATCTCCATTTCATGATCCTCCTTCCGTTACGCTCGTGAACGGCAACTGTCAAGAGACATGCAGACCGCTGCCTTCACACATCTCGAATTCGACATACTCATTTTGCCATTCTGCTTGTCAGGTGGCTACCTCAACCATGACATGTTGGTCTGACAACGAACTGGGCGAGCTGCACATGAACGGCGATGTGCAACTCTTGCCACACGGGACTACATCGGGGTTCGGGCTGCCCCGGTGTCAAATGATGGCGATGACAAGAATTCATGAAAACAGGCAAAGTGGACATGCAGAAACACAAATCACGACAAAACAAGCGGTGCGAGTTCAGACGAAGCCAAACGAACAAAAACTTGTTTTGATATCACATTCTCTCCGTTTTATCCACTTTGAGCGATTCTCCAGCTCCGTAAAACGAGCTTTGACGATGATTTTCCCTGCCCTTGTACGCTCAGTACGACCAAAAAGAGCCAAGAACAGACAGCAAACAAAAATAAACATAAAAATTACAGGGAGACAATCGTGGAGACAAGATCGTTTTAATCCGCAAATCGAACATCACAAGTTCAAAAATCGGCACAGGAACAGCACAAGGGGTGACGGGTCTTGATGCATCCGGTGGTGGGGGGAGAGAAGGAGAAGAAGAAAGAAGGGGCCAAGGCAGGAAGGTGTGGTTCGAGAAGCAGACAAATAAAGAGACACTGAGAAAAGTGAAGCAAAAGAAGAGCACAAGAATACGTGCCGCCCCAGATTCGAGGCCGAAACAAGAAACGCATAAGAAAAAGGCAGATGGTGTCACAGATGTCCCCTTTTGGCAAAATTCGAGAGATGGTTCTGCGATTTGCTGCATGTGCAGAGCGAATCGGGCGCATGCGGGCCAGTGCAACCCCTGCCGAGAAGGGCACCCGGGGAGCTTGTTTCAACCGGCAAAAGTCGACGATACGCAACGTCTTGTATGAGAATAGCCAGTAGAACTACAAAAGTGTCCAAAACTGGCCAAACAAGACCGAGAAGAGAGTTGTGCTTTGGTGCAAACTTTGGTGTAAAACAACAAATATTCCTCATTGATGATAGTTCTTTTCGTTCTTTCTGTGCCTGGTCAAGAAACACATGCCCGTCATATGTCGTGGATGCTGACGACGACATGTCGTGTTGACAGGGCGCAGATCGGACACTGGTCACGGCCTTCCGTAAGCTTAGGTTTGAGTGTATCTTACATTGTAGGAATGATGCTGTGTACGACATACACCGTACAGAGTAAGTGCATCGTGAGATACGGAGTACAAGGATAGAATGATACTGTAAATTCTGGACGATCAAGACACGAAACAACCACGTACATCGACGCCACCTTTGTTTCTGTGTTTCTCGTAATCTAGACGTGTCTATTTCATCTGCAATGCCATCTCTGATCGGGTTCTTCTTGGCTTATAAGTATAATTCAAAAACGAAAATGTAACCATGACCAACTCATAGTTCTGAATAAGAGCTGGAGTCTACTTGGTTGAGAACTGGAGTGAAACAGTCAATTGGGACCAATTGGTTGGCAACCAAAGGTAACTCCTCCTTGGTCCTTGGTGGGTTGCACAGATATTTTCGATTTTGTTTGATTTTTCTGAATCATGATCGCTCACGTTCAGTCTTTTCCACTGGCCATCGAAGCTTGACGCGTAGAGTTTTATGCACGCTGTCTGAGTGGATTACAGCCACAGAATTTGCTGCAGACTGAAAGGCGCACTTGCACGCATCGCTCAAAGCCAACAAATAAGATGGGGAGAAACCTTGCCGGTGCTGTAGCCCCTTTCAAGGTGTACGAAGAGTACCTTTAATATTTGCTTTCTTAAACGTCATTTAAATGTGCAAACCCTCACAAAAGAGTTTCACAAATACTTTCAGCGGATGCGAGCCCCTGGAATATATGCAAGCAAAAAGCATCCTTTATTTCAAAGCAGTAAATAAATCGCGGGAGAATCAAAGGCGGAATGAAAAGGAAGGGAGAAATAGACAAAAAAAAGTATCGAGAAACGTTCTGGTCGTGCATCCCGAAGGAATATGAGAAATTGGAAGCTTCCTTTGTCCAATTTGTTTTGTTCAGTATGTGAATCCTACGCAGCGCAGGGGGCTTTTGGTAGCCAAATGCTAGCCAAAAGCTAGTACCAGTCGTTTTCAGTGCCCGGTTAAGCCCCTGCACGGCTTTTGCAGCCAGTTATTGGGTAGTTTTTGGTAGGAGTCAGTGCAACTCGAAGAAATTCGACGACATCCAGACTGAGTATGGTGCATGTTGTCCTCATTCCGCGCCAAAGCTCCCGCCTCATCACAGGCAGGGATTGAATTTGACATGTTACTGGGATGCAACTCTCGACACGAGAAAAATAGACCAAAATTGAACGGCGAGCATCCCAATACGACGCTGGAAGGACGCTAGGAAAATACGTGGGAATGGGAAAGCACAAGGGTTAAAGGGCTGAGGCGGTCCTCCATAAGGCAGAACGAACAAGGACAAGCCATCATGTCAAGTAAAATACGGAGTAAATCGTACCTCTTGGATCATTTTGACCTCGCTTGTGGCCAAGTTTCTTCATATTCATTTTGCTGGATGAGTGCATCTAACCTTACCCACGCACGATACGGACAATACGGCGTCGTATTGGGCCTGCAGCCTCATCTCGTTGATGAGAGGATCCAAAGTTCGCCGCTTCCATAAGCATTTTGATGGGACTGTGAGAGATGCTTGGCCATGCACCTCAAAGGACTTACCTCTTTGGTTGACAGTTTTGTCTTATGGCGCGGACAAGTTTGGTATCGGCCGCCCCTCCGTTGCCCGCTTGCCACCCTACCTTTCTCCTCCATTTCTTTCGTTTCTTCTTTTGTTCGCCGGGGGCCGAAACGGGCAGATTAGGAGGTTGAGAGATCGAGAGACGTTCGGGATGGAGGCGCCATGTGTCATCTGGACCCTGAAGCTAATAGGATCTTGCTTCTTTTTTTTTTTTTTTGTCCACGGAGCACTCTGTGCCTTTTTCTGTCCCATTTCCTTTCCTATATGTCCATAATATTATTCATCTCCCCGTATTTTCCGTACTTCGTACTCTCTTCTGTCCTTCCTATTCATCTCGGAAGCGTAGGAAAGCTTGCACATTCCAAGTGTCAGATCTACAGGCCCAAATGACCTTTTCACACCTGATCTTTTGCCACGTCCTATATCTTTTAAAGGTTATTTTTTCCTTTTTGATTTCTTTATTTTTGGTCTTCCTGGCCTTTGATTTTCTCAGCTTGGCTTTCCAGCTTTCTCCGCTCTCGTTCGCTCCTTCCTCCCCAGAGCCACTACCTAAAAATATGGCCAACAGTTGGCGGCCGCCGCTTGAATGTCTGAAACACGTCCGTCTGGCCGCCCCAAACGGCCGTGGCTTGTCGCTTCTTTTGCTTTTGGCAATCATCGAGTCCTCTTTTTCGGCATTTTCGAGCTTATGATGGCTGGCGAGACGCTGTCGACAGGTATTGGCCTTGACTTTCGTCTTTCAAAACAGCGCTACGTAGTTTCTGCAGCAGGAACGAGTTATCATTCGCTCTTTCCTTACCTTGTCCACCGTGCACCGTGCAGCGTCTGCTCCTTCCTATCATGCATGCCTTGAGATACACATATCTTAGCAGAAACGGAGGACAGACACAGCAAGATGTGAGTGCGAAGTAAGATACAAGTTACAACTCTTCAAACAGCAATTCCGTTCTTCCTTTCTTCTCCATCCAGCACACGGAGTTGTCCTCTGACCGCCTTAAAATGAAACTGCATTGCATTTCAGCAGATCGGGAAAGCGCGACAGGGGTGTGGCTCTTGCCTCGCACCATCAATCAAACGCCCCTGCGTCCCTTCCTTTACGCTGCAATATGAATCCCTCCATATTGGCAGGGAAGGAACGTGCAGAGCCGCCTTCCTCATGCATACAGGAGGAATTGAAGGCAAAAACAAAGAGAAAAAACCAGCATCCATCCTCAGCCAACCAATAGACCTCAACAAACTACCTCCACCGTCAACTCTCACCACCACCCACCGTACCAAACTGCCAGGGGTTGTCAATAAGCTGTAGCCCGTCCAGGCATAGTGGCCAAGGCCGCATCCGCACCCCCCTCTTTTTTGCTCTGAATCTCACGCGCCGCGCCGACGATGGGCCACAGTCAATCAATGGCTGTCCGGCTCTCATAGCGTGCCCAAGCTGTACGACCAGGGGTCAAGCAGCTAATCGAGGCCGCAAAAGCCAATTTGAATCGAGACGAACAACGATGCCGACGAGAGAGAACAGAGGACAGAAAAAGCAGGACGACGAGTCAGAGGATGCAGACCAGACAAGCTGGCCGGCAAATAGGCCGCATGAGAAGAGGTGAATCCCATTGCAACTACAACCTCATTGAAGTCAGACCACGGCGCAATAGCAAAGAACACAACGACATGCACAAGAACATGCACAACGAGCACAACGAGATACAAGACTGGCCCCCAGCCGGTCTCTCATGTTCATCCGTGCATACAATAGCCGCCCACGTCTGATTTTGGACATCTTGCTCTGCCAATCCTCCCTGTTCTTGCTTGCCTCCTTCGGTACAACTGTGCCCAGTCAATCCATGGGCAAATAGCTTTTTGGTGGCTCCAGATGTTCGTTCTCGGTAAGTGCTGACAAGGTCGTGCCTCTCACATTCCTTTTAGCATTTGGGATTTGGGTCTTGCTCTGGTCTGTTCGCTTTTGCCTCTTCCGTTTCCAACCCACTCTTCTTCAACGATCCTGTCCCTTGCCCATATCCGCATACTTTTCTCTTTTGCAGTCTGCCCTTTTTGTTCTTTGCATCTACGGAGTACACAGTACACAGTAGCCACAAATGCCTGTCTAGCAACCAGCCATGTAATAGCCTTTGGTCTCTTTGACGGGCCCGCTAACTTGTGACCTGCTCGTGCTTCTTTTTCTTTTCTTCCTTTCTTCTTCTTCTTTTCCGTCCTGTCCGCTGTCTCTATCTTGGCACATGTCGTGTACACCCCCCGGTCTCCGTCTTTGCTTCTCTCCCCACCTCGACTTCAGCCAGCAGTCTTGATCGACACCGAGCCTGTTTCCTTATTCTCTCGATTCCGTTTCTTTTTTCTCCCCCCTCACACCCCCTTCTTTCGTCTCTTCTCACAAACTCGATCGTTTGCTTCTTTTTCCCTTTTCCCACTTCACTGTGTGAAAGGGCTGTTCGAAAAGCTCCTCGCCTCGCCCGGGAGCAGCAAAAAGAACTATCGCCCTTCTACTCACCCGGGAACCCCTTTCGACTCGCTCTCTCTTTCTCTCTTCGTTTCTTCGTCACGTCTTGTTTCTCCCTGTTACTTGGATTTTCGTCTCATATTGCTCCTGGGCATCGGTGTTTGTGCCTCCGCGACAACGACGTTTCTTGCTTCTCTAATTACGCCCACCAGCGTTGACAACTACATCTCAGTATCTGTGCTTAAGCTCAAACATCTCCCATCGCCATTCTCCAGCCTGCTTTATATACGGGTCGCTCCCAGCTTTTCCTCCCATCCGGTTCGCCGTCAATCTTCCTGTCGACCTTAACCAACGTCTTTATTGCTGCATTGAAGCATATACAGCCTCCAGAAACGATCTACACACGCCTCTCCTTGGCCTTGGCCTCTTGGTCTCCTTCTCGTCCCCATCTCTCTTCTTATTTCTCTTTCTTTCTTCCTATCTCAGTCTCCCACCCCACATCTGCTGTTTACATGAAGCCGCCTCTTGTCTGTGTAGCTGCTTCGCCGGCCTAGGGCGTCTCTGTACGCAGACCTGCGGTTCGGTTTGACGGCATGAAAGTTTCAATATCCGCATAGTCAACCTGAACCGTCGTTCTTGTCCAGCATCCACAATCGGACGGGAGAACCAAGATTTTACAATTCCTAACACTTTCCCATACTGCTGTAACGCCCTCTCCTCTGCCCGTTTGCCTGTCTGCGTCTCGATCACGGCTTCTCCCTCGAACCTCGCCTCTCATGCCTTGTGATCGCCTGGCCGTCGTTTAATCTCAAAAGGGTTCCCATTCCTGCTTGTCACTTCTGCCAACAAAAGCCGAGATGGGGAACCAGCCATCATCCGAGGCCTATGGGGAGTCTCTTTTTGTCCCACCGCCATCGCATGCAGACCGTCCTCTTCCACCTATACCTCCTCTCTCAACCCACGCCTCTCGCCTCTCTCATTACTCCCACGCCTCCGCCTCTACCTCTCTTTCCGCTTCTGCCTCTGCTTCTGCCTCTGCTGCTGCCTCTTCTTCTGCTTCTGCTCAAAAACTGTCCAAGCCCCGGATCCGTTCGACAGCTGGCCTGTTAAAGAGCCCGGATGTTGATGTGAAGGGCACCGGCTCTGGCTCGAGACGCTTTTCAACTGCTGGCATAGCTCAACTCGTCGCCTCCTCCTGCTCCTCACCCAATACGCCCACTTCATCCTCCTTTGCCACTCATCGCCGCCGCTCCTCATCCAAATCCCGGCCTCTGCCTCTTCCACCACCGCCCCTCCTCCCAACCTCATTAACGGGTACATCAGGAGCTCAGAGCCCGTCCGTCTTTACGTTTGAAGAGGCTGTCGTGGCCGTCACTAGCCAGCGGGATCCTGTTGCTTGGCAGCCGCCAGTATCGACCATATATCCATCGCCCAGCCTCGACCTCGAGCTCCTGCAAGAGCAACAGGCCCGCCAGCTCGAGTTTGAACTTCGCCAACGCCAGAATCAGCTCCAGTTCCAGCAGCTGCAAAGAGAGGCCCAGAAACTACGACGAGACCGTGAACGAGAGCTGCGGCGGTACAGCAGTTACGAGTTTGGCCTGTACGACCGAGCCATCATCGACACTGACCTTGACGGCGACGACGAGGCGGATATCGAAGCCGAAAGGGTCGAAAACGAGCTCCTCGAACGAGGACGGCAGCAGCTTCGACAGCTTAAGAAGCAACAAAAGCAAAAGGAACGATCAAGACGACGGTCTTCCTTCTTTCGGTCACAGTCTTCACAACGGCCTAGCTTTGACCGCGACCAACTTGACTCCCGGGACTACCACAATTTCCACAACTACCAACGGCGAAACAGCATCGGCTCGGTGTACCGCGGCACTGGCGACAGGAATACGTGGGACATCGACCCCATGACGTACGACCAGGTCTTGGGCCAGTACTATGGTGGACCTCTTTCCGAGAAGTGAGTTGTCTTTTTTTT
Source organism: Sporothrix mexicana (assembly GCA_021396375.1). Classification (NCBI taxonomy): domain Eukaryota; kingdom Fungi; phylum Ascomycota; class Sordariomycetes; order Ophiostomatales; family Ophiostomataceae; genus Sporothrix; species Sporothrix mexicana. The sequence continues at coordinate 183,054 of WNYC01000022.1, read as the reverse complement.
TTTTTTTTTTTACCTTTGTCCAATCTTCCCTGTCCATTGTTCTAACCCACACAGTTGGCCACCACAGGCCGGTTCTCGTACCTCCTGGAACTACGACATGTCGTCATATGCAGCCAAGCGGCTACTCCATTTGGTTGACGACAACCCGCTCGACAACAGACTCGAGCAGGCTTCGGTAGCATCAGAGAGCCGCTTCTCGATGGTGTCTGAGGTCACCTGGAAGAGCTCACACCCTGTCCGCCCTGAAAGCCCAACACTGACCAGGGCGAACTCTGACCTTTCTCTCTATGCCCCTATCCGAAGAACCTCCATCGTCCAAGTTCCTGGCGTGGCCACACGCCGCAACAGCACCAGTAGTTTTACTAGTGCCGGTGGAGTGTCTATGCGGCCTGCGTTTCGTCACAGCCATCCGGCCACGACACCCAGTCTCTCCAGACGAACATCATTTGAGTCTACAGGCAGTCGTGTCATGTCGATGCCGCCACCAAAGCTTCAAAAACTTGAACTGGGCGCCGATAATACCATCGAAACAGCAGCTCGCGTCTCAACTCCCCCCGATGGCGAGTACAACACGATTGGAACATTCAAACTGGGGTCACTACGTATCACCAACGGTGCTGACAGCCCCATGTCCTCGCCCGAGACCAAGAGGGCAAGGAAAGAAAAGGCTGCAAGAGAAGAGTCGGCTCGCAGTCCGACGGTCAATGCCGAGGAGAGAACACGAGCTTTGGCTGCCCTTTCGGCAAACATTGATACTGAGACCGCCAATACTAATTCAGTTCCCGCGGCAGTCAAGTTAATTGATGGCAGCCGCCAAATCAGCCCGCTGTCGCCCGCTCTATTTCAGCCCCCCGTGGAGCTCTTTGCGGGAATCGTCGCAAAACCCGAGCTCTTCCATGAACTTCCAGCCCGTGAGCCTGTAGGATCTCCTACCGAGCTCCCACAGCTTGAGCTGTCCCAGGATTTGTTTGCCAACTTCGAGTTTACCTCGTTCTCATTTGAAGATACTATCCAGGTCCCTACCGTTGAGCCCCTGGCCCCGCAACCACGATCACGGCCGCAACCACAGCCGCAGCAACAAGCTCTTCCTGCTCCTGCTCCTGCTCCTGCTGCTCTGCAAACAACGTCCAAGGCGACTGCAGTGGAGGACTTACTTTTTGAAGAGGACGACCACAGCACATCAGGCTATGCCGATCTAGAAATCCTCGATGTCCGCCTTGATCCGAATGCAAAGGCGTCGCCTAAGCGTGGCAAGGCCGGAATCCTGGCTGCCCGGAAGAGCGCCCACAGCATGCAAAGTGTCAGCCGTTCGGATAGTGGATTTGTATCGAGCCCGACTTCCGAGTCATATCCCAAGTCGCTTAGCAAGGCCGACTCCGGCTACAGCTCCAACGTATCTCTTCGATCATTCAAGCAGGCTGCGTCCAAGCTTATGAACACTGGCTCCAAGGCAGCCAACCGTCTTTCATCTGAGAAAGACACGAGTGCCCCGGCCTCGGAAAGACAGTCATTTGTCATTGACGAGCTTCAACTACCGAGCCCAACTATCAACACTCCCGACATGGCGTTCCGCTCGATTTCTCTGGCCACCATGATGGAGATCAAAAGGAAACCACTGCCTCCAAACGCTGCACGTCCTCCTCCACCCCTCCGTGATGCTCCTTTGCCGCCTCCACCATCTATCTCCCAGACCTCGTCCCCTGAAAACATGTCTAGAGACGTACTGCCCCTGTCGCCCGTGAGCGTTTCAATGACGGATACATCTACCCCTGCTACATCGGAATCGTCAGTGGGACCAGCCAAGAAACGCCACGCGGTTCCTTCACCTCTTGACAATCCCCGTGCCGCCGCACCACGCTCTGACAGCCAGCCATCGCCCACGACTAGCCCAGTTCCATTGACGCCAGCCAGCGTCCGGTCCAATGGCTCAGTCTCGGCCCACAGTATTGGCAGTGGAACTCAGCGTCCCAGCAAGCTTCTGCGGTTCCTCAGCTTTGCCAATGTCTCGCCCAATGTCGCCCCGGCAAACAAGGGTCCTCCGGCTGTGCATGTGACCCACATTGAAAACGATGAAGCGGCCGATATCCCGGCTGTTCCCAGCAATGTGAACGACAAGCTGCGCGAACACACCGGCCTGTTCCCAATGACCACGAAGCGGCTGGCTCTGAAGACCCAGATGAGCAGAGACACGCTCAAGACCATTTTCAGTGTAGGCAGCCTCGAAACACGCAGCAACAGCGACCTTCACTCCAAAGCCAAGGATGATGTATCTCGCCAATCCCCTCGCGGGCAGCCTCGCAGAAACACCTTCCAGGCCCCGTCTTCCCTTGTGTCTGCAGCTGCGGCCGCTGCTGTCATGCCTCTCAAGGCTGTCACCAACCGCAAATCGCGGCTGTCAATTGCTGTCGACTTTACCGATGAGTTCGAGGAGGACGACCTTGCCCAAGGAGAGAATGCACCCGAGTACATTTCAACCAATACGAGTACTCCAGAGCCCTCTGAGGATACCAGAGCAAAACGAGGCAGACGGTCCTGGCTCCGCTGGGGCAAGGATGGAGAACGGCAGACAGCTACACCGGAACACTCATCTGACGACGATGCTGCCGCTGACCAGGGAATGGGCAACAATCTGTATGACGAGGCAGCCTTTAGTACAAACCACCTCCATCGCACGCCGTCTCGGTCTTCGTCAATTATCAGTCGGACAATGAGCCTGACTGCCCAGCTCGAGCGCTCGCTGAGCATGAAGATTACGTTCCCCAGAATCTCCATGTCCCGCCCGTCGACTTCGGACCGCCCAAAAATGCCAATCTCTGCCTTCTCGACAGCATTCAATAGCAACCAGCCAATGCCAATTTCGCCCAGCCTTCCCAGCCCACTCTTTGCCGAGGCCATGGAACAGCAGAGAAGAGCCATGACGCCTGAGTCACTTGCAGCTGCCTCTCCGCCTGTGAGTGCTCGGATGCAGCAAATTCGTCCCTCCATGCTTCGCGTTCCACCACCATTGCGGCCTCAGTCAACGCCGCCCAGTGAGGCTGGCAGTCGCCGTGTCTCGCGTCAAAGCAGCCGGGACAGCCTCTACAACACGGCCAATGCCCAGTACTATCAGTCAACCACCAACTTGGCCCTAGACTCGATGGCGGACTACAACGACGCCAGCCACATTGCCGCCGTCCTTGTTGCATCGCCTCCGCCGATGGACACCAATTCCCAGCCCAGCCACGCAGCTCTTGAACGCCGCGGATCCCTCGACTACTCACACGGTCCCCTTCGGTCTCTCTCAGGCAACGATACGCATGCAGTATTTATGGCTGCCGGAGGGAAGATGCATATGCCGCACAGAGGCGGTGGCAGTCAGGATGGCCAGCCTCGCGTCATTCGGCACCGCGCCAGCTTCAATGGCTACAGCAGCGCTCCCAACCAGTCGTGGGATGGCGGCAATCACGCAATGCCACCCCAGCAAACCCAGCCTCGGCGCAACCCGCCGCGGATGTCCAACGGGTACACTGGCCAAGTCATGGATCCATTTGGTGGCGGTCACCGCCGGAGCGGAAGCGCCAACAGTGGGCACGGCGACATTTACCAGCTCCAGCAGCAGCAGGCATGGGACTATTACTATCAGCAGTACGCCCGCCCGCCTCCGAATGTTGCACGCGGATCTCACCATCGCAATCGGAGTATGGGCTCTCGCCATGGCCCTGTACCTGGCCCGCAAGCGCCGTACCGTATTCTGCACAGCTACAATTCACCAGCCTACCGCGGCGTGCCAATCTGGGGGTAGCTTTGACAGCTCGCTTTTTTTTTCTTTTCTCTTTTTCAAGATTGTTTCCGATCCAGTCCCTGCATTGGTCGATCCCCCTTTACCCATTTATCCATTTTTTATTTTAACTCGTCGATTTCCTATTTTCCTTTCTCATCTTGATACCCTCCGTCTTTCCGGCGTTTACCAGAACAGCAACGACAAACCACCTCAATGCAGCTCCATCTTTGCTAATCAATGCTGCTATCTGCTTTCAGCTCTCTCTTCACAAAACCACCCGGCTGCATGACAACTCTCGTTTATTGTTTTGTTTCAATTGAATTTCAAGATGACACTTAAATTGTCCGTCTTCTTGAAACCCTACTCTATCACTTTCCTTTGTCACTTACCCACCTGATACGAACGGACACGGCCGTGGTTGTATTTTTATCATTGCCTTGTGACCTCCGACGTCTGTTTTTGTTTATTTCCGACAACAGAGGTTTCACGCGGGCTCAGTTTGGCATACACATTTACGCTCATTTTTGGCGCTTAACATGGTTATCATTCCTTCTTCCTTTTTAAAAACAAGCTACTTTTTGTTGAGCCCCTTTTTAGGTTGGCCTTGAAACTGTCTACTTTGTTTACCTTTTTAGCGGGATACATTTTGGGACGGACTTTGCTGTCTTGATTATTCGGTTTTTCTTTTGGATATATTAAAGCATTAAGCGACTAAGTGACACATGGCTGGGAGGAAATTTTGGGAATAAATCAGCTTTCAAACAAACACCGGCGCATCACTATCACGAAATCCCAGACAGAAAGTATGTTTGTCTACCTGCAAGGTGGCAATCGCCTCGTCAATATTATAAGTGATTATTTTGACGAGCTATGCGCAGCTCTTTATTGCTCGTTAGGGTCTCGAATGCAACATTCGAGACTCGAAACTCAATGTTCAAAAATCCAATACAAAGACAGGATCCTGTCATCGCTTCTCACCCCACCCCCAGCTCAAATACACGAAATACAGAATTTAAAAAGAGATCGACGACGACGACCGACCGACCGACCCGACCTACCCAAAGCCCTTTGAATCTTTTGAGATACACAACACTAAACGCACATCCTCCCCCAACTCAAATAACGACAGAAATGTGATCGTCCATGTACTTGCCAATGTCATCCATGAAGAGACTAGCAATCATAGAAACAACGCCAAAACCGATGCTGCTATAGTACACAAAAGGATAGGCGCCGGCATAGGCCTGCTGGCCAGCCGTGATGATGGAGTGATAGAGGGCCGAGTCGGGCCCACCAATGCCCTCGAGGGTGGCAATGGCTTCGGTCTGGGATGTTGCCGTCAGGGTAATGACCTGTCCAATGAGGGCGGTGACATTGGTGACGCCCGTCGACCCAGTCGGAGAAGCGGCGGCGGCAGCTTGCAGACCCTTGAGGACAGTGCCAATGAGCTCGTCCTCGAGGCGAGGAATCAGCTCGTGCACAAAGACGTTGTAGTAGACACAATAGCCGACAGCACCGCCAACGACGCGGACGGCTAGAGTGATGGCGGTGGCGGTGGCGATCAGATCTTCGGGGCAGATAACCATGGCAACGAGAGAAGCAGGCACGACAATGCCGCCGACGCCGAGACCGGCAATCACCAAAATGGCATAGACGACGGCCAGATTGTCGAGAGTGGCAGCAGCGAGCGAACCGCAGCCGGCCGTCATGACGACACTGGCGCCAAAGAGGAGCCAGCGGTTGCCGCCGCGCCAGCGAGTGAGGATGGCGAGCGAAATGATGCAGCCGATAAGGACAGACAGGGCAAAGGGAAGACCGCGCATGCCAACGCCAATGGGGTCATGGCCATACATGTTATAAGCCTGCGAGGGCCAGAGCATGAGGACAGAAAAGAAGTTGGCGCCAGACACAAATGTGATGATGAGAGCCAGCCACATGGTGCGTTTACGCGGCGGCGGACCGGCAGCGCCGTCGTGATGGAGGCCGACAAGGCGACGGGGGACCATGGGATGGGGTGCGAAGCAAGACTGCCAGAATGCAAAGGCAATAAGCAGAACAGCGCCAATGATGAGAGGCGCCAGTACATGAGCGCTCGACCACGCGTACTGGTAGCCGCCCCAGAGCAGACCGGCCACCAGCAAGACAATGCCACCAATGGACAGGACACCGCCAATGATGTCGATGCGCGGCAGGATCTCGCTGCGCCAGGAACGGAATCCGCTGGCGCTGGCACGGGGCGGCGGGTGGTAAAAGACGGCAAGGACGAGCAGACCCGCAAAGGCATAGACGGCCGTGAGGACACCGACGAAGCGCCATCCCGCATTGGCGGCAATCAAGTTGGCCCAGAGAACGGCCGGGCTAAAGGGCAGAATCGTAAGAATGAGGAAGCCAATGTACTTGCCGCGCTGGCTGGTGGGAGCGATTTCGGCCGTTCCGGCAAGGGCAGTCAATTCATTGATGCCCGCGCCGATCCCAGAGACGGCCATGCCGCCGATAAACGAGTTCATGTTGTGGGCAAAAGCGCACACGAGCTGGCCTGCGACGACAAATCCACAGCCCAAAAGAGCAACATAACGGCGGCCGATCAGATCAGAGAGGGCCCCAACAAAGGGGCAGATGGCAGCCGAGGCCAGCAGGTTGGCCGTGATGAGCCAGACCCAGCGGTCTACGCCGCCGAGGTCGCCATAGACAATGGCCGGAATGCCACCCCAGAAATAGACGGGGATCTGGGCACTTGTCCACAGAAATGCCATGCCCACAAGGGCCATGAATCGGGCACTGGACATTGGCTTGCAAATCAGAGTTAGTGGGCAATGTACATACAACCGTCTGGGGGTGGACTCACCGGCACCTTGGCTTGTCGATGTGCTGCTGCTGCGTTTTCGCCTTCTGCCTCAATCTCCATGGGCTCAATGCTCTGCATTTGCATCGAGTCCTGCGTCTCGCTGACGGTCACCGTGTTGCCTTTTTCGTTGTGGCTTGGGTGCTGCGAGGTAAGCTGGCTGAGGTGACTATGCTGGGTATTGTGCTGTTGTGCCTGGTCCGCGGATGCCGAGGATGTCGAGGCGGCGGCTGTGATCATGGTTGTTGTCGAGGCGGTTGGCGATGTGGAACAGATGCCTTCGTCGTCGGTCGAGGGCAGGCGCACCGATTCCTTTCCCAAGATACTCGGCATTTTGAGGAAGGAGGGGAGGGGGAAAGGAAGGAAATAAAGGAAACGGAAGGAAGAGGGTGGATATGACGCTCTTGCCTTTCTTATTTTATTTGTGGTTTCCGAATGTAAACAAAAGAAGAAGGCAATACAGGAAAGAGGAAAATCAAGAAAAGAGAAACGAGGAGAAACAAGGAAAGAGCGAGTGGAGAGAAGAAAAGGGAAAGAGAGAAATGAAATGGGAAGGAGGAGAGGAGACAAAACGGAGAATGCAGGAGCAAAGGAGAGACACAGAGAAAGACACAGAGAAAGACACAGAAAAGACAAAGACAGACAAGAAAATCAAACGGGCGTACCAGGGAGCTACAGGAGTTCTGCAGAGAACCAGTGCAGAGAAACAAAGAAGCTATAAATATGGGCATAACACTGTTAAAGTGGGATAAGGGAAAGGGGAAAGAGACATAAAGAGTGGAGGGTGCAACGAACACAAAATAACCAAGACGACCAAGACGAATTAAGAGAATAAGAGATGCAAGATACAGGTACAAAGTGCGACGGCAGGCAATTGTATACAGGACTTACATAGATACATAGATCGTAAGTGCACCGTGATACATCCAACACAAATCGAGAGTGCCGAGAGCCTGCATCTGCCGTCAAAATGACCAGGGCAAGTCTTGGGCGAATCTATATTGAGTCAACCCACCAGTATTTTCTTTCTTTCTTTCTTTTTTTTTTTTCTTCAGAGATGGGAGACGAGAATTAAGCACGCTGACAGGCAAGAAAACACGGTCTTGATGATACATGTTGGCGCCTTTTTGTGACTCCTTTTGGTCCCCTTTCTTGTCCTCGCCTTGTCCTCGCTTTCTTTCGACAAAACAGGGGCGCCAGTGGATAATGCCCGTCTTCGTTTTCTTCTTACACGCTCTCCTCTCACTCCCGCCCACTCTTGGCTGCATTCTTTGGCTCTTGTCTGTGCCACGCTCTGTGAACACAAAAGGCCAAAATGGACAAAAATGACCAAAAAGACAAAAGGGAAAGGAGATTCTTGTCGCTCATTGTGCAACGCAAGGGCTCGCTTGCCAGCATCCCGAGGTCTGGATTTACGTGCAGGGGTCGATTGGGAGTCTTGACCTGGGAGAAGAGGAGGAATATATGCAGAGATTCGCCAATGAGGATGCAGACCTGCAGATGAGAGGGCGAAGAAAAGAAAGTACCGGTCAGGTACGCTTGCTCAGGATTGTGGCTGCAGAAAGGAGAAAATGTGCTGGATTGTTTGAAAGAGAAGATAACTGCAAAGCCAGAGAAGACGCATCAGGAAACTTAACAGAGGATTTAATGGACTGCAGGGAGTGAGTGGTTACACCAACAGGAAATGGCCTGGACACACAAGCCGTTGTGCAGTATCCGAGTATTTTGTTTCTTCCTTTATCTTTTAGGCTGGACAATGTTGGGTATTTTTCTTCTTGTAATGCTGTTACAGTTTCCTTCTTCCTTTTTTTTTTTCTTTCTTCTCTTTTTCTCTCTTTTTCGTTCTCATCATGGCAGTAAGCAAATAATACGATGTGCGCTTCTCCAATATCAATTCTCCGCAAAGACAGAGTCAATCTCTCCTGTGTGGCCATTAAAACAACTCGGCCAGCTGCATCCACTCTCATTTCAAAAGAGGGGCCGGTACACGGTATCTCAGTCCCATTTCGATTAATGGGCGAGCAGATAGGACAAAGGTGTCGAATAGAAAGGACAAAAAGACAAAAACGAAACAATAAGGAAAGGGAGACGAGTCTTGACTGGACGAAACCGGGACGCAGAACGTAGAATGGAGCATGTCAAAGGAGAGTCCTCGGCCGTGAGAATACATTTGAGGTAACGACACACAAGAGACGAGACGGGGTGTGAGGTGTGTGGGTAAAACAAGACGAGGGGTGTCGAAGATGCATGTTGAGTTGGGGAATTGAAAGGCGAAGGGGGGAATAATAAGGGATAAGGAAGCCGACCAGGAATAGATAGTATGGGGAAGGATATACAGCATGCTGATAATTGAAAAGAGGTTGAAATGAGGTTGAAAGGAATACTCAAAGGAAGAGTAGAGGGTGGGCGCAGATGAGTAACTAAAAGATGCACTGAAGACAAAATTTGACACTGTCCTTGCGACTTACCCTTTCTTTTTCCTTCTTGTGCACTCCTGATTAATGAGCACGGTAGTACACGTTTTGGCCGCTACAGACTCTTTCTGCTGCTTTGACTATCCTTCTCTGTCCCCTCTTCTGACGTCACACAAATTGGAAATGGGAGGCAGGGGATCAGTCCTTTCAATGGTAGCAGTGCATATCCAGCGAGGGAAAAAGAAAAGAAGTAAAGAAAGAATGAAAAAGGCAAGAAGAGGCGGGACGAGTTGTGCAGAAAAGCAAGGGTTAAAAAGAAAACAAAGAAGACATGAAAAGACGTGATAAGGTATCCCCTGAAAACACGAGAAAGGGGAGACCGCCAAGCGTGCACAACGAGAACCGAGTTGGAGGGCCGTCCAGGATCTGGGGGCATCAGAAACAGCAAAAGCGGCAGAGACAGTAATAACAGAGGGAGTAGAGATGCCAGAAGAGAGGACAGCAGGAGGCAGGAGCAGGAACAGCAGCCGTATGGGAGGACATAGAGATGCAAGGGAACAAAAACACAGACACAAGCGCACAAAATGCAAAGCACAAAACGCATGGACGCATGGATACGGGCACATGGACGCACCGAGCTTACGCCGTACTGGTGAGTTTCACCAGAGACAGTAGAGACACAAAAGCCAAAGATAAATGCAGGCAAACATACAGAGGGGCAGGCAGACCAGTCTAGAGACAGAGGTCACCAGGACTGTCAATAGCGTGGGACAGAGACATGAAGGACACAAAGACAGAATAGACAGGAAGGACAGAATAACAGCAAAACAGAAAACCAAGACAACAGAGACAAACCGTGAAAATGTAGAGAAACAGACGCGGAAACCAGACATAAAGAAGCGTGATTAAACGGTTGAACGTGTCGGCCTTGGTGTCTCGCTCGCTATCTATCTTGTTGTCCTGTCAATCACACTAACTGTCTGGTAGGACCAACCGGAACAAAATAAATACAGAACACAGTTAAAAAAGGGTTCCCTCCACGACATATCCTTCACCAAGTCTAGGACAAGAGAAGTAACAGGAGTAGATGGCAGAGTCTAGTTTCTCGGTCGTTTTGTACTCAATTATATCGTCTGCTTGTCATTTGAGTGAATCCCTGCCCGACTTGGCATTGTCTTGTGCAAGGTGCAGCTGGCTCGTATTTTTAATGTGTTATTGCTGAGTATAATGTTTTAAGTTTTATTTTACTATCGTCCGCTATCATGACTTTGTTTACTTTGAATCTCGCCCCCCTTAAAGCTAGCAATGTCGCCTTTTTTCAGTTTATTTTCCAATTATATGAGAATACATCACTTCCTATCTCCCAGAGCACAAACACCATCTCGCTCTGCTAGCCCCTCGCAATTAACCCTGCTCCCGAGCCATGCCTTGGTTCCGCCTTATTATTTTGTATTTAAATCCCGCCGTGCCTTCCTTGTCGTCACGGCACTTCCCGCCCTTTCCGGTTCACAATGAAAGTCATGCTAGCTTGGGCTGCTCGTTCTTTCCTACCTAGGGCCTCCGAAGCGCCGTCTTCGCTCAATCAGGCCCTGTCTCCGCATCCTTTGAGCGGTTCCGTGGTGCAGTTGGTTAGCGCATCGTACTAATATTTCCTGCAAAGAAAATCCTATGCGAAAGTCGAGGGTTCGAGCCCCTCCGGGACCATTTCTTTTTGTCTTTTTGTCCTTTTGACATAGTATTTTACATTCCTTTTTTTTAGTCCACCAAATGCATTACGTGGGTCACAATGTTCTTGGATTCCTGTGTTGAATTTGTCGTAACTTTTTCTCCATTTAGCAATCACTACCAATAAATGCTATGAAAAAAATACACAACAACTGCACACACCATTAATGTTCCGCTTCAACCTTTTGATAACGACCTCCCAGCGAACAAATGCAACGTAAAAACAGACACGGCTGCTCCATAGCCGATGGCCGATGGGTATACATAATCGAAACAATAGAATACAACTGAGATCCCGTGCATGGGATATAGGGACTGCTCCAAGGACAAACAAACGAAAACAGACGAAGAAAGAAAAGAGAAGGGGCAAAATGGTAGAACGCTCTCAGTTCTAGCCAAAGTAATCCTGGGCACCGCCGGCGGTCTGCTGCAGTTCTTTGCCAAGCTGCTCTCTAAGCTCTTCCTCCAACAGCAGATCCTCCTTTTCCTGCTCGAGAGTCTGCTGTTCGAGCGAGGCCTGTTCCTTGGCCGCCTGTGCTGTTTGATCCGAGCTCTGCGGCTGCGCGGCCAGCTTGGTGCGGCGCGTGCTCGCAATGTAGTTGGAGACGTCGCGGGCGCCGACGTTCTTACGGTACTTGAGACGCAAAAAGGTGACAATCTGCTTTATCTTCATCTCCATCTGCAGCAGCACGTCGATTGTGTCTTTTTGGTCGGCATCGAGCGATCTGTGCACGCGGTGGGCAAAGACGTCCTCGCTAGGCGCGTGGTTGTGGATGGAGAACTGGGCGCCGGCGCGGTGCCGGACCTGCCAGAGCCCGTCGCGCCGCTCCTTGACATAGACCGAGAAATGGCAGTCGGTGCGTCGCGATGCCGCTCTCTGGCGCTTCATGACGCGATTCGGATCCCGGCCGCGGCCAGAGCGATCACACGAGTACATGGCCGTCGTCAGGCCGCCTGACGTCTGGAAGGAGCGCGAGGTGATGAATGCGTAGCCGTGGGCGGCTGCTGAGGCATTGATGGCCTTGTATGCGTCGTCGCGAGAATGGTAAACAGCTTCGGCCGGAAGCACTTCAGGGCCGAATCCCGGGAAGCCATCTGGGTACACTTGTGCTGCGGCCATGGGCGGCGCCGTTGTGGGCGTGTGCTCCGCTAGGGAGTCGTCGCCGGCAGCCGTGTCTGCGCCGGAAGCGGGTGTCGCATTGGCATTTGCGTTGTGGTTTGCATTGTGGTTTGGTGTCGCAGGCATCGGGGCCGTCGGCGCGGCAGCTGCGGATTTAGCGGCAGCGGGGCTCATCTTGGCAGCTGTTGCATAGTTTCGTGCTGGCCGTAAGCTTCCGATATTCTACCCCGTGGAGAAATGAGGGCGCGCGCGAATGTCGTGGCCCGTTTGCGCAAAGGAAGTTCGACGAGGTTGTTGGTTGGGGATGGAGACGTACTCAGTACATGCGGGTGGGCACATAAGTATCATTAGAGATTCAGCACGCTTCAGGCTGTTTGATAGCCGATAAATTGGGGTGGCGGGTATCTTGACGGCTTAGTCATTTTATGAGTGGGTCCTCTCCGATCTTGGAGCTTGCACAGGGCAGCTCTTGCGACGGCCAGAGGTGGGGCTCGCTGCAAGCTGAGACGCCATATCGGAAGTCGCGATCGAGTACGGAGGAGACACTGGACGACACTTGAAACGGAAGCTTCATTGAGCGTTCCTTCCTTTCTTTTCTTCTCACGCTTCCTGCCTCTTTTCGTTTCTCTTTTCTTCCCTCTCTTCACCCTCACCTTTTTACTCCTTCTCGACGGCATTCACTCCACGATGTCTCGGTTGGCTCCCCTCGTCTTCCCCGCGTCCGGCCCGCGGCACACGGCGACGGTCATCTTTGCGCACGGTCTCGGTGACTCGGGCCACGGCTGGGCCTCGGCCGTTGAGAACTGGCGCCGTCGGCAGCGTCTCGATGAGGTCAAGTTCATCCTGCCTCATGCTCCCACTATTCCCATCACCGTCAACATGGGCTACCGCATGCCTGGTTGGTATGATATTGTGAGTCTCCCAACAAAACCAAGCTTTCAATAAACAAAAACAATGCCATTCACCCCGCTGACAGAGAAGGCCTCCCTGGGCGGCTCGGCCAGTCTGATGCGCGAAAACGAGGACGAGGCCGGCATGGTTGAGAGCCGCGACTACTTCCGCCAGCTCGTCCAGCAGGAGGTCGACAGCGGAATACCCTCCGAGCGCATTGTTCTCGGCGGCTTCTCGCAGGGTGGTGCTGTTGCTCTCTTTTCGGGCCTCACAAGTCTTGTCAAGCTGGCAGGTATTGTCGGCATGTCCACGTATCTGCCGCTGACTCTGAAGCTCGAGTCCACCTACCTGCCCAAGGCCCCAGACGCCAACCCCAACGCCCAGACGCCCATCCTCATGTGCCACGGCACCGTTGACCCTGTGCTTCCCTTTGCCCTCGGCCGCATGTCCAAGGAACATCTCGTCAAACTCGGCTACCAAGTCGAGTGGAAGGAGTATCAGATGCCGCACACGGCTGTCCCCGAGGAGCTAGACGACGTCGAGGCGTTCCTGCACAAGGTCCTACCCCCAGCCCCGGAAGGAAAGACAGAACTGTAGAGTGTGGGAGGAAGAACGAGGGTTTATCATGAGTAAAATAGTAGAGAGCTATAAACGAGTCGAATTCGATTCTTCTTTTGCTTTGGAAGCCGATTACCAGCCAATCAAGATGACTACAGTAGTACTGTTGCATTGTTGCTTGTAGGAAGTGGCATCTACATGTCACGAATAAAGCCATAGATCATAGAGTTTCTTTCAAACGTGCTCGGTTTGTGATTTATGGTTATTTGGGAAAGTGGTGTTATGTAAAATATTTTCTGATATTTAATGCTTTATCTCTTTTTTTTTTCTCTTCCTTTTCTTTTTTTTTTTTACAAAATATATATATATATATATATATATTTAAAAACACTCTTTGGCTTCAAGATACGAAAAGACAATATTGATTCGGGGCAAAATCCACGAGACACAATAGACCATCAGCCACTAACTCCTGCACATTAACATAATCACATTAGGTATATTAATAATATATACGTTCCATCGACAGCTGCCGTGATTGCAATTTCTGCCAAGTAAAACACTCAATTAGAAAAGAATAATACCCCTTCCCTTGTGCCACACGTGTCCCCTAATCGCTGCTCAACAACCGCTCTACGGCCCACGAGACGGAAAAGTTGCGCAGGTCCGAGTAGTGCTGGCCAACACCAACGAAAAGGATGGGCACATTAGTGGCGTGCACCAGACTGACGAGCGTGCCAACCATGCTGCCGACGGTGTCGCACTTGGAGATGATGAAGCCGTCGAGGCTGCGGACGCTGCCAAAGGCCTGATTGAAGCTGCGGGCCTGTGCGACGGAATCGGTGCCGACGAGCGCCTCGCCGACCATGAGAATCTTGTCGGGCTGCGCGAATTTGGCAAACTTTTCGAGCGAGGACATCAGGCGCTGGTCGTTGTGGCGACGGCCGGCCGTGTCGATAAGGACCACATCGTAGCCATTCTGGCCGGCATAGGTCACAGCATCCTTGGCGACAGCAGCAGCGTCTTTGCCGTAGCCCTTTTGGTAGAGCTCGACCTGACCACCCTCACGTGCCGTGAGTTCCGTCAGGTTGCGGACGTGCACAGCCAGCTGCTCGACAGCGCCCGAACGGAACGTGTCGCCGGCGGCAATGAGCACCTTGTAGCGGTTCTGCAGCAGGAAGAAGCAGATCTTGGACAGGTTGGTAGACTTGCCCACGCCGTTGACGCCCACGATGGACATGACGTAGGGCCGGGGTTTGCGCAGAGACGTAGCTCCCGGACGAGTAATGGCGTCGATCTCGCGTAGCAAGTCGAGCGACGAGGTCGGTGTCAGCATCTTTGTGAGCGCAGCCTCAAGCGCTGTCTTGACGCGCGCATTCGTGCTCTCGAAGCTGCCCGTCTTGGTGCCCAGCAGCTCGGCCTCGACGCTCTCACAGAGCCGGACAGCCGCTTCACGTGCCACGTTCTTGCGCAGCAGGTGGTCCTCCATGCCCTTCATGACCTTGTCGAGGTCCTCCTTTGTCAGAGTCTTGCCGCCCACAACATTGCGGAACAGGCCGCCGATCGTGCTTAGGCTCGATCCTAGCAAACCGCTGTTTGCCGCTGCCGCAGCTGCTGATGCGGCCGCTTTGCTGTTTGAGGCGTCGGCATCAGCACTCGCCAGGATCGAGTGCACCTCGTCGTCCAGGTCCTTGAGCACAAACTTGCCGCCCTTGGCCGTCTTGCCCCATGTCGATGCGTCCACCTGCTCGAGCGCTGGCCGTTCCGAAGACTCGTTGTCTCCACCCTTTCCGCCCTTGGGAAGGTCGATAATCGAGTAGTCGAGCTGGATGTCGTCGTCCTCTTCGGCCTGGCCGTCGGCGCCCCATTTGCGGCCCTTCTTGGCCGTCTTTGATGTTTTCGCGTTGTCTTTCTGGTGTTTCCGCACCGTCGCCTCGTCGCTCGACTGCACAGCACTGCCGCCGCCGCTAGCACCGCCGCCGGCTGCCGCCTTTTGTGCTTTGCGCGCCCGGCGCGACAGGTTGTTCAGCGGACTAGGCTGAGCCGACGTTGTCGCCCCCTGGCCGCCCGCTTGCAGTCCGCCGCCGGGTGTCGAGGGCCGTGAGTTGGAAGGTGTCGCCGCCGGTGTCGAGTCGGGCGATTCCGCTGCCAGCGCAGGTGCCTGTCTCGATTTCTCGGTGAGCTGAGAAGCGGCTGTTGCTCCACTTCCCTCCAGTTCGTTGAGCTGCTGGTCAAAGTAGTCGTCAAAGCGTGAGCACTCGACGATTGTGGTGTTGGGCCGGGTCAGCTGGTCGCCATACAGCTTGACAAACAGCGTCTTGATGTTGTCGACGAGCTTGTCGATCCACGAAAGATGCAGAAGCGACTTGTAGACGGCCACAAAGATGATGCCCAGGTCTTTCGAGAAGGCCCACTTGACGGCGTACTGCTCCGTCAGAAAGGGCGCATGGCTGCTGCTGCTGCCGCCGGCGACGGCCGACGCGAGATCCTCCTTGGTGCCGGCAGTTGTGCTCTCTTCGATGAAGACGTCGGTAATGAAACGGTTGACGACGGCCGGGCTGACGAATGCATAATTGCGCGACCACAGGACAACGCCCGATGTGGTGATGATCTCGAAGCTGTCGAGCATTGTGAATGAGGAGGAGAGGAGGAGTTCGAGGAGAGGAAAAAGCAGGATTCGAAAAGTCGGCAATGTCGCGATGCTTGGAGATGTGATAGAAGGACGAAAAGGAGCGTCGAGAAAAAGGGGTAGGCAAAAGAAAAGAAATATAGAGCATCAAGTACACTGTCAGCAATACTGGAGCGCCAGCACAAGAAGGACCAAATAAGCTGATCGGAACGAGGCAGGTCCGACGAGGGTATGTGCGGTCTCGGATGCCGGACGTGAGGTGATGAACAACAGCAGATTCGGAAAACTGTTGAATGGCCTCTTTTGGCGCAGCCTAGAACCCTTGCCCAGTAGCGTCGCAGCCTGCCATACGAAAAGAATCCACAGTGGAGGGAGGGCAGTGAAGATCTGATGCGATAAGAGCAATTGCGCCTAAGCGATAAGGGGCATTGGACGGAAAAACGAATTGGCCGGGAGGACGGAGCGAAAGAGAAGGGGAAAGAACAGTTTGGGAGGGTGCTTGGGGATACCATAGTGGGTCCAGATCAGGAGTCAGTGAAGGTGCTGTGGCGCCGAGCTACAGCGGACTAGCAGCGACAACAGCTGTTCCTTTCCTCCAATTGCCAATGGACCAGAGCTAATAAGCACGACCAGGCAAGGACGCCAAATTTGACCTCCTAACAACAAAGACGACACATTGCGACAACGACGACACTCCATCTGGCCGACACGCGACCACTTCCGACGGCCAGTCACCAGCGATTACTTGCGACGATACACTTTCATTGAAAGATTAATTTTTATTGACGATCTGCGCAAGCGCACACCGACGACTGACGACCATCCATCGTCCCCTTTTCGGATCAACTTGCTTTTTTGTTTTGCCAACAATCCTTAATAGCTCTGGACATCATCTCCCTTCCTCCATTCCTTTCTTTCGGCCTCCACCATGCAGCGCCCCGTGTACGGGCAGTCGCCCCCGCTGCACCACCCGGTCCCCCAGCATGTCTCGACGGTGCCACAGTTGCGGTCACCACCGCCACCGACTTCCTCGCAACCACAGCCCCAGACCTACGGCAGCCCGTACCAGCAGCAGCAGCCACACCAGCAGCAGCAGGGCGGCGGCATCCCGATGGGCAACATGTTTGGGCAGTATGGCCAGTTTATGAACGATCCGACGGCACAAGTCGCCGCGCAGCTGTCGCACACCGCCCTCCGGCAAGGACAAGAATACGTTGAGCAGAATGTAGGTTCCACGATCTCTTCTTTGGCGTGCCTGTCTCCCCCATCCCTTTATCTGCCACCTTGCTCACAGCTCAGATCAA
The DNA here is from genome assembly GCA_021396375.1 of Sporothrix mexicana. NCBI lineage: Eukaryota > Fungi > Ascomycota > Sordariomycetes > Ophiostomatales > Ophiostomataceae > Sporothrix > Sporothrix mexicana. The sequence continues at coordinate 165,811 of WNYC01000022.1, read as the reverse complement.
CCGGTATGTCAACGTCGGCGTGCTGAAACACTATTTCAACGTGTCCAACTCGTACGTCCTCAGCAAGCTCTTCCTCGTTCTTTTCCCTTGGCGCCACAAGCCGTGGTCCCGCAAGCAAACCGTCGGCCCGGCTGGCCAGGAGGGCTGGTACCTCCCACCCCGCGACGACATCAACAGCCCGGACATGTACATCCCCGTCATGTCTGTTGTCACCTACATTCTGCTGTCCACGCTCGTCGCCGGTCTTCGCGGCCAGTTCCAGCCCGAGCTGCTGGGCTACACGGCGTCTGTCGCGCTGGCTGTTGTTGGCGTCGAGATCCTGGGCCTCAAGCTCGGATGTTACCTCCTGAGCATCTCAAACACCTCGCAGCTGCTCGACCTTGTCGCCTACTCGGGCTACAAGTTTGTCGGCGTCATTGCCACCATTGCCGTGGCTGAGCTTGTCAATGGCGGCAAGGGCACCGGCGGCTGGATCGGCTGGTCGCTCTTCTTGTACACCTTCTTGGCCAACTCGCTCTTCCTCATGCGCTCGCTCAAGTACGTCCTGCTCCCCGAGAGCTCTGCCGACAGCCGGCCCATGCAGACCGATACCCGCGCCAAGCGCAACCAGCGCACCCAGTTCCTCTTCTTCTACTCCTACGGCGTCCAGCTGCTCTTCATGTGGATTCTGAGCCGGGCGTAAAAGGCTTGCCCTTGAGCCAGAGGTGGTGGCCGCGCGCTTGGTTGGGCGACGGAAAATAGCTACCTAAAAGCTGGCCGAGTAGTGAGGATGGCCAGGCGGATGTGGGAAGCTGTGGTGACGATGTACCAGGCCGAAACAGGCGTACGGATGGTCGTTCAACGGAAAGGCACGTGGAAGGCGATGGATAGGTCGGACAAGGGTGTCTACAGGGCCGGCAAGGACACGGCGTACATTTTCATTTTGGATTCCTTTTCTCTTTTTGCTTCTTCACTTCTTTTCTTTGCTTGCCTTTGCCTTTCATTGCTGTACCGTTTTGATTCTTGTGTATTATATATAGCATGCTCTTGATTCTGGAGCCGGCCCAACTTTGGGCACTAAAAAGGTAAATAATGAAAGAATAAAACTATATAATCCGCAAGAAGTACAACATACAGAAGTATTACTATTGTCAAGTGTGCAGTGCTTGAGTGACAACACTACAGCCACGGCTTTAAATGCCATTCCAGGTTGTGTGACATTCTGCAAGAGTCGTTGCATCGGTCTCGAAAAGCACTTGGACCCCAATAGAACCGAGACTGTATAACAAACACGCGTTCGTCTTGTTGCTTTTCGTCCTTTTCGGCCATTATTGCGCTAGTTGTCTATCAGCTGTCTTGTTAGCAAGATGCTTGTGTTTTAGTGGTCGGTGTACCGGCCCGGCTCCCTTTTTCACAGCAATTTCGCTAGTCATTATTAGTGGACGCCTGTCACTCTTCATTCCTGCCGTCAGCGAACCAACAACGTGTCCAGCGCGCCCACGTTGCCTCGCTCTTGCGCTTCCTTGGCGTGCACATGCCTAGACAGAAGACCTCCGATCGTGCCCCATAATCATCGGACCTGCACACCCGACAAGCGGATGTGTATCCTCCTTCCCAAGGCGAGACCGGCAGTCCAACGAGAGCAGACCGTTCTTGCCGAGATGACAGCTGCCAGACAGAAAGAAGACAGATTTACTCCACAACATAACACTCGTCTCTCATGTCGTTTTCCCTTTCCCAACCACTTTTGAACCTCACTCACCGCTCCAGCCTCGTCGTTGGGTGTCAATATCGCAAGCCTTTTAAGCTTAATATTGTCCTCAACCCCGCGCATTCCAGCCCGCTCTCCCCAACTCAACCTCAACCGGGTTCTGTCTCTCTCTCTCTTTCTCTCGCCATCTTCTGTTTTCTTTCTCCTTTCCGTCTTTACCCGTTGACTTTGGTCACGCGCCATCTTTTTCATCTACTTTTAAACTTTCCCATACCACAAAAGCCATGGCCGCACCACCTCTGTTCCCCATCACCGTCCAGGCGGTCGTGATGAGTATTGTGTCCAGCGTCATTGCCCAGCTGCTGTCCGCCTACCAGAGCAAAGTGAGTTCAAGCTCGTCCTCCAGCAAAGCTTTCGGCGCACAGAGTATATGTTGTGCACACGACTAACCGTGATAGACACCCCTGGCATCGGCCTTTGACTTTGAGGCGATTATCAAGTTTGTCATCTTTGCCTGTCTGACGACACCACCAAACGTTCTATGGTAAGGCTCGCGGGATAGCCTGGAAAACACCTGGATAATACCTCGAAAATACCCGGAAAACACCCGGAAAACATTGTGGGGTTTGAACTAACCATATCTCAGGCAAACTTTCCTCGAGAGCTCCCTTCCCGGGATGCGCAAAGCGCCGGCCAGCAAAAAGGCTGCCAAGGACAAGGCTGAGACGCCCAAGGAGTCTCTCAACATCACCAACACAATCACCAAGACTCTTCTGGATCAGTCCATCGGCGCGGGTGTCAACACCTTCTTGTTCTGCTCGTATTTGGCGGCATGGGACGTTCTCGTCACACAGGGTGTGGCCACGTCTTCTTCGCCCGTCACGGCCGCCAACGTTGTGGGAGCTGCCGTCGTCAACCGCCTCCAATCCGAATTTGTGCCGTTTATGAAGGCCGGCTGGCGCTTCTGGCCGGCGGTTAGCCTGGGCAACTTTGCGCTAGTCCGCGACTTGGCGACGCGGAACCTGGTGGGCGGCCTGGCCGGTATTGTGTGGGGTGTGTATGTGAACCTCTTTGCGGCTGGGCCGGCAGCATTGGCCAAGGAGGAGTAGTGTGGAAGGACGTGATATGACTGAAAAGTCCGAGAAAAAAAAGGGGGCGTATGTATTCATCGTGCGGCGGGATCTAATGATATAGACGATATATTCTGCACCGGTGCTATACGGCGTTTTCGGGCATCGACAAAGAAGCCGGCAGGGGCCAGAAAGGCTGAAAAGCGAGGCTGGAGTTTGTCACAAACAGGCCGTATGGGGCCATCTCTTATATTTCCATGAGACAAGAGGGCAGCAGGAGGCATGCTCCTTTTGCATTATTTCATTAGAGTTAAAAATATATCATAATCTTCGTTTCAAAACAACAAAAAAGTAGTAAGAGATCGCCGCCATGCGAAGATAGGCCGGCGACATAATGCCAAGTCCCAAAGACGTAATCCTAGATACAAAAAATGGAGACAAAAATAGAGTCCAAGAAAAAATTTAAAAATCAAAACATAAAACGCCCTTGCATACACCCAATGGTTTTTTGTCCTGTGGCCAGCCCAAAAAAGGGCCACCTTTTATCTCCCGTGGTATATGCATATGCTAAAACAGGGGTATAGACAATGTGAAGAAAATAAGAAGAAGAAGAAGAAGATGGTGATGATGAGAATAAAAGGTTGAGGAGTGAGAAATATGAGCGTCGACCAACCACTCTCGTTATGCTTTATGGCTGGTCGCTGTTTTGGCGCTGGAGAACGACGCCTTCATCAAGCCGATCGGCGACGTCTTTCTTAAACTTCTTGTGGGTGGGGTTGGAGGGCGTAGGCGCGGCGAGCGGAACCGCGTCGTTCTCCTTATCGTGGTCATCGTCAGCGTCGTCGTTGCTGGTAGCCAGTGCCCGAACGTCCTCCTCCCACAACGTCTGCATGACCAGCTTGATATGCTCAAATAACAGGTGCATCTGGAACGGCTTGACGACCACATCGTCGCAACCGGCCGCACGTGCGTCGGCAATCTGCTCAGGCCGCGCATTGCCAGTGATCATGAGTACAGGGATGCGTCCACCAGCAAAGGCACCAGACTCTTCGAGGGCACGGATATGGCGTGTGCAAGTCAGACCATCCTGAACAGGCATCTCCATATCCATAAGAACAACAGAGATCGGATAAGAGCCTGGAACGCGGCGGTCCGAGGCCTGAATTATATCCATGGCTTCGATGCCGTTAGCAGCGACCTGGACATGGAAACCGCTCCTCTCGAAGTAGCGCCGAGTGACTTTCTGGTTGACAATATTGTCTTCGACGAGCAGGACGCCTCGAATTTCGGGTGACGCTGCCGGCACAGTGGCAAGCTGATTGGCAGTTGTGCTCTCTCCTTGTTTGGGGGACGTCGTTGGCGGCGAAGCGGGTGTTGCAGCAGTGGCGGTTGCATTAGGAGACTCGTTGATGTCTACAATACTGCCAAAACCAGAGCTATCCGTGCTGCTGCGACGCAAAGCTTGTAATTCTCTGCTGGATCTGTTGGACCTCGGATGGGATTCGGAGATTAGAGATGTACTGGAGTCGTCCTTGGGAGCTGGCGTCTGGGTGGGCGTTGGAGTCGAGGTCGAAGCGGTGAGGCCGGCGGTAACACTCCCCAATCCTGCAGCAAGAGCGATCTTGGCTGCCTCACCGGGCGACAGAATCTCAGGGACAGCGCTCGGCGGCGGGATGTAGGCTTCAATATAGAAGACAAACGTCGAGCCAACACCAGGCGCGGAGGCAACACCAATGGCACCGTTCTGGATTTCGGCCAGACGTTTGCTGATAAACAGACCGAGCCCAGAACCGCCATGCTTGACGTGGGTGTTGGAGCCAGCCTGGACAAACTTTTGGAAGAGCGACTCCATGCCTTCTTTTGTGAGGCCTTCGCCAGTGTCCTTGACCTCAAAGATTAGGAAGACAGACTCGCCCATAGGGGACTGCGGGTGAGACGTAACAGAGGCGGAGATAGAAGTGGTGGTAGAGGGAGACGGGGGAGATGAGAAGGATATCGGAGACGTTGGCAAGGCCGGCGAGGCCGGCGATGCGAGAGCAGCCGCGTATTGAGTGCCGACGTTGGCACCACCGCCAGGATACGAGTACGCAGGCGCCAACATGTTGCCGGGCTGCGGTGGTACAAAGGAGACGTGGCACTGGGCGTCAGTGGGCCGAGTGCGCGAGACGCTGACAGTTGTCGTTACTTCGCGGATATCAACGATCTGCGTGAATTTGAGGGCGTTGGTGAGGAGGTTGATGAGGATCTGCTTGACGCGGGACGGGTCGAGCACGAGGAAGGGAATGGCCGCGGGAGTGGTGGCAGCCGAGGGCGTGCCGACTACGCGAGACGACGAAGTTGTCACTGTGGTGGTGGTCGTGGCTGGGAACAGAGATGAGGCGGGCAGCTCGCGATAGTAGGACGAGTCAACGGCCATGCGTAGCTGAATGTTCTGCTGGCGGGCCTGGACCTCGAACATTTTAAGCGTAGAGCGCACAATCTCGATAGGGTCAACAGTGACGGGTGTGACGGCGAGCAGGTCCGAATCCAGCTTGGACATGGTCAGGATGTCGTCGACAATGGCCTTTTGGTGCAGCGCAGAGCCGACAATGATCTCGGCATAGTCGATGCCGTCTTCGAGCATGGCAAGCGCGCGTTGGCGCATGGTGGGTGGAGGGACGGCGACAGTGCGCACGTCGTCGCGCAGTTTCGTAAGGCACTCGAGAACGGCGTCGCCGCAGTGCATAATGACAGTGAGCGGGTTGCGGATCTCGTGCGAAGTAATGTCGACAAAGTTCTCTTGCTGGCGTTTGGACTCGATGGCCTCCTCCTTGACCTGGCGTTCCCGCTCCAGCTGCCAGCGGCGCAGAGAAATGTCGCTGAGACAACCAGTGACGGACTGCACTTTGCCGTCCGAGTCCTTGACGGGCAAAAACGAGGCCTCGACCCAGCGCGGAGCCACAATGCGGCCGCCAGCTCCATCGTCGGCTGTCCAGGGCGTCTTGAAACGAATCTCGACAGTCTGATGGTCGGTCTCGGCGGCACTCACAAGGCGATCGAGACAGCTCTGGACGAGCGGCTGATCCTCGGGCACGACACACTTGAGCCACGGGTGGATGATCTCGTCCTCGATCTCGCCGTCTTCGTCGACGGTGCGTTCCAGGCCGCACATTTCGTAAAACACGCGGTTGGCGCCGCGCAGGCGGCCCGTAATGTCCATGTCGTACATGCCGACGGTGGCAAACTCGGCCATGCGGCGCAGGTTGTTGGCTTGCTGCGCATGACGGTCGGCGGCCTCGGCAATGTTCTGGTGCTCGGTAATGTCGCGAAGACACACTAGAATGCGTACAAGGCGGCCTTGGCTGTCAGTCTCCGAGCGGGCAGTGGCCAAGACACGGCTGCCGCGAGGCTGCTCCCTTTCGCTTATGGACGAAGGGGCCAGGCTGTTGCGGCGAAGAGGCGCATTGTCGCGAGGATCGATGTTGGCGGCACTGGGCGTCGGGGTCCTGGCCGGAGTGGCTGTTTTGCTGCTTGCCATGCTGAGAAGAGAGGCTGGCTTCTGTGGGGTCGCGTCGAGAACGCCGAGATCGCCTTCCTCAGCTGTCGGTGGCAGCCCGTCGTTGGGAGTTGACGACAGAGGTGTGGGCGAGGAAGCACACGTTGAAGTACAAGCTGGAGTTGTCGTCGTCGTTGTCGCTCCTGAAGCTTGCTGGCCATGCTTCTTCACCCGGAACCCAAAAGTCTTGTTGGGGACGTGGACTGCCTGCGCAAAGAAGCGACGGACGGCATCCTGGTCGTCTTCGTCGACGCACGCTAAGAACTGGGCGCGGCTCATGACGATATCCGTTGCTGCCTCCGAGACTGACGGCGTCTTTGGTGGGCAGCCCATAATGTGGTACCAAGCGCGATTGGCAGTCGAGACGTTGCCGGCGGCATCGAAAACCGACATACCGACGGGCATGAAGCTGGTAATGGCCTCGAATTGGGGAATATAGTCGGGCGCGAGGCTCTGCTCCAGAACATCGTTGTTGGGGACAGTCTTGATTTTGCTGGCTTCATCTTCCGGTGGCGAAAAGGCCGCCGAAGCTGGTGGTGTTGGCGGTTTAAGCGTTGAGACGAGGAGTGTCTGTTTCGAAGTGGTCGTTGTTGGCGTCGTCGTCGGTGTTGTTGATGGTGTCGATGCAGAACGGAGAAGAGTCGCGGGACGAGAAGGGGGTTGTGTGGATACGATTAGGGGGTTGGATTGTTTATTGACATTGGCGTTGCTGGCAGATGTGGTAGGTGCGACGGGCGCTACGGAGGCGGCAGGTGCGATCGGTGTTGTCGATGCGGTGGTCGCGCCTTCCCCGGGCGGCGTGGGAAGTTGGCTGGCGCTAATAACCACATAACGGGAGGGCCCGGTGCCAAGAACGGACCGTGTCCATAAGTGGCCTAGATGTGTGACCGTGGTCAAAATGGGTGTTGTCGACGGCGCAATGCCGTCCCATAATGCGGCATGGTTGGCGCGGGGTTCCAGGATGGCGCTGTGCAGTAAAGGTGAGTTGGAGAGCGCCGGGTTAGAGTATACGACCGATGGGCCGGAGGAGCTGAGAGAAACGACAAAAGATGGACGAGGATCGACTTCGAGGAAGGAGATGAAGCTGATTTCATGAAGGGGCACCGCTTTAGTGGAGGGGTCGGATGTGGGAGGGGTGAGAGAGTGTGTCGTCGCTGTCGGCAATTGTGGTGGAGATGGCGATGATGAAGACGGTGATGGCGACTGAGTCAAGGCTGTCGGTGAGGGCAGTGGCAGTCTCCGCGGTATCCTTGCTGTGCTGAGTGTCGGCGGCCCCGGGTGCGCGTGTGACATGCCGGGGCCAGCGTTGTATGGGCTGGGTTTGGCCGTGGACGGCGCTGTTGTCGTCGAAGCTGATTTTGAGTCTAAGGTCGGGGCTACAGTCGAAGCTGCCACATCTGCCACGCCTCGTGGCGGATCCGGACCGTGTATGGCGGGCGCCGGGGGCGTCATTGTGTCATACCGGTCAGGGACGGGGAAGCAACAGCCGAAGAGGTGCCTCGAGACCCGGCTCGCGGTCATGGGCGTTCCGCTAGCGGTTCGGCGGCGGTTGAAAGAGATCTGGCAAGCACCATAGAGGACGGACGATTCTGAGGAGAAGGTGAGAAGAGGCCCGGGCAGACTCTAACGTCGGTATGTTAGAGAACAGGCAAAGTGGATTCCGATATCATATCATTGGCGACAAAGACATCTACTAGTAGAGTCGTGAAAGAAAGTCGACAGCTGAAAGAGGCTGAAACTGAGGAGTGACAATCGAAGCGAGAATAGAGAGACGGGGACAGAGAGGGGGAGAGAGAAAAGAAGGGTAAGGTAAGAAGAGTTGCCTATCCGGGGCCCGTATGTCGTGAAAACGTGGCAGGGTACTGAGAAGCCAGGAGCACAATGGCAGGAAGCAGGCGGCAGTCCGTAATATTGGAAAGGTGATTGAAAGTAGATGGGGATGTGGATATGGAATGGATATGGAGAGCGGAAGAAGACCGGCCCAAGAAGAAAGACAGTGAGGCTACAGCTCTGTTGGCGCCAGGCCCATTGTCGGTCAAGAAAAGAAGAAGGGAAATAAGAAAATAAACAAGAGAAAAGAATCAATTGGATATTAGAAACAACACACCCAAGCGTGGGGGTGTGAGAAGAGAAAAGGCTTGGGAAGGAGAAAGAAAGACTGGCGAAGCTTGGAAAGCTTGGAAAGCTTGGACGCGGTGTTGCAAGATGAGGGACGAGCGCGTGGATGGTTGGCGAGTTGAGTGAGTTGGAAAACGACTTGGATGACAAGGAGAACTAGAGAGTGATTGAGTGATGTGCGCCCCGGTAGTTGAAAAAAGTTAAAAACGAGAAAATGGTCGGAAAGTGACGTTGATCGGGCAGTCGGCGAGTCGGCCTGTCGATCCAGCTATACAATCCAATGTTCATACAAGTAACTCTGTGTAGGAGTACTTTGAATGTTATGGGCAACCGAATGAGTTGTCGAAGGTCAGTGATGCATGCATGTCGATGTAAATTACTGAGTAAAAAGGATGTGACGAAAAGAAGTATGGAATAAGGAAGTAAGGACGTAAGAAGAAGTGTCAACAACGGAAAGGAAAAAGAGGAGAGGTAGACCAAAGAGAAACACAACGTGGGAGACTGTTGATGGGGGGGTCCACGACGATGGGCTCGGATAGGTAAAAAACAACACCAGTAAAGCACCAGCAAGCAGCAAGCACCAGGAAGGGCCCAACACTAGCTAGCACAGAAACTGCAACGTGACCGGCGCGAAGTGTGGAGTCAAAAGGGGGGTCGTTTTTTTGTTTTTGGCGATGGGGACGCTGATGGAGAGAGGAAATAAATAATAAGGATAATATGGCAAGGCTTAAAGGTATTACACAGTAATACGTCGTACACAGTAGGCGCAAGGGAAAAGAGCGTCTGAGCGATCCAAAGTGAGCTGAAGGATGAGAACAAACGAGTGAAAAAGATACAAAGGAAGAGCGACGAAAAAAGGAAGGAAATAAAACTGGGACATCAAGCGAGGTGGGTTCAGGTCATAGCTGTCACAAGGAGAACTGAGAACAAGGACGGCCGGCACGGCACACTGCAGATCGAAGAAGAAGCCAGGAGGGGGGCAGATTGGCGGGTGGGCATTGGCAGATTGGCAGATCGAGGAGGGGAACTCGACGGTGATCTTGGGAGCGTGGCAGGGCGCGGTGAGCTCATCGGTGAAGATACTGAGTAGAGGGATTGGGGGGGTAGGGGGAGAACACGAGATTGTGGAGAGAGAAAAGAAATAGACAGGGGACTGGGGCATGAAGAAAAGGAGAGGAATGGCAAGATAGGCCACTGTCAGTTGTTGTGCAGAGCCCACGATGGATTCGTCCCGTTTATTTTACGTTGCAGGTTCAAATAAGATGCTCCAGTGGCATGGCTCGCATGGACAGACAGGGAGAGCAACAACCACTCGGACGCAGGCCGCAAAATAGCCAAGAGATGGGGGGAGGAGAATGCACGAAAAAAAAAATGGGTAGAGTTTGCAAGGCAAAAGTCGAAAGACTGTCACAATGCAGTGACTATCGTTGAATTACATCAACGGTGTCAACCTGCATCAAAGTGCATCAATGTGCAGCAACCAATAGTGCAAATGTGAGCTCCGTAATAGCGCACACACAGTTCTCACAGAAATGGCACGCAAGGTCCCCCCAAATACCCAAAATCACACACGACGTCGTTTTATGGAGCAGTACCACCGGGCGGGTGGACAGGTTTAAACGCCACTACGCTAGATCGACCAAGAAAAAATGGGAACAGATGTTGAGGGGATAGACAGGGGCAGGGGTCTGCAGGGACAAAGTGAGAGAAGGAGAGGCGAGGAGAAGGAGGGAGAAGAAAAGAGAGAAGGCTAGGCAACAAAACAGTTAGGAAGTTTACTGGAAGGCAGCTGGGGGGAAGGAAGAAGCGTTTTGGCCGTTGCAATGAAGAGGATCATGAGGCGGTGGGAGAGCTGGGGGAGACAAGAGATGATGGATGGGGAAGTGTTGCCATAATCAAAGAAGTAATGGGAAAGCAAAGAGAGCCAAGAAGATGTAGGAATCAAAGGCATCATAGAGATTCTGGCACTCCCCAAGTGTTTCAACGGAAGATGCCTCTCCAGTGTTCTATGTTTCCCAGTCTTCATACTTGACCCCACAGAGACTGGCAAAATAGGCCGAATAATACCGTAAATTGCATCATAGGCTGCTTGGCCTCTTTGGGCACATCGCCGTAGAGTGGCCTTGCCGTTTTCTCTAGCGGAACAAGGCCCGCTGCAGTTGTGGCGTCCAATGGGCTGGATGAATGGGATGTCTCTTAGGGTGTAAGTCGTAAGTTGTGCAAAGAAAGATATTATTCTCATGATTATTTTGTTTGATCCTGAACACAGCTGCTTGCGATTTGCCTCTCGTATCTACAAAGTACTGAGCATTGAGTATTGAGTATTTTCTTTCTTTTTCTTTCACCTACTTTATTTTTTCCCCTTCCTTCCCTCCGACGCTTTTCCTTGGCCCATGGCCGTGGCCTCACACTCTTCGAGATCATTTTGGACCCCCCCACCCCTTCCCCGTCTCGCTGCCCCTAGTCCAATCCGCCAATAGCACTAAACAAATCAAATAAATCAAATAGGACTCCAAGAAACCGAAGTGGCCAGCAGCAACTAAAACCAAACAACGAGGCCACTAAAATCCAAATAAACTAAAACCCCTTGCGTTGTTTGCTGTCTGGCAGATCCCGCAGAACGGCTCCCGCCGTTGACGCTCTCAGTTGTAGTTCGTTCTCAGGTTTTGGCCGTCGTTTTGACGACAGCCTTTCTTTCGGGCTTCTTTTTCAGTGTCGTTTCGCCGTCATCTGCCGTTTTCCTATTTGCCACTTCTTCGTTTGTTCATTTTCTTTTCTTTTTCTTCGCCCGCCCTCTACCACAGAGTCTTCTTCGCATCATCCCTTCATTTTTCCTTCTGTTTTTCTCTGTGCCCCTGCTCTTGGCATCGGCTATCCACTTTGAGCCCACTTGGGGCCACCTTGAAGAGCCGACAACCCACGCGCTTTTTCTGATTTTCTGTGTTAAAGCGCGCCAGACAGCGCCAGACATTTCGTCAGGTGGCTCCCAAATACCCCCCAAATGCTCTAAAAGTCTTGGGAGAAATGTGATTTGGGGTGACGACTTGAGCAATTTTGGGCGATTAAAGCGGGTTTTGACGGTTTGCGGCTGCCACTCGCACGAGAACGGACGGGAAACAGCGGAAACTACGGCGTTGGAATGCATCTTACGATGTCGAGTGCTGGCTGTATCGACTTGGGTGTGTACAATTTTCCAGTCCTTTTTATCCTGTTTACTTTCCAAGTCTTCGATAAACACTCTCACATCTCCCAGTGTCTTGGTTCGAGATTTTGTGCCGAGACGTTGTTGGAGGGAGCACATTTGAGAACAAGATCAGGGACAGGATGGGAAATGGATGGGAAAGCGGGACATACGGACCAGAAAACTACCGTGGGTGTGTGGAAGTGCGAGAATCTTTTGAACTCCCCTTTTTAAGGGGAGGCGCAACCTCAATTACCTGGTGACAAACAAAGACACAAACCTGCGAACGCATGAAATCGTTGAAATGGCAGGGCCAGAGAGACAGACCCGAGGAAATTGATAGTGCATGAGGCAACTGTGCATAAGAGCGGTAAGTGAACAGACCAATTCAACCAAAAATATGATCCAACTGTTCAACCCACTCCCATCGTTCGCTTCCACGCTTCTTTCGCCGTTGGGTTCTTGCGTCCCAACGGAGTTAATGCTCCTATGCTAAGCCAAGGTGCTTGGCCGTGCTGGGCTACCGTTGACCCCATTTTGTGGCCGCTTTTATTTTCTTCTATTTTGTTCTTCTATCTGTATTTTTAACCTTTCTCATTCATATTAAAAACGGCCTCGTTATATTGAAATTATGGATTGCCGCGATGGGGCTACATGCAAACTTGTCATTGGCTTTTTATTTAGATGCGCCGTTTATTTTAGTATGTGGAAAATGAAGGCAGTACGAGAGGTGTGGAAAGGTAAGATACCACAAAAAAGTGAGAGAAATGGCGCACGAGATACTCGAGAAATGATCGCACCTGTCACCGGCCATCACACCAGCGCACCTTCCTCGGCCAGCAGAGGACGGGAGGCAATGGTATCTGATTGGATCTTGGCGTTTCCGGGCCTCGGGGAGCAAAGAAGGACAGGAAACAGAAAGAAAGAGAGGAAGGAAGAAGGAGGGGAGGATGCGACCCTTCCCAGAAAGTTTGTTTCCCAAATCTGCACCCTACGACGCACTTTCACCAGTCTGCTCGGCAACAATGAATCGCACATTTGCAGTGTGGTTGGTCCGTAATACCCCATAAAAACTGGCAGTCATTACGTCATGGCACGCGGAGCGAACCCCCCGTTGCATTGCCTTCCCTGTCAAATAAAAAAGGGCCCCCTGTCGCTCTCTTGTTGGTCACTCACAGCTGCTCCATACGAAGGCGACCCCTGTTCATGAGCTGTGCTGTAGGCAGCGTCGAGAAAGTCTCCAAAGTCTGTTGGCTGTCTGCAGCTGCAGTTTCACTTGCAATACATCGTTATTCTGCGTTTCCTCTCTCTCCTCGTCGCTTACTTCTCGCTCGTTCGTTCTTTCTTTCCTCGCGTTTTGCGTTTGTTTATTTCGCGCCTTCCTGTATGAGCTTTGTGAGGCTGAGAACCCCCTGAAAGGGCAGGGATGTTGAAAATGCAACATACGAATTGGAAGGAACGCCAATCTCATTTGCATCTTGCTCCTTCCTCCCCTGGATGCCAAATTTCCTCCCCGCTAAACAAAGTAGACGGACAGCACCGAGTACGGAGGGAGTACTTTGAAGGAATGAACATGAATAAAATACGAGAATTGGCAAGGCATGTCTTCATCACAAGAACCTGTTTTCGGTGCCGGGCGCACGCTGAGGTTATGATTTATTATTAGCTACGGAGTACCTGACCACATATTGAGACAATTCAGGCAATTCCGTAAGTGTGCCTCCTATTCTCAAAATGACAAAATGAAACCTTTCCAGTTTGAGGGCTGACGGTGCTGTTGAGACAGCATGTTTGTCTCCTTGATAGTTTAACTGCCTTAAAGTTGATCGCATTGAATAAACATTCACTCTCGAACGGGAAAGCCCGCCATATTCTACACAGAATATATTTTCTCAGAAATTCTGAAATGAAGCGGAAGAAAACAGAATCCTGAAAGTTAATGAACAATGTGCGTGAATAAATAATGTGAACTCTAAAATATACTGTTTGGTGATAGACAAAAAAAAAACCGCGTCAACCAAAGGAATAATAAAAGAGAAAAGTGGGGGAAAAAAAGACAAAAAGTACTCCACGCGGGACTCGAACCCGCAACCTCAAGATTAGAAGTCTTGCGCGCTACCATTGCGCCAGTGGAGCCATATATTGTATGCGGCCGCTCTATATTTGTATATTAAGATATTCCCGTTTTCCGAATTTGTCGCAAATTATTTCACCCTGCACATTTTGCTCCCATTTTTATTTCCAAGTTTTCATGGTAATTCCGGAGACCCCTTCAGCTTGGAATTTTGTCGGTGCGTATCGGCGACCGTTTCCACCTCTTCCAATTCTGATTCTCGGGTTCCTGGTTCCTCCCATTGGGTGAAGATGTGCTCCGTAATACGAGCATTGGCAGATGTGCATTTCAAGAGCAGGTTTTCGTTTTATTGATTTACAAAATTATTTGGGTGGAATGAAAAAAAAAAAAAAAAGAAAAAAAAAAAAAAAAAACGACACACCATATTGTTCATTGTCCACTTCCTCATACCGTTGCATTGCATCGCATCTCCTGCAAGTTGCTCCATCATCGTTGCCCATCGAGGACCACAAGGACCAAAAAAGAACGAAAGGAACAAAAAAGGAACAATAGGAACCATACGAGGAGTGAACCACAATCTTAATTTTGAATAGCCACCCTCCACCACCCTTGCGACCCATCCCCATCCGCAAGGATACTCGGCACCTGCGCAGCCCTTTCTCTCATCTTGGCCAAGTACATGTACCTTTGTCCTGTCATTTTCGGCCATATTATTATTCGTTCTTCCCATGTATGTCGTACTGAGTATTGAGTACGACTTAAGTATTCTCACATTCTCGACGGTGCAGAGAAAACGGAGTGTCCTGCCCAAGATATGGCTTCGAATCCGCGAGAACGACAGAGCTTTCCTGTTTGCACCTGCATCTTAACGGACGCGACTTGCCCCGTGTGGAAAAGTTGGCATGTTGCAAGGTAACTACTGCGTGCTCCGGTACTTTTGTTTCCACCATCCTCCTTGCCCTGTGCATTATCTATTATGTATTAAGTATTATGTACCGTATTGTGGACCAATTTTATTATCCCAGCCTTGGATCACTGTGCCTTGCTTTGCATTTGAATCTGCATCGTCGTCTGACAAAGGCAAGCATCCTCATTTCCTGTCAGAGCCGCCGCTTTTTTAAATCAAATCAACCAACACTACGTCGTACTAACCAAAAACTTCGCCATATTTTTGTTAGTGTCTCTTCGTCCATGTGGCATTTTCCCATGTTTTTCACCTCCCTGCGTTGCCGCTAAAAAGGGAAAACAAAATTATCAAAATTATCAAAAATCCACGACTATTGAATCTCACGTTCCTACGGAGTAATTCTACTCGGGTGGAGAGGCTGGAGGGGGTAGGTACGAATTAAACCAAAGACGTCCATGTACTGGTACAAACTATGCCGTAAAGATACTGCAGCTTGCTTGGCCAACTCGACCAGCTGCCGGGCGCCAGCTTCTTGCATCCCTTCGTTGCACTCGCTGTTACGCTTCGGGAATAGAACTGGGTTAGGGAAACAACGGATGTGCGCTTTGGTCCTCGTAGCCTTGTATCTCCCGTTTCGCGTACAGAGTATTGTCATCCCCCGACTTTGACCCTGAAAAAATAAGCATAAAGCAGGCGCAAGAGGACGAAGCCAACATATCCAAGCACTGAAAAATATTATTGTAGCTGCCATATTGTTGAAGGGTCTCATTGCAGCTGCTCTCCAGCCGTGGTATCCCAGAAAAAGACCAGCGTTTGAGCACGCGCGCGAGAGCGGATGCATATTGTCCTGAACAAATAAATCCGAGCGCCTACTGTGTATCTTCCACAACTTAAAGGTACCTCGGGGATCTTGCGGCCCAAAGCCTATTTATATAATTTCTTTATATTGCAATGACATAGGACAAGACAATTTGCAATATGACTGCTCTAACTATGGCATTCTGAGATTTCGGCATGGCAAATGCGGTTCAACACCGCTTCCACATCGCATGAAGTGCATTAGATGAAATTCCAAAGTGTGCTATTGAATTGACAGCAAATAGGAAAACAAAAATGGCTGGAAAAGATGTACGTCCGTATTCAAATCAACATGGGGCATAGAAACGAACCAAGGAGCAGAAAAGAAACAAAGATAGTATAGATAAAGGCGCAAGCAGGGGACAAGAGACCAGAAATATAAAAAAAGAAAATCCCAAAAAAGGAGAGAAATGGCAAGCTTATCGTATCAAGAAGAGAGGGTTTGAATAGTGAAGTGAAAAATGAAGAGCATTGTCGCCGGCGCTGTTTAAGCATCGTCTTCTGTCACGGGCGTCCGTCGAGCAATGTCCTGGCTCAGTTCGTCGATTGTCACGCCCTCGACAGTCTGTACTGTGACGCCCGTCTCGCGGGAGATCCAGCCGAGCACAAAAATCGAGTCGAGCGAGTCGATACCGTAGCTGCCGAGCGACTGGTGCCGGTCAAAGTCGTCCGATACCATGCCCTTACGCCGCGCTACAGTCGCAATGAGAGCAGTGCACACAGCCTGCGTGGCTTCTTCCGGTGTGGCTGCCGCCCGAACGGCAGAGCGCAGGTCCTGGCCGGCCACACGGCGGTCCGCCGAGTTTAATCCGTGTGGTGGGGCATCGACCTGGTTGAGATACCGGAACAGGGCCGTTCTCGTCCAAAACGGATCGGACGGCTGGTTCTGGATCGTCAGTCCGCCCGTGCCGACGGTCGTGACAATCTGTGCAGGGACACCAAGGCTGACTTCCGTATCAGGAGGGGCCATAGCCCGGTCGAGAATGGACAGCGCGTCCTGAATGCGGATGCCAATGAAGCCGCTGGCCTTCATGGCGTCAAGGAGATCCTCGTTCTCAGCCACCATGCCTGCACCAAGCACAAGACCAAGGTCAATGGACACGCTGTGCATGCCCAGAGAGCTTCGATGCCGTGCTAGAGCGTCCTGGAAACAGTTGCCTGCAGAGTAGTTGGCCTGGCCGCGGTTGCCAATGACGCCCGAAGAACTGGAAAGAAACACGAAAAAGTCCATGTCTCGAGGCAACTGTTGATGGAGGTTGCTCGACCCGACTGCCTTTGGCCCAAACGCCTTCTGCCAGCGATCGTAGTCCATGCTAGGAAACGCAGCATCCTATGTTCAAATTAGTTATCGTCCGACAATGCACTTTTGTGGCTTATATTGGCTTACATCGACAACGCCCGCGCATTGGATAGCGCCACGGATTGCTGGCATCGTGGCCTGGACCTTCTTAATCGATTTGGCCAGCTCCTCGCTGTTGCAAATATCCGTTGCAAAGGCTCGGGCCTCGACACCTGCGGTCCGTAATCTCGCAATGAATGTCTGGGCCGCTTCCGAACTTGCTCCAGATCTCGAAATGAACGCAATGTGCTTTGCGCCACTCTTCACAAGATGCTCAGCAATGCTCCGACCCAGACCACCAAACCCACCGACGAGCAGGTAAGTTGCAAACGGTGACAGCCTTACTTTGCTGCTCGGCAGCGCGAGTTGATTTACCAGGTTCAGGCTGCTTTTGTCGGCCTGCGTGAAGACCAGACGGGGCCAGGCAAATGGGTTGGCGGATGCTTCACTCAAAGTGTTCTGAATGTCGCACATGTTGTGCCTCACGACGCCATACATGGAATCCAGCCCAGGTATCAGCTGGAGAATTTTGTCGACATCAGAGACAAGGCGTTGAGCTTCAATGGGCCGGCGAATTTCGAGCGTATTGATGTCGATAGTTTCAAAGCTGACATTTCTATCGGCAAGCGAAGGGCCGGGGATGCCACATCCCTTCTGTGCCACGCGAATGACACGGCCGCCTGGAAATTGAGATACCATGTTAGTTGGATTCACCCACGACAAACACTGGGACTGAAAGTACAGATATATAACTTACACTCTGCTACGCAGGCAAAAGTCTGCTCGATATGGCAGGAAGTCGGGTCAAACACGACGTCCACACCGAAGCCTTGCGTAATTGCCAATACACGCGTCTCAAACCGTTGGGTTGTGCTGCTAAAGTCCAGGATATGATCCAAGGAAATTTTAAAGCTCTCTTGTGCCATATACTGTTCCCCTGCCGCTAAACATGCCACGAGAACATTCGCGCCAAGTACCTGAGCCACCCGGATTGCGGCTTGTGCGTATGCCGACGAGACGCCGTAAACGAGGACATAGTCACCCTTCATGATCTGGCGGCCCGTATTAAGAGCGTACACTGCAGTCGCAAACGCGGTTGGGCAAGTGTATGCCCAGCTATTTGGGTTCTCGATCCGGCGCACGCGGCTGGCGTCGACAATAGCGTGAGTTTTGAGTGTCCCTCGTGTTCTGGCAACGACATAACTGCCCTTTTCAAGACCAATGGCTCCTGGTCCAGCTTCAATGATATGCCCAAACACATCCGTTCCTATCAGCCGAGTGGGAGTACCCGTGGTAGCATGGATGATGTCTTCCGGGAGTAGATTTGTGCCGATAATAGCGATTCGAACTTCGTTGGGAAGCAGTGCGCCGTGCATGGCGTCGAAATCTTCGAAGAACTGTGGCCCATCCGTTGTTTGTAAGGTCGCAATATCAAGCGTCATTGCCCTTCCTTTGGCTAAGAGCGGTGTTTGTTTGACCTGAGCGCCCTGCTCGATGGCGCGATTCAGCTCTTCGAGGGGCATGAGCCGGGGGACCAAGAGCCGGCAGTCTTTGTATGCGAACTCAACATCGTCGGAAGCATTTGAAGGCGGATTGCTGGTGGGTGGACTCTTAAAATATTTCTCAATGAGATGAACAATGCTGTTGGTGAGAGTCGGGGGAATAGCAACAGCTCCATTGGCACTATTTGCAATGGGGAGATTGTCGGAGCAGATATCAAATGTCAGAATCTTCCTTTTGCACTGCTCAGATCTCAAAGTTCGAGCCAGGCCAAGAAATGGCGACCGGTTGGGTTCTTTGCAGTCACCTTGCCCACCCTGAGACACCCAGAAAATGCCACGAGATTTTGTCAGAAGCCCATGCAGAATCTTGAAAAGCTCTGGTCCCATAGATGCGATAAGCGGCGTGTCAATCTCGACGAGAGATAGGATGAAGCTGTCAGCTTCGTTATCGGAATTAGACAACGAATGGACGTTGACCTCATGGACCTCGAACATCAGCTCTTGTTCAAGGACAGGGCACAAAATGCTCTTCAACTTGGCGACAAAGATGGACATGGCATCTGGAAGAAGAATGGTGATTCTGTCTCGAGTTTCCGTTGGTGGTGCCTCCAATCGTGCTTTCTTAGGCAGCCTCTGGGCAATAAGAAACGAGTTAGCCATTGCCGATGTGTTGTCGACATGAAAACCGGCAGACTGGATGGCCAGCTTGAACTCTTCGTATTTGGCCTTCTCGATCACTCCTCCCATTTTCGACAAGATAATGAACCATCCGTCGTTGTCCACTCGTTGGAGACTTGTGCTGAAGCTGCTGGTGGGCGTTTGCTCGTTGACAGAGCAGAAAACCAAGCCGTGCCTACTGTTGTCAGGCTCCGTCTCGGTATACTGAATGCGGTCGCAGATAGAGCTGGTTCCTTTCTGCAGACGCATAAGCTGCCATACATTCTCAGAGTTGGCACCGGAAACGACGCAGCGGGAGAACCTAGGTGTCTCATATCCGGCTTTGAGGCTGTTGATGACGAGTCTTCCGGCTGCATCTAAGTGCTGAGCGCCACTGTTTGGGAAGCTGGAGCCATTGCAACCAGATTTTGGACTGGGTGGGACGTGATAGAGAACGGATAGAGACGGATTTTTATGAGAAGCGAGATCCACGATTTCTCCGATACTCGTCGGCATCTCACAGTCCAGACTTGAGATGCTGCTGGCATCCTGCTTCCAAACAATCTCGGAGCACAAGTTTCGGTGGGACGGCAGAAACCCGCCGCTGCCAGTAGTAATCCGATTGGATACAGGCTTGAACAGCAAATCTTCAAAGATCACTGCTGGTGCACATAGCTCACCGTCAAACATTGTGATGTTTGCAATGGCACCCAGTGATGCTGTTTTGCGAGCGGTGGTAAAGCCCCGGAATCGCGATCCTGCGCCTTTTGGTGATGTTGCCGACACAAATATGCGACCTGCCGAGCAAGGCATCATGGCACTTCTGTCGTCGCCCAGAGGGATGACTGTCTGTAACATGGTATCTAGAGTTGCTGGGTGGATGATGTGGTCAAACTCAAACCGAAAGGGCATATGGGCTTTAGTGTTAGGGATTTGGATAACGGCATGAACTGATGCGTCTCCTCGCCCGATTTCGACCAAGTTGCGAAATTGTGGCCCGTAGGTCATGCCAATGACATCGAGTGCTTCATAGAATTGGCGCGGATTAAGCTGCGTATGGCATAGCTTTTGCACATAGCGACAAGCCTGGCGCTGGGCGGCCGTCCCAAATTGTCGCTCCATCTCTGCTCCATGAGAAGCGCCCTCGTTGCAATAGATAACGGAGAACCGGCCCTTGCTATGCGTCGTCCATGAGCCATTGGTTGATCTGGAGAGGATGGAAAAGTTGTAGGTGAGCTCGGATGTTTGGCCAGTATCCTCTTCCTCGTCAATGATATGTGCACTTAGCATGTGCTCAAGCCCTTGTGTCGACGTTGGAATGAGCATCGGCTTCATGATCTTGAAGTTGGTCACCTCGTAGCCCAAAATTTGTCTGCCATGATCTGCCTGTTGTTTTGCAGCCTCGACTGCCATGGCAATCATTCCGCCAGCCGGATAGATAATGGATTTCTGAATGACATGGTCCTCCAGCCACGGGTTTTCTTGAACACGGAAGAAGCCTCGCCAGCGAGGATCTTGTGGGGTGGAGCTCTCAAGTGGCGCGCCGATGATATCTTCACGGCCATGGCTGCGAAAGCGGTTGGCCCAGGACAGGTGCGACTCGTGCCAGTAGCGCTTGGAGTGATCCCAAGGGTAAGACGGGACATCTTCCAAATGACGCGGCTTGCCATACGCATTTGCACTGTGTCTGAAGTTAATAATTGAATTGAATCTTTGATTCACTGAATTCATGAAAATGGACCGGTGCTTACCTTGTGAGGGGCCAGTTGAGGTCGAGAGAATAACCTTGTGTCCAAAGACTGCCCAACGCTTCAAGTGTTGTGAGTGATGCATCCCGGCCACGCTGTAAAAGAGAGACATAGATAGGCTGAGGCGAATCAGCCGTTGATATGGGGTTTTGCCGACTTCTGTGAATCTGATACAGTGTCGACTCCCATACACGATGTGGGCTTACTTCGAGCAGCGTGTCCGGACTCGATTTCTCCATCATGTCTGTAGCCGCTTGGTAGAATAGGACTGGCTGAACCAAATTACGTACCCAGTACTCAGCGCCTAGTGTCCCGGATGGCATCTGTCGACCAAAAACAGAAGAATAGAACATCGTTTGGTGAGATTTTGTGGGCGGGGGCCCCAAGCTCTTCAGCGCGTCGCGGTAGATGCCTTCAATCAGTTGCATATGCTGAGAGTGATAAGCAGTGCTCACGTTAACCCTCGAGGCGCGACAGCCCTGGCCTCGGAAGAAGTCATGAAGACGCACAATCTCATCGGCATCTCCAGAAAGCGTGACAGATGTTGGGCCGTTTATGCAAGCGATGCTAACAGAGCCAGCCTTTGCCTCGGCGATGCCTCGACGTGCATCCTCCTCCGACAGTGGAACGGCCAGCATCCCTCCTTGGACTTGGGGCATTGATCTCGAGATATGGGAGACGCTTTGGCCACGGTAGTATGCTATCTTCCAAGCATCTTCACGACTGATGATACCGGCAGAGTAGGCGGCCGCGATTTCGCCTGACGAGTGTCCAACAACAGACTTTGGCACTATACTGGAGGAGAAAAGGAGGTCAACAAGGGCGACCTGGATGGCCGTTGTGGTAGGCTGAGCTATTGCTGTGTCCGAGATTCGAGAGTCTTCTTCGCTGCGGTGGAGCTCATCCCAAAGGCAGAATGGGCTTCCAAGGACAGAGCTCATGTACCAACTCGCTGTTGAAACGCTCGAGTAGAATACCTGGTACTGGAGCAGCTCCCGGCCCATCGCGTACCATTGCGCACCTTGCCCACAAAAGACGAAGCCAATACCCTTCGGCGCGCAACGAGGGGCTCGCAGCGGCTTGGACAAGCATTTTGACTCTAGCTTTATTAAAAGCTCTGTGGCGGAAGAAGCAACGGCAAATGTTCGCCAATTCAAACGCGACCGGCGCGACAACAGGGTGTAGGCGTAGTTGGTCTCGAAGCACCCAGTGGCGAGCTTTTTGGCGACATATTTGGCCTGGGATTCAAGCACTCTTGCCAAACCTGTTTCGTCATGGCCGGAGAATACAAATAGATGGCGGCGGGGAGGCTGTAAGTTTATTCGCGATACACTCTCCAGATCATCTCCTGGGAAAAGATAGGTGCTGTGCTGGCCGCCAGCGATGTTGCGCTCAGAGAGAAAGTGCGCCGTATCATCAAGAACAACGTGTGCATTAGTTCCACCAAAGCCAAACGAGTTCACACTCGCCCGTCGAAGGCCGGTGACAGGCCATGGTGTAAGCTCAGTCGCAATCTAGTCATGTCAGAAGGCGTTTTTTGGTCAAATAAGTGATAAGAAAAATCATAAACAAAATCCAAGCTGGCTTACCTTCAGCTTCATGCGCTCAAAGTCGATGTTTGGATTGGGAGTCTTGAAATTGAGATGCTTAGGGATAAACCCACGCTCAACAACGAGGATGCCTTTGATCAACCCAGCCACTCCTGCACTGCCCTCCAGATGGCCAATGTTTGTTTTCACAGAGCCAATAATGAGCGGATTCTCAGACGTGCGGTGTTTGCAAAACAGCTCTGTTGCTGCCTGTGTCTCCTTGACATCGCCGACCTGGGTGCCAGTTCCGTGACACTCCATGTAGGCTGTCCGGGTGATGTCAAGCCCAGAATTGCCGTAAATTTCAGTCATATTCTGGACCTGGCGCACTTGACTTGGAAGAGTGATACCTGTAGCTGGGGTTAGTGACCGGAAGTAATTAAGACAGACGCGGTGTCGTAGTGAGACAAAACGAACCTTGTGTGTGGCCATCTTGATTGCTAGCAGTAGCACGGATGACTGCACGGATCGTGTCATTTGCTGCTATGGCATCTTTGAGGCGCTTGAGAATAAGAACTCCAGTCCCCTCCCCACGACCATATCCATTGGCCCGTTCATCAAAGGTGTAGCATCGCCCATTGGAGCCGAGGATGTTGAGGTTGGCCATTGGCACGAGAGTGTTTGGCGAGAAAATGAGGCCGACGCCAGCAGCAACACCCTACAATATTACATCAGTAATCCAACCAAACAGTAAATATATAAAAACGCCTAGGGGCCTCGGAGGGCAAACAAACTTACCACATTGGACTCTCCAGAAAGTAGGCTTTTGCAAGCTTGGTGCACAGCGATCATACTTGCAGAACAGCCGGTGTCAATAGTCTGACTTGTACCAGCAAAGTCAAATGCATGCGAGATCCGGTTGGCCAAAATGGCAATGCCATTCCCCGTTGCGGAATACGGAGGGGTTGTGTCAGGATCGCGCATGCATGGTTGCTCGTAATCTAAATTACTCCAAGTGTTAGGTTCGTGTTAAACTGACTGCTTGAAGATTGCTGCAGGGGAAACTTGCCTCGCACGAAAGAGCCGCAAAAAACGCTTGTAGCTGTGTTGGACAACGACGCAACTGGGATTCCGGCTGTTGGTTACGAGTGTCAGTGCTATTAAATCCATATTTGCGGTGAGAGCAGACGGTCGTTGCGGCATCAAACATACCGCTGTCAAGAGCTTCGTAAACGACTTCAAGGAGCATCCTTTGTTGCGGGTCCATCGACACCGCCTCGGCTGTGGAAATCGAGAAGAACTGCATGTACCCGTTAGCCCTTGCATCTTCAAACCGGAAAACCATTGTTTCTAAAGAGATGAGAAAATGCGGTGTGGCGTGTTATGGGCGGGCTGAGACTTACTGGTGCATCAAAGGCCGCGATGTCGCCCTTAATGAAGTGAGCGCCACGGACATGGAACTGGAAAAGAAACTGTCAGCTTTACTGCAAACGCAACGGTAAAACGTAGTGGATCGACAGAGAAAAAAGAAAAAAAAAATAAGCTTTGCAAATGGAACTCACACTGCCTGGCCGGTTCGGGTCCGGATGATACCAGCCCTTGGCATTGAACCGATCACTTGGGATCTCGGACCAAGCATCCTTGCCATCGCGGATCATGTCCCAAAAATTCTCGATGCTGTCGGCATCACCAGGAAACCGACAGGCCATTCCTACAACGGCGATTGCGTCGTCTGTCCGGCCGTCTGGCCTTGCATCCATTGGCTCCATGGCCTTTAGGACCTGTGCTTTTGTCGCTTTTGATGTTATTATTGCTTCTATTGTTGGTGTCTTGGAGAACCAGCGGGCCGGGATATGACACAAAAGCGCTGGGTAGGGCCACACCAGAGGGCAACGGCCTGAAAAGGGAGATAGTCGCAAGGTCAATCCCGTCTAGTAGATATCGGGGAAGGAATCAAAAGGAAATGAGAGGAAAACAGGCCGGGGGGAGTGAATGTATGCGGGTGGCGGCAGTGCAACAGCAACGCAATATATAATCTGTCAAAAATGAGACCGTCGTTGACATATGAAATAAAAACAAGTGACAGGACAAAAATAGTTAAGAGGATCAAGGATGCATTGGTCTGCAAGAATAACAGGAGGCAGAAGAGAGAAAAGTAAGGAATATAAAAGGTGTCAGAATCTCCAGCAGAGTAAAGGGAATCGTGACTTTAAAAGGGGGACAACTAAGGGGCAAACGGGGTTGTTGACATGAGGCCGAAAATGGAAGGAGCGGGTGTGAGTCGGGGCTGTTGCTGTAGGAGAATGTCGAAGAGAAGAAGGAGCGGTCTTTCGCGCCTGCCTCACGAGATATAAACTCAGAGACAAAGAAGATCCCAGGAAGGAGCTGTCGTAATTCACTTCCTTCCGCGTTTGCACGGTGCTCTTGCTCTTTTTGGTGCTTGGCGTATTTGCTGTGCATTTCCATGTGCTTATTTTTCAACTCCAAGAATTTGTGTTTCGCTGAGCCATGTCGAATAGTGAACGAACGTCTAGGGCAAAAGACGAGCGGCCGCCTCCTCTTTATTTTTGTTTCTGCGTCGATGAGCAACACCGGTTTTATGTTGATTGGCACCTTATACAATGCGCTCAATTCACCGAAGGTGTAAAGGGGGACGGGGGAATGGAGGGAGGAGAGAAGGAGGATGGATTAGGGGGGAATAAGAAAGAAGCCCACTTTGTTCACATACAGAGAGCACAAGAGAAGGTGAGTCGGGGCCGCTTTTCTATCAAAGTGGCAAATTGTTCTCGTCGCCGAGCTGTCTCTCGATGGAGGGGGCCTGCCCAAGATGTTTCTTTGGTTGGCCTGGTCAAGCTCGATCTCTTCTGATTTTTTTTTTTTTTTGGTATTTTGTTGTTACTTTTCTTGTCCCTGTCTCTTAACTTTCTCACCGCCTCCCCTTCCACGCTGAACCTGGCTCGACGGAGGACGAGGACGATCGTCTCAGGGGCTGGAGCAGTTTTCTGACCAGGTGTTTGGTGTTTTGGTGTTTGAGTGTATTCGTGAATTTGTGTTTGGTTTTGTTGGTGTCCTGGTGTTCTGTTATTCACATGTTGGATGTCTTCCTTTTGCCACGGGACTTCGAGAGTCGGTTCCTCCCTATCCAGATCTTGGGAAAAGACATGAAGCAGCCGGAAGGAAGAGAAGGGTGGGCAACACGGGCCTTTGCTATTTTTCTCACGCGCATGTTCTATGTTCCATGTTCTACTGACTACCCTCCTTTACGAAGTGGTTTTGCTCTCAATTTCAAATTTGTTGTCTCCCGGTCTTTCCACTGCGCTTGATTTCCTCTCTCCCTTTTATTTTACAAGATTTGGAGGAAAGAGAAAACAGAGGGCACACGTAGTCCTTTGCCGAATCGGACACATGCCAGTTCCACAAGGCCCTCGCCGATGCCGTCAAAAGGCTCAAAATGGAAAGGTAGAGTAGCAAAGAGGTCTGCTTTGGGAATGGGACTAGGTGGGAAGGGGATATGCCAGCAACTCAACGAAGTCGAGGGAGGGGGCGTGCGTGGAGAGGCAAAAGAATGATACACAAAAGCGTGTGACATGCACACGGCCACGAGAAATTTCCGAGAACAAAAATCAGGGCAACGTAAAAAATATATATGTAAAGCATGAGAGATCAAGAAGATAGGATGAGAGGCGGAGGTGAGCCGTTTGGCCGTGTTTCCAGTATAGCTCGTAAAAGAACGGCATGACGACTTACACTCCGCCCCCCGTGTACAAAGAAGAAAAACAAAAGGAAGAGGAAAGAGAGACAGGAAGAAGAGTGAAAAAAAGATAAAAAACATTACACATGCAACAAGACAAGTACACTAGAAACAGGTTTCGGGCAGCGGAAAGATAGAAGGAGACTGAGGCCGTTCTGAAAACGTGTGCAGGACGGGATTCACATTCTCCTCGCATCGGCGGGAACTGAGAATCTCGTCCAGGTACAGTTTCTGCCGCATCTGCCTTCTAGGCCGTTTCACTCCGCTTGAATGTCTCGTTTTGTTGGATACTACTTTAAAAGGTCCAGACTTTTGAAGGAAGGGGATAGATGAATGGAATCACCCCAGACTTAACACCAGATGACCGCCTCCTGTGTATTGGTATGCAAAGTGCAGGCGGCAAGCTGGAGGCAAACTCAGAACTCCGTACATCCCGTCCCATGGCTCGGGCGTGGCCGCGCCGCCCATCTCCGCGTAAAACAGACTGGGGCGATGTCACCTTGTTTCCGGACGAGGGAAGAGAATGAGATGCAGAAAAAGTGGAGAAACGAAGGATCGTGGGAGCAAGAGCAATGCAACCGCATACAAACACTAACATGTGCGCAGAAAGCTGGAGTTCGTGCTGACCAACGGTAGCTCCATTCACCAACGGCCACAAAGATCTCTCGGGGGTGCACTCGCGCACCTTCTCGGGCAGGAAACATATTTGTCTCGCTTTTGGTGCTCAAGTGAGTACTTCGTGCTTGATTTGTGTCGTGAATACAGGACGAACGTAGGCTTGGCGGGACTGATGCCACAAGGCATGAATGATTCCAAGTCCCCGCTTTTTGGCAGAGACCGTCGCAGTGAATTCTCGTCTGACATGCCTTATTAGCGGTCAGAACGCAGACTGCGGTGCTTGAGTGTGGCCTTGCCAGGCTGTGGTTTGTTTGTTTATTGGGGCTGACTGTGTCGAGATAGCTTAGGCCTTGGTGCGCTTCGTTAAGGTTAGCGAAATAA
Source organism: Sporothrix mexicana (assembly GCA_021396375.1). Lineage (NCBI taxonomy): Eukaryota > Fungi > Ascomycota > Sordariomycetes > Ophiostomatales > Ophiostomataceae > Sporothrix > Sporothrix mexicana. The sequence goes on along the minus strand of WNYC01000022.1, from coordinate 138,853 downwards.
AGGGAGTCAAGAGGGAAGGTAAATAAAAACTACAGTGTGCGGAACACACGACAAATATTATTATTGATATTCTTAAACTTGCCGCGAATAGATGACGGGAGGATGGATAGGGGGACAAAAGCACAAAAACACAAAAGCACAAAAGCACAAAAGCACAAAAGCACAAAAGCACAATAAAACAAGAGGACGAGAGATGCACTAGCACAAGTGTGAGCACAGGCACCATTCTGCACCCGTTTGACAGCCTCTAGCCCTGGGTTACTAGCGCGTCTCCCATGTCCTTGTTCCACTTGATGTTTCTTTTTGAAATCAAAGAAGGAAGGGACATGAATAAAAAAAGAAAGAACGAGAAGGAAAAAAAGCAGAATCAAGACACAGCAAAGACGACATAATGTTTATCGAAAGCAACTTTCGGATGTTGTGTAGCTTGGGTGTCAAAGCCTTTCCTATTTTGGACACAGAATGGCTGTAAGTGGATAAGTTGGACGACCTTTCGACCGTTGCCCATGCTGTGCCTCCCACCATGACGGGCATAGATGCGTGTTTTCATGGCCAGCCATATCACGACGACGTGTGGATTAAAGCATTTGAGGCATCACGAAAGCTGAGAAGATGAAGCTGTGGGCCGGAAGGGGATAGGAAATACAGTACAGCGTTTGCAGTGTAGGGAGAGCATGACACATACGGCCATTTAGCCCACGCCGGCCACATAAAAGAACACGAAATGTCATAAATATACCCTCGCACTAGCGATGCTGTTAGATGAGCACAACCACAATAGCAAGCGCCGTAACCTTTGACAAGCCGGAGGCTAATTTTTTTTTTTTTTTTTCCCTGGCCTTCCGTTGAGCAACTATGCTCGCGCTCTCTTTCCTCCAGCCCTATCAAGGATGGAAAGAGATGGACATGGGCAGCACAGTGCGCAAATAGACAAGAGGCCGCTGCCATTAGGCTGTGTGCTTGTGTGCAAATACGCCCGTAACGCTTCACATCCACAAAGCGGAAAAGGAAGGGGGCATAGATCGCCGTTCCACGCTGAACTGGAGAGTGCAGGATCTGGCAAAACCAAAAAGAAACCCGACGACTTGGAGATCGTTTGAGGCAGAAGGCAAAACACGACGAAGGCAAAGCTGTCGACTTGAAATGACACCGTGATAGCAGAATGGGGCGAGCACACGTGGGTTGTTGACTACAACGGCTTACTTTGTAGACCGGGAGAAGAGTGATAAAAGCAAAAACAAAATGCAAAAGGTCGCCCACAGAACTGAGCGAGACAAATGTCAGCAATTGCGTAAATATTCCCAACAAAAACAAGAGGAGACTTGGAAGAGACATACACTCAGGAGGGCAACTATGGAAGTATTCTGATTCCTCCATCTGTATCATCTCACCCATAAGACAAATATCGTCCTCGCCGGGTAGGTGGTAGAATCGTGTTGCATCGGTCGGGCGCGTAGCTTCGAGGAGGAGCTGCATATTCTCAATCGGGGCCGGCTGCCAACATGCTTCGTCAACAGGGTGAGCGGGTTTTTTTTCTGACGAATGAGGCGATTGTCGATCTGCCTAGAAGTCCGAGAAACAAGGCAAACGCAAAAGCTACGAGCAAATTCCAATCTGGAAAGGGTCTCGTCTGAATAGGGGGCAAATGACTAATCAGTTCGGAAGTTATCAAACAGGGCAGCCACGACCACCCACTTTGACCGCCAGCTCCTTCCTCACACACTCCATGCTACAACCAAGGGAAGCGCGACCGACGCAAAGGGGGGGGCGTCATCTGACTCGTAATCTCGCCGGATCGAGATTTCTGTCAAGTTGTCAAAAACGAAAACAAAACAAAAAACGCACACCTGCATCGCCAACATCGCATCACCGCACCGCCAATTGTCTTGCACATCGAACTGGCATCAGGTTCCGCTGCACGGCCGTGAGACGGACAGCGTCCCAAGGGAGGGCATGATGATAGACCCCGTTTGCTTCTTTGCTCTCCATTTTCCGTTATGTCTATCGTTTTCCCCGTTGGCGCTTCTCTTCTTCTCGCCACTGTCCTGCATCACAATTTCTAACTTGAGGAGCGGCTTCCAGGGTAATGGCGGTCTGACTGATCACACACAGCATACTTTTCTACAGCGTGCAATGGTACGGTATGCAACGCCTGCTCATAATCGTGTGCTTCTAGGAGACAGAACACGCCATATTCGAAGACCATGGCAACACAGAGTTTGCGCTTCTACTGTATGCTGTGAGCAGTGGAGCACAATCACTATTCTCTTCTAGATGTTGCCCTGCATCGCCTGGCAGCCCACACCCCAACATCCAGCCATTGGGATCGCTATTCTAGGGTTATTGTCGGTTCTGGTGCCTCTTGCGCTGGGGAAACGACGCACCGATATCACAGCAGACACGCCTCACGCACCACCTTATGAACGGTACGCGCAGAAGTCAACGAAAGACACCGATGCCTCTTCTAGAAGGCTGCGAGACAGCACAAAATATCCAACAACTCTGAAGCTTTCTGAAACGCCACTCTTTACTTTGCGCTCCCTTTGATCACCGCAACAATTGACATTTTCGCGAGTTGAAAATTTGCACCAGATATCTATGATGGAGACATGGCACTGGGCAAAACAGCGTGAAACAGGTGCTCTGTCACCAGTGCCTTACTTTCCTCCTCTGTGCCCCGACATCCTACAGGCAGGCTTATAGGTCCTGCTCGTGCACGCAAGGGCGCGTGGAAGCTTGTGGCTAGGCACGCATGTGCACCCAATTGTCGGAGATGACAACGGGCGACTCTATTTTCTCGTCTCACAAGACGCAGGATATGGACATAATATGTGGTTGTATTGTTCACCTTGTCGATCTCGACACACTCACTTGAACACAATAGTCATTCACGAGAATCAGGAGCTCGAACTAGGAATAAACGAGTCCTTCCAAGGCGGCCGAGACAACTCGAAACAAGAGAGAGTCGACGGCAATCATCGGCTCGGAGAATGTCGGCCATTAATGAAAGGGGAACCAAGGACTTGTTCCTCTAACCTCCCGCCAGCGATGAAGGGACAACTTGACGACCATTCAATGATGGGCACAAAGACATCTTGGACTCGCTCGCCGCTGTCTTATTCTTGACTTTACTACTTCCGACTCGCCGTCTGCCTCGCTCAGGAAACGGGCAGTGAGTTCTGCCTTGTTCGATCTTTGCCAACCTAGAGCGAGGCCGGAAGGAGCCTGGTCACCTTCAATTGCAGCAGCTGAGTCCTCCGGTGATACCGTGTAGCTGGAGCGCGACGGTCTGCTGCAGTTACGCCAAATGCGACAGACACAAAGGAGAACGTTGAGACACAAAGAAATTGTTGTGTCTTGACTTCTTCGTCCTCTTTCTCTGGACCCATATCTCTTACCCTCACCGTACGCCTGTCCTCGAAGAGCGGCAAGTTCTGTACGACCGTCCCTTGCCGTCTATTGCGAGGTAAGTACCGGGGTCCTTTTGAGGCTTGTCTTATTTTCTGTCTTTCATTTCCCTTTTTGCCATCTCCCTTTCAACAGATCACTTTTTGGGGAGAGCCCGACCGGCCGAAGATTTTCCAAATGTGTGATAACTGAAGGGCTTTTATCATCAGACCCTTCTCGTTGTTGACTGCCCGGAGACCTATCCCTGCCCAACTCGCCGTCGTCACCTTGCTTTTGGCCTTTTTGTACAGAATTATTTTATGCATCGTAGTTCATACCCGGCTATCCGCGTTTACTTGTGAGGTCTCAACGGGATTCCATTGATGAAGGTTTCCTTCCATCCAGCTTCTAATTGTCTTTGATTTATTCTTTGCGTTTTTTGTGCTTGCATATTCGAATCGACTCGAATAATGCTCATGGCTTGAGATAAATCGCACACCACAACATCATCAGATCATCTGGTACATGACACCGTCAACACGAAGCCTAACATCTAAGAAACTCCTTCTAGGATCATATCAATCTCTCGAACGGAAGTTTTTGCCGCTTAGAGAAACTACTGTTCGGCGTTGAATCCTTCCCGTTGCCGACTCGCCTCCTGCCATCCTCCTCCTCGCTCGCATCGCAGCTTTATCTCTACCAGCCCCTAGTCTGTTGCACGCAGCACAACACCCGTCAAATACTGGACTATTCGCGATTTGTGGCACACCACAAATGTCCCCACCGCTGTTGCCAGAGTTCAAACAAACCAGAAGGTACCCTCTGGCATCCTATTGACATAAGACCTGTCCTTTTGTTTCTATTGTTATTTTTTTTTTACCCAAGCTACTCCCATACAGTGTATGAGGCTGGCATACCTAGTTGAGGAACACGAGATTCCAGGTTCAGGCTCTGTCGATAGCCGAGAAACTTGCCCAAGGATTTTATTAGGACGCCTTCTCTCAGTTCCAACGAAACTGCACCGCTCCACTGCCGCCCCTTCTTCGCCGCCACAGGTTACTTGACGAGGCACCCTGGCTTGGGGGCGAGCGTACACCTAGCGGATCCTCGGTGTGTCCCTTCGACGTACTACTTTGCTGTTGTGGACAAGTTGACCAGGACTACTCCACTTTTGGTGTTTCTTTCACGCACGCAACAGGTGGATAATGGAGCACAAGACGGCTAAGTGTTGTACAGCCAGTGTCTTCTTTGGGCGCGAGGCGGCCGAATCAAACAAGCAGCTTCCCTGAACCTAGACCCTGCCTCTGTTCAACTCTAGTTGTACTCTTCTTCTAGTCTTCTTTCCTTCTGTTCTTTCTCCGTGTCCGTTGGTCGTCCATAGCGTGCGGCCAGCTATGTCTTTTACGAATCACGACTTGGGCCTGGCCTGTTCGCCGTCTTTCCTCTTGCTTTCGAGTCCCTTTACTCCCTCTTCTGCCCACCCCGGTCCAGTTCGCTTATTTCTTGCTATTCATCCCGTGCCGTTGTTCCTCGCTTGTGCTCCGCCACCAGTTTGCTCGCCCATCTTGTTCGTTTGACAAAGGATCAGTCCCTTTATATTGTTCTTTTCTGTGTTCTGTTATTTCTTGCGATGCGATCTCCATCTTTCATTGCCAGTGTCCTGGGGCTAGTGGGCTCGTCTCGAGAATTGTTCCAGAAGCCGGCCTAAGGTGACAGTGTGGCCATGTCCCTTTTCATATTTGAATTTTCCTCTCGGCGTACCGGTGCCTTCCATTTATGCTGCCTGTCGCGTCTATTTTAATGCCCAGTCTTCTTTTCACAGACAGGCTCGTTGCCCAACCACAGACGCCTTAGACATGCAGATGCGGAGACCATTTGTAACTGGCCACAACCACGCGAGAGAAGCAAGACAAAAGAGCCTGCTTATATCGCTATGCGAAGCGGTCGTGGCAAAACCAGAACGATGAAGTGAAGAAGCCGGGTGGATGGAAGTACGAAGGGCAATAGGACAAGGCATGTCGAGCAGTCCCTCGCTCTCCGTCCTCTTTCTCTCTTCCTCCCAATTTCCCCCCGCCTCCATCTCCCGTCGTCTATTCGCATCATGAATCGCCGCTTACCGTCTTTTTGACCCCCATTTGACTGATTCTCTTACACGTCTCTCATCCATCTGTAACCCCCTCCTATCACAGTTTTTATTTTGTTCACGTCAACCCCGGTCTCGCCAATTGCGTGGCCTCACTCCGTGCACTTTGTTTTGCCTAGTGTACGGTCATGTTTCTGCAGACGAAACCTATCTGCACTGCGCCGTTTCCTAAGCATCCATACACTCATCTAGCCCACCCGTTGCATATTTGTGTGCGCTCTTAGAGGTCTATTTTGCCTTTATCAAAAAGTGCTTTAATTATTGTCATGATGTTTTTTCTCATTGCCGTATTTCTCTCACTCAAATCTGTTTCGCTTGCTTTCGCTATTCACATAATTCTCGGCTTAGCATCAGGATATATATGGCATTGTCTGTGCTCTGCTCTTCCAGAACCCGTCTCTTATCCTGTGCACCCATTGACTGACAACGCTCGCTGCCCCTTGTTGGGAGATCGTTGCAAGCCACAACTTTCTCGCTTGTCTTGCTTCCTTGCTCTCTTCTCTTTCTTTCTCTTAAATCTTAACGCCCTCAAATTCCCCTTTTCAACCCATCATCTTCCTACTACTCATCTTGCAATTGGGGCTGCTTCTTGTTTTATTCCTTTTCATCACGGCGTCGACTTTCTCCTGACGGCTACGCCATCTGCTATCCGATTTGGCTATTCAGTTTTTATATCCTACACATCCACACGGCACTCATTTTACTCTCACGTTCGACGCTCTCGGGCTTCGTCTTTGCCGCCAGAATAGCTTATGAGAGAACTGTGGAGCTCACCATTTCTCGTTTCATCTTCCTCGTCGGCAGTTCCATCCATCAAATTGTTCGCATCACAAGTCGGTCACAGCACTTGGCGCAGCAGAGCAGGGATATATTGGCAGCATAAAGAATCGACACCTCTCGCTTTCTGGTCGGTATTTACACGAGCCAAGTAACGGCCCCTTGGGATCGGGTATTCCAAGGTGTCTTTCCAAGATCCGTCTCGCCATCATATCACGTCCGGCACAATGATTGATCTATCACCTCTCGGGGCCCGGCCAACTCTGCCATCGCCACCCCGGCCTCCCCCACCACCAAAGCCTCCTGCCCAATCATATTCTGCTCAGCATCAGCAGCACCAACAACGATTCCAACAACAGCAACAGCAGCAGCAGCAGCACCAACAGCCACGTCCATCAGAGGACCACGATGACCCATTCTACCGACTCAACTTTGATTCGGAGCTCTACGGAGATGCATTTACACGCACGCTGCACAATCTGGTCGAGCTTCGAGAGGCCGAGTCTCGGGCAGCACGGGCACGGGCAGCGGCCCGAGCGGCAGCAAGGGCGAATTCAATAGCGACGGTGCCACGGCGCGGAGGAAGGCTGCGGAGGAATCTTCTTATGGCCTGGTAGGTTCCACTTTGTTCGGATGCTTTACAATAAACAAAACGATAGCTGACTTGTTTTTTAATAGCATCTTACTCGGCTTTTTCTTTTCCCTCCTCGACACGACCATCATCTCCACATCTCTCCTCGCCACTTCCGAGGACTTAAACGGCTTCCGAGACTCATCATGGGTCGTGATAGGATACTTACTCACATATATGGGTGAGTCCAGATTCGAGGATGGCGAGTTACTCGGGGCATTTATAATCTCTAATTCGCTCTTAGGCTTTTCCATTTTCTTTGCTAAACTCAGCGACATCTACGGCCGACGAAACATCCTCATTGCCTCTTGGATTATTTTCGTCATTAGCTCTGTCGCGTGTGGCTGTTCCTATGACATGACACAGCTGTAAGGACTACCCCTTGTAACCCATGTGACTGATTTCACTAATATTTGTCACATAGGATCGTTTGCCGCTCGTTCCAAGGGATTGGAGGTGCCGGTCTTTACAGTCTCACAACCATCTGCCTTCCTGAGATCGGCCCTGCCCATAAGCCCGACGTTATTGGCAAGATTATCGGCATCACGCTCTCGCTTTCATTTGTCCTCGGCCCCGTCCTGGGAGGTTTTATTCCCCAGGTCTCGAGTTGGCGGGTTATTTACTGGCTCAAGTAGGTCGCGCACCGATTCTCTTTTTTTTTTCAATAATCGTACTGAATACTAACCGCCACTTCAGTGCCCCTTTCGCCATCGTCGCCATCACCGGGATTATCTTCCTCTACCCCGTCGAGTCCACACGCTGCCACGGCACAAACCGCACTCTTAGTCGCGTCGACATCATTGGCAGTCTCCTGCTTCTGGCCACCTGCGTACTGCTTGTTATCGCCATGCAGGAGGCCGGCTCGCTCGTTGTTCCATGGAACAGCCTTCTCGTTCTCACCAGCCTGACTTCTGCAGCTATCTGCTTCGCACTGTTCATGGGTTGGGAGTCCTTGCTGTCGTCAGGCCGGTACTGGGACATGGAGCCGATTTTCCCACTTCGTCTGCTCAAGAACCATGTCTACCTCAGCTGCCTTCTCGACAAGTTCTTGGTGGGCTACGTCTACCTGTGCCTCGTCATTACCGTCCCGCAGCGCTTTCAGATTGTCAACAGCGAGAGTGTATTCAAGACAGGCTTGCACCTTTTGCCGATGCTCGGTGGGACCGCCCTAGGTTGTTTAATTACGGGACCTCTCAACGCGAAGAAGAATCACACCTCGCCCGTGGTTGTGGTGGCATGTGTCCTGATGCTCATCAGCGTGAGCTTGCTTGCCACGGTCAACTCAGCGGGCTACAAGTCCGGGCCGTTGTACGCCTATCTGGCTGTCTTTGGAATTGGCTTCGGACTCTTCATGTCGGCAGGAACCATGCTCTCTACGGCACAAGCACAGTTGGACGACCATGCAGCAGCCCAGGGTGCTATCTCTCAGCTCCGGATCCTCGGCGGTGTTATTGGACTGACCACGTTTACCATTATTTTCAACACCAAGGTTCAGTCGGCTAATGTGCTCGAGACGCTTACGCCCTTGCAGATGGATGTCCTGCACCGATCGCCCACCGCACTCGTCGAGATCTGGCCGGAATTGCAACAGATCATTGCTGGCACCTACAGCGCGGCTTTCCATGAAATGACATCCATCCTGGCGGGTATCTCCGGACTCGCACTTCTTGTCAGCTTCGGCACACTGGAAAAGAACCCACCGCCGATCCACCGAAACTTCAACAAAGAAAAAGAATTCTTGGCCGGCCGGGGCTCGGACGATATCGAACTTGACGATGCGGCTAGTGACCGGTCTCTCGTCGAGTACCGAGCACCTGTAGGCACAGACCCAGTCCCAACACTGTACCCGCCTCCACGAAGCCACTTTCCAAACAGTGGTCCACGGCGTCCACGCAGGCGGTGGGACTAGGTTGTCTCATTGTTAAACACACTCTTCACTTCACATCGCACATGTAGTTGTTTTCATCTTTTCCCCCGCTATGAGTTATGCATTTTTATTCACTTTTTCCTGTTTCCCCTTTTTTGTAGTCGCGGACCTTGCGTTTCTGAATAGGACCCCTATTTCACCCTTTTTCACCTTTTCTAACTCCCCTTTCTTATAGCATACCAGGCGTTTTGCGGCGTGTACGGACAGCTCATTTTGTGGTCTCAGTGATGGATTTTTGTTTTACGGATGTTTCGTTTCTGTACTGGGTTTACATCTCATCAAGGTGAGGGATTAGAATCAGAATCAGAATCAGGATCAAAATCAGGATCAGAATCAGGATCAGGATCAGCTTTTTGGGTCTCAATTTTAGGCATGAGAGACAGTCGAAAAAAAGAAGGAGATCGCCACAAACAGATTTAAAGCATTTTTTTTTTTCTTACGAGAACCATCAGTCGTCAACTAAAACTGTCTGTGACAGGACAAGACCCATTGACTTTTCTTGGCCATTTTCTACCTTACTTTCTCTTGCCGTGTTGCACAGGACTCGGTAGATTTTGCCGTTTTGGTGGCTAGGCAGGGGTCGTGAGAGGATGGGAATTGGGCCGCGGTGTCTTTGCACAACAACAAAAACGCAATAAGACAGTCTTTGTTGAATGTTGGAGACACTTGTCTTCGACAATTGTATGATGTGTTGTTGAGGGTAGGCCGGGCCTAGAAAAGGGACGATTTGTAGCAAAAAGCGACGGACGATTCTGTCTGTGTGAGCAAAGCTTTCATGTTGTCGCGTTGTTACCGGACAGGGTGGGGTAGCGGCTGTCGTTCAGGAGGATTATTCTGGAATCTGTTCAGAACGGGGGTGTGAGGTAAAAACTTGCACTGAAAGAATGGTAAATATTTGTGGTCATCATTTTGTTTCATCTTAGAAGCGTTTATTTTGTTGCTGGTGGGGGGGGGGGGGGGGGGGGCTAAACGCCACGAACGCAGCAGATTTTTTTATATAAAAAACATTAAAAAAAAAGCATGAGCAAAATTTAAACAAATAACGATAT
>WNYC01000022.1:0-128929 GCA_021396375.1 Sporothrix mexicana | reverse complement strand
GCGCCCCGCCCCCCCCCCCCCCCCCCCCCCCCCCCCCCCCGGCCCCGCCCGCCCCCCCCCCCCCCCCCCCCCCCCCCAAACGCCACGATCGCAGCAGATTTTTTTATATAAAATCCTTGACAAAACCTGCATGAGCAAAATTTATCCAGATACCGATATGCACGTCATGATAGACAAAAGAGATCGGTCGATGCGGCAAGAAGTCATGCAAGCCATTCGGTAAACTGCAGATTTGACATGATGGTACGCGTCGAGTACATTTTAATACGATATTGAATTGTTTGTTTTATAAAGTGCAAAAATCTATGGCCGCCTTGTGAACAAAAAATATATAATAAAAAATGCAGGTATATCTTGGTCTCGGCCATGCACGTAACGTCTCCACTGCCACACCCTTTGAACTCGTCGTCATCCATGCCATGCAGTCATCTTCTCGTGGAACCCTCCTCTCCAATGCCCTTCTCTACACCGATTTACTCCAGCTTCGCCAGGGCAGACTCCAGCGTCTGGCCCGTCAGCCGCTCGTAGACGTCCGTGTACTTCTTGGATGTCTGCTCAACAACCTCGGGCGGCATCGTGACGCCCTCCTTGCCCTTGAGGCCCTCCTTGACCAGCCAGTTGCGCAGATACTGCTTGTCCAGCGAGTCCTGCTCGCGGCCAGCCTCGTACTGCTCGGCAACCCAGAAGCGCGACGAATCGGGCGTCAGCACCTCGTCAGCCAGCACGACCTCGCCTGTCTCCTCGTCGAGGCCAAACTCGAACTTGGTGTCGGCAATGATGACGCCGCGCTTGAGGGCGTGCTCGGCTGCTGCAGTGTACACAGCCAGGGCCAGCTCCTCGATGCGGGCGGCGTGGGCGGGGTTGCCGATAAGCTCGGCGGCCTGGGCGCGCGAAATGTTCTCGTCGTGGGCGCCCAGCTCGGCCTTGGTAGAGGGCGTGTAGACGGCGGCAGGCAGCTTTTGGCAGCGGATCATGCCAGTGGGGAAACGGATAGAGCCAGAGCTGCTGTCAGTGACGCCAACGGGCTCGCCGTGCACGGTGCCTTTGGTGCTGTACTCGGCGAAAGCCGAGCCGGCTAGGTAGCCACGGACAATGGCCTCAACGGGGAACATCTTGAGGCGACGGACACGCATGCAGCGGCCGCGCAGAATGGCACGCTCAGCGTCGGAAATCTTGGCTGTGGGGCCGGGGGCCAGCGAGATAAGGTGGGTAGCCAGAGGCGCCGCCTGGCCAGGGAGCACGCCCGGCTTCGTCAGGACGCTGAACCAGTAGGCAGTGAGCTGGGTCAGGACATTGGCCTTGTTGGGCACGCCGTTTTCGAGGACGACGTCGTAGGCAGAGATGCGGTCCGTGGCGACAAAGAGCAGCGATGACTTGTCATTCTCGTCAACAAACATCTCCCGGACCTTGCCCGTGGCGATCTTGGTCAGCCCGGGCAGGTCAACGGTAGTGACAGCAGTCATTTTGGTGGCTGTGTTGCGTGTTTTGGAGAAAATGAAGAAATTTGAAGAATGAGGGGCAACGACGAAAAGTGAGGCTATTCAACAGGGCAGGGATGTGTAGATGGTTCCTTCCTGATTGGGACGAGAGGGACGCGTGAGGCAAGAATGATCTCGGTCACGTTATGTGAGAAGTTAAGAAGATCGAATGTTAAAAGCTGAGATTCTCAAAGTCAATTGGATCTCACTTTGATACGATGTATTGTGAGTCGACACGGCTACCATATGAGCTTCTCGCAAGGCTGGCTGTCGTCTTGAAAATCCAGCTCCGGAGTCGCAGGAACATTGTGCTAAAGAGCGCGGGATGGATACTGGCTGGCCAATCAGCGTTTTCCATTGACGAGGACATTCCGATGAGTCAGCATATTGACGGTCACATGACATGGTCGGCCTGGCATAAAAAATCGTGAGAGTTAAATATCCAAGATGCGGCAGTATGGTCTTTTATCTCGCATCTACAGGATGGCTACAAACGTCTATCCGCGGCTCTTGATCGATATTATTGTTATTCTTTCGCTTGCGACGTTCCGTTTGTGGTCACACATGGCGGCCCGATGCGTTGGTTGAGATGAAGATCTAGAATTCTGATTTTAGAGATGGGATGAAATGCGGAAAGACGGAACGAGAAAACGTGAGGGGAAATTAAAAACGAAAGTCCAATTCACAGAAGGAATGCATCACATTCGTAATGTGCATCTTTCCCAACCAATAAAAAAAATATTTGGTACAAAACGAAAAAGAGTAAAAAAAAGATGACAGGAGTGGGACTCGAACCCACGCACCTTTCGATACTGCAATTCACCCAGATTTGAACCTGGAAAGAAGAAATTCTTGAGTGCAGCGCCTTAACCGCTCGGCCATCCTGCCAGTCACAATTGGTGATTGCCACCGGACACAGGCTTTATAAAGACCAGCACAGGATGGCAACACCCACATTAAATACTCGTAAAATACACCATAAAATACAACAGACAGCCACTAAATCGTTGGAGATGCCTATGAAACCATACGATTAGTGGCCACAGTGTTTTGCTGGTTTTTCTTGATTTTTTATTCTATTTATTTTGTCGTATTTATTTTTTTTGAACATTTCTCGTTTCCATTTCATTTTGTTCTAGCAATTGCTGTTGAATTCGGAACGTCGCTTGTCGCACAGGTGTCTTCTTGTCAACCAACAGCCACTCACAGGCCTTTCTTTCACCTCCCTCACTCCTTTCATTACATTCGCCCTGGCTGATTTGGCCAAGGCTGCCAAGGCTGGGCCTTTCTGGGCGCATGACACGGGCAAAGCCTGGGCATTGGGTTGCATCGGTATTTTTGCAGTATTGTTGCGCCACTAGAATTCTGTAACGAAAGAAACAAATCAAAAAAACTCAAACAAAAAGGGGAATTGTCGAAAATCCAAGAAAATCATGAAGATCAAAGAAAATGATTGAGTTCCGAGGGAGGCTCGGTTAACCACAAGGTCAGAAATAGTGGACACCAAGACCTGGCAGCCACTGCCCAGCACCGAAATGCCTTACCCAGGCCGACGCCGAGACAGTGATCTGACCAGCAGCCGAGAGCCACCATGGAGAGCAAGAGGATGCTGGGCGGCTGGGCAGGCTGGGCGGTCATTTCCAGCAGGTGTCTCGTAGGCTGTGCAACACCTAAACGCGCTAAACGATAGGCTTTGCCGGATTCCTTGTTTCTTCGTCTTCGCATTGCTGCACCGTTTTCATGTTCCTTTTTGCCCGTTTTCCATTGTAAGATGCTAAGTTTGTCACTCTCTGGCAGTTGAGGCAGTTTCCGAGCAGTAATACTCAGTACAAGACCTCGAAGACTTGTTGCGTAATTCCATACTGTGGATCCTATCAAATCGAAATGGCCCCCAAAAGGCCAAAAGATCCGAAAAGGCTGGCGTGAAACTTGAAACTGCCCCGGAATCTGGGCGAATTAACTGTCTGTCGCCCTGGTCGCCCCCTGACGACACCGCTAGTGGGGCTTTGCTGGACCTCACTGGGCCATTTCGCCCTTTGGCCTGACTGGGCCTGTCCTGGTTTCGATTCGTTGGTGCACCAAGGCGAGACCGTCCCCGTGGAGTAGGCGCTAGCCGCACTCGCAGCACCGCTTTCTCACCTTCTCGAGCGTGTTAGGGCGTCAATGGAGACGCCAAAAGGGGAAGGGGCTGATGGCGCAGGCGTTGTCCGCCGCGTGAGCCGTTTTGGACCTGTGTTGTGTATCTGCGCCGTCTTGTGTCTGCGCCGTTGTTCGTTCTCGGGGTCCTTGTGAGGTTTTCTTTCTTCTCGCCTCCCTGCCGGCAATGATAGGACTCGGCCAGTAAAGTTGTTTGAGTGAGACTTATTTATATCTATCTTTGGGCGAAAACGTCGTTCAAGAGGTCCAAAAAAGAAACGATTCTTAATCGCACCTTCTCTTGTTTAAAACGTGCTCTCTCCTTTTTTTCTGTCCTTTCTTTTCTTCTTTGCATCGCATGGTCTTCTTGTCACATCGTTCCTTCCCTGTCAAAGTTTAAATTGGTGCTTTGCTGGGCTGTATTACCTAGCGAACCGCATAATTTATTCCACATCCTCACTGTCTCCTCAGCCTCCTTCCCTTTCCTCACATTTCCTGGTACACGGGTTCTGTGTGTGTCCTTCTTTTTGCGGCACGATATTGCTTCCCAGCCCTGCAAGTCCTTCGTTTTTATTTTGAGCCTTAGCTCCTGCCTCTTTTCGAGAGAGTTGGTGATCTGCTGGTCCCCAATTTGTTCTTCTCAGATCACTACAGCCGCACTTGGAAAGCACGACGCACCTCGCCCGCGCTTTCCCGCCCTGCCTTGCCAGCTTGCACATCACGAAGCCAAGCTCCCCTAACACGAATCTCGAAGGATTTAGGTTGGCAAAGTGGATACAAGTGAGATACAACAACCTTGCACTCCTCTTGCAGCTCTTTGCCCATCCTGCCTAGGCCTCCTACACAAGCGAGAAAGTAAGAAATAAGGAAATAAGAATAAAAGAAAGCGCCCGCGCCTCCGCAAGCTCTCTTGCCTTTTTTCAGCTTTGAACGCTCATACGCCTCCGTCGCGCCTTCCCCCTATTATTCCCATATTGACATCCCCAGCTCCTGCTGCTGTCAACGGATTGGCCCAAAATATCCATCGCAGAGCCCCAAAGTCGTGTTTTCGACCTCACTCTTACACAACACGACATTTCCTTAACGTCCCCGACACACGCTTACACGCTTACACGCCGTGTAAGCTCACACAACGCAAAAATGCGGTCAGTGTCCGTCGCCGAGTCGCTGGCACTTTTTATTGCCTCCGCCTCAGCAGCCAATGTCGTCGAAATTGGCATCAACAGAATACGGAGCAACCAGCCCGGTCAACCTGTCATTCCCAACGCATTGAGAGCCCGCGCCTCGACGCCCAACACTTACATCGAGACCCTCGTCAACAACGTCACTGGCGGCGGTTACTACGCCACCGTCGATGTCGGCACGCCGCCACAGAAGCAGGTGCTGGTGATCGACACCGGAAGCAGCGATGTTTGGGTGGTCGCATCCGACGCCGATTTGTGCACAAACAAAACGCTCCAGCGCGCCTACCGCGACACATGCTCCGATGTGTACGACTCCTCCAAGAGCTCGACCTACAAGCTGGTCAACAGCGGCGGCTTCGACATCAGCTACCTTGACGGCACCGGCTCTTCGGGTGATTACTTTACAGATACTTTTGCCATTGGCGGCGCGTCGATCAAGGCGCTGCAAATGGGCTATGCGACACAGACCGTCCGCGGCACCGGCATCATGGGCATCAGCTACTCGGCGAGCGAGTCGACTGAAAATATCTACCCGAACCTGATCGACCAGTTTGTAGACCAGGGCCTGATCTCGACCAAGGCCTACAGTCTGTACCTCAACGATTTCCGCTCCGACTCTGGCTCAATCCTCTTTGGCGGCGTCGACACGGACAAGTTTATCGGCAATCTGACGTCCATGCCCATCCTCCAGGCCTCGTCGTCCCGCGGCGCCAGTGCCTACTCGGTCCTGGCCGTCGCCCTCAACTCTATGACCGCTGTGCCCGACGGCAAGACTAAGAACCCCGTCAGCTTGGGAACCACGGCCCAGGCTCTACCCGCCATTCTTGACTCGGGCACCACCCTGTCCTACCTGCCCAGCAATGTTGCCTCTTCGCTCTTCGACGCTATTGGCGCGTACACTGACAACCGCTTTACTGGTTACACCTTTATTGACTGCGACGGTCCCTCGGACCTGACTGTCAACCTGCAGCTCGGCAGCGCTAACATTGTGCTGCCCGCGTCGCAGATTGTCCTCGACGTCTTTGCCGGCATGCAGGACCAGATCCCGCAGAACGTGCCTTTCAGCAACGCCTGCCTGTTCGGTTTCCAGGACATTGGCAGCGCCTCGTCTTCGTCGCTGTCCACCATTGCAGCCGCTAACATTGTGGCCGCCTCTTCGGGCAGCTCGTACGCTCTGCTCGGCGACACCTTCCTGCGTTCGACCTACACGGTCTACGACATGACCAACAACGAGATCGCCGTCGCCCAGGCCAACCTCAACAGCACCGCATCTAACGTCGTCGAGCTTAAGGCCTCGGACTCGGGTATCCCTACCCTGACGGGCGTCAAGGCCCAGCAGACGACTTCGACCAGCTCGACCTCGGGCGGCGGCTCCAGCGGCACCGGCTCCGGCACCGACGGCGGCGGTACTGTCACCGTTACTGCTAGCCCCAAGTCCAACGTGGCCGGCACCATCAGCGGTCCCAGCTACGGCGTTCTGGCTGCTGCCGGCGCTGCCTGCCTGGCCTCGTTCCTGGGCGGTGCTCTGGTCATGGTATAAGCATCTTGCTATGTCTACTTTCGTTTATTTTTCATTTTTGTCTATTCCCTTTTTGCATCTGTTGTATATTACTATTTCTTTGTCACACTTTATGCATTCACCATATATAATTCCACCGGTACATGGGGTTAAAAGAACGGCCGAAGAAGCGGTCCTTTCTCGGGTTTACATGTATACATATTGCACACATTCTGCAGATACTTTTCTTTTTCTTCGTTTATAATTTACATGTCCATAGCTTTAGGAAACGGTAAAAATAGATTCCATTTGCGGCTGTTGTACAAAATATTTTCACTCGTCGTGCTATCGTGATCGTGAATTCGTGAATCAATCCTCGTCCTTGAAAATGGCATCGGAGTCTTCCCCAGCCTCCTCCTCTGCCTTGGCTGCTGCGGCTGCTGTCGCTTCAGCTTCTTCTTTCTCCAAAGCTTGTAGTCGTTGCCGTGCCGTGTCTCGGGTCTGTTGCACAAAGTCCGCATATGTGCTCTCTGTCCGCCGAGCAGCTACGTCTGCGGCGTCTCCCAGCTTGCCGCCTTGGGCTCCGAGCCCGACGCCAGAACGGTAGGCAGCAGGTGCAATAGCCTCGGTGATCCCGCCGCCCTGCGTACCTAAGCCCTGACCGGCTGTCCAGCCCATCTTGCTAAGGAGGGCGGCGCCTTTGGATGGCGTGGATGTAGCCGAAGCCACCTCACGCCGCACAGGTTTCTTTCCACCCGGCTTGTTCATTGTGCTGCCTCCGTGGACAAGGCGCCGCTCTCGAGCACGGTCACGATACTGAGCACTTGTCGTCCCAGCCGTAGAAGGCGCGTTGGGCTTCATTCGCAAAAGGGGCCGTATTAGAAGGCTTTGGGAGTGTTTGGTAGGCGAGCCGCTCTCTTTTCCGCTCAATTTCCCGTCCTCTTTTCCGTTCTCGTGGTCCTCTTTATCTTTGTCTTCGTCGCCAACACCTCCCCTCCGCTGTTCGGCCTCTTCTGCTGCTTTGACTGCTTCTACAGCTGCAGCTACTGATGCAGGATCTCGTGTTCGGGCCCGATGCAGGGCACTCTCGCGTTCGTGGAGACGAAGCATAGCACGACTGCGGAAGCGTCGCCGACATAACAGGCAGCCGTGGTAAAGTGTGAAGCCAGCATCATCGCCAGCATTTGGGACACGTACTGGTGCTGCATACGAAGTATAAGTCGGAGCAAGGTCGCCTCGGCGCCTCGGCAACCGTTTGATGTGAATGGGAGGTCGGGTGGCCTTGGGGCGAGCAGTGATGTCCCAGCCCTTGTCGTCCCGGCCGGTCGCTGCATCATCTTCGTTGGAGTGTGTCGCTTTTGCCGTGGCCGCAACATCCACCTCTGCAAGTTTGGCGTATCGTTGTAATGCCGTCTTTCGCGCGACGGCGTCGCGCAATTGCCCCCTGTGCTGTGAAGACAGCGCCTCGTGGTCGCGCAACTGCTGACGCGAGTCAAATCGGACGAGACAAAGCAGACATGTTGGTGGCAGAGAGGACGTGGCTGTTGCCATGGCGGCTGCTTTCTCGCCCATTGAATTGCGCCCCAAACCGCGTCCGATGCCAAAGG
The DNA here is from genome assembly GCA_021396375.1 of Sporothrix mexicana. Taxonomy (NCBI): domain Eukaryota; kingdom Fungi; phylum Ascomycota; class Sordariomycetes; order Ophiostomatales; family Ophiostomataceae; genus Sporothrix; species Sporothrix mexicana. The sequence continues at coordinate 121,026 of WNYC01000022.1, read as the reverse complement.
ACACATAGCGATCGCGACGATGGGGTGCACGGAGCTGTTTTGAAAATGGCAGAGACTCCTGGTCGCGTCGTTTGGTCTTCTTGGGCTTCGCCCCCCGGGGTTCTGTGCCGGTTCTTGCCTTCTTTCGTGGCCGGCTTGCGGTTTCTGTAGTATCGTCACCATCGTTGTATTTCTCTTCGTCACCACTGTCGCCGGAGTTGAGTCCGCTGCCGCTGCCACCGCCTCCTAGCTCCGCCGTCATCTTGGCCCATTTCTGCACCTGACTCTGCATTCGTGGAGCCATGGCGGCAGCAGCAGCAGCACTTCGCTTCTCTTTTCTGGCCGCCGCGACAGCAGCTGAGACGTCGCTTTTATCGGCGGCTGTGGCGCTGTTGCCTCGGTTGGCAGCCGACGTCGGATTGGGTGCCATTTTGGTCAGGTTAGTCGCTATAACAGTCTTGGAAACATATGTGTTGACTCGAGAAGAATGTGAAGTTGTTGCTTTGTCGCAGCGCTATTGTTAACTGTGAGGTCTGTGTTCACAGACACGTGAAATGGGAAGTTGATGGGCACGGAATGTGCGCTACCAGTGCTGCGTCGCAGCTTCCACATGATAGCCAATTAAGGCTAAATTTAGGAAGTGCAACGGACACAATAGGGGCTAGCGCGCTGTAATGCTTTTTATACGTTCTACAACGACAGCCGATAAGGGAAAGAGCAACCCCGAAGCCAGACAGTTCAGCCAAGACAAGAACACGATATTTTCTTTCCATTTCGCACAATCATCTTTCGTCGAACATCACGACACAACGGCAACCCGACGTTCTGCCGTCCCGATTTTATCGACCGACGCACCGGGCGTGATTGAAGACCGATTTCAGGGTACTCTAGCACCGACAACCATCCTCCTGCGCGAACGGATCCCTCCAAAATACAATGCCTCCACCAGGGGGCAATCTGACGGGCAATACGCTCACTCCGTTAAGCACGACGACACAGAATGCTAGCAACGGCAGCAATAATGGCCGGCCGGCGTCCCTTCTATCACCGGTTGAATACGACGCCGACGCAGTCTCGGTCCGAAGCGACCAAGACAGCGACAGCGACGACGACCAGCTGCAGCAGCGAGCACGAAACAGCCGCGAACTGAGAGCACATGATCGGATGGTGTTTCTGGAGGAAGACGAGACAGATCAGCTGGTTCTGAATGCACGACGTGAACAGGACCGCGGGCGGCGGCGGGGATCGAACCTGGCAATAACAAACCCGCTCAAGTTCTTGGGCATCCGGCGATACAGCGATGGGAGCCGATCACGAAGTCCTGACCCGACAGACGGCGGACGAGGCGGCACAACGCCACGATCGACGATTACAAACGCCACGACACTAAGGGCGTCATCATCGACAGAAAGCTTCTCGCGAGCGGAAAAGGGCGGCGACGGTACCTCGTCAAAGTCAGAAAGGAGGCGCCAGAGACGGCAACGACGCAAAGACAAGAAGAAGCGGTTGCTTGCCCAGGCACGCGACGGCGAGGATGCCGAGCTCATGTTTGAGATGGAGGAGGGCGGTATGAAGGAGGGCAGCTCGACGGGTGACAGCAGCGAGCGTGACGACAGCGAGGAGATTGACCGGCGTGGTTTGGCTGGGTTGGCGGGTGTCAAAGACCGACGGAAACGCCGTGGCTGGGCCCGCTGGTTGCTTCTGCATGCACTGATTGCTGTGGCGTTTGCTCTCCTTGTTCTCGGCGCATGGAAGATGACGCTTGTGAAGAAGGCTGAGCACCAGCAGCAGCAGGACGCGCTCAAGGGCGAGAAGCCCGCTAAAGCCCGGACGCTGGTCAGCAACGGCACGGCCCTATTTGCGCCGACAACGCTCATCATCAGTCTCGACGGCTTTCGTGCTGACTTTTTGAACCGTGGTCTGACACCCAGACTGAACGCGTTTGTGCGCGAGGGCGTGTCTCCTCTTTATATGCTACCGTCGTTCCCTAGTGTCACGTTCCCGAACCACTACACGCTGGCCACGGGTCTGTATCCGGAGTGCCACGGTGTTGTGGGCAACACCTTCTGGGATCCGGAACTGAAAGCCGACTTCCACTACACGGATCCCTCTCGCAGCCTCGACCCCAAGTGGTGGGGCGGCGAGCCGTTCTGGGTGACGGCCGAGCGCCAACGCGTGCGCACTGCTATTCACATGTGGCCAGGAAGCGAGGCACACATTCTTGGGCTGGAGCCTTCCTACGTTGACAAGTACAACGGCAACGAGAAGCTACACAAGAAGGTGGCGCGCATTCTTGAGTTCTTGGACAAGCCGGGCATGGAGACGGCAGAGGCCGACGACATGGATGGAATGCGGGTGCCGAACCTGCGCCCGCAGCTGATTGCGGCGTATGTGCCCAATGTGGACTCGGACGGACACCGGTACGGGCCCAACAGCACGGAGATCCGCGGGACGATTGCGTCGGTGGACTCGATGCTCAATGACATCTTCCTGGGCCTCGAGGCGCGCAACCTAACGCATATCGTCAATGTTATTGTGGTCTCTGACCACGGCATGGCGACGACGGACGTTTCGCGGCTGATGCAGCTTGAGGATCTGGTAGATATGGACCGTATTCAGCACGTCGACGGCTGGCCATTGGTGGGCCTTCGGCCTAAGGGTGACAGCCCCGAGGACTTGGAGGCACTTTACCAGTCCGTGCTCAACCGCACAGCCGACAATCCGAACCTCGAGGTCTACCTGCGCGATGTCAACATGCCAGAGCGCTACCACTTCTCTCACAACCCACGAATTGCGCCGCTGTGGCTGGTGCCCAAGGCCGGGTGGAATATTGTGCAAAAGTCCGAGTTCAACGTGGCCGAGGGTCTGGCCAACGACCTAGTGTACCACCCACGCGGTCTGCACGGCTACGACCACGAGCATCCGCTGATGCGAGCCATTTTCGTGGCGCGCGGCCCCGCGTTTCCGCATGCGCCCAACAGCAAGCTCACGCCGTTCCAGAACATTGAGGTGTACAACATGCTGTGCGACTCGCTCGGAATTGAGCCGATGCCCAACAACGGCACGCTGCATCTGCCACTGAAGCCGGTGGGCCTGCATGACGCGCCGCCTGTCGAGCCGGAGGATCCTGTGCCTGCGTACACCAAGGTGACGTCTTCAACTGTGCAGACAAAGACGACACAGGCGACGCAGAACACAAAGCCAACGCCTATTCCAACACAGCCCACCAAGGAAGCGACCACCAAGGCAGCAACTGTGGGTGTCGATCCTATCGACAAGACGACGACAGCAACAACAACGACATCTGCTATGGTGGGCGTCGATCCAATCGACAAGAAGCCGACAACGACGTCATCTTCAACAACGTCCACCACATCCAGTCAGCCGTCTGGCTCTTCGACCCCCGACGGTGACGACAAGAATCCGCTCAAGAAGGTCAGCGACTGGTGGGACTGGATCACGGGCAAGGTTGGCGAGGTCTGGGACAAGATCAAGGGCGAGCTGGACATCGATGGTGACGGTGACAACAAAGGCGACGACAGCAGCAAGGCAGCAGCAAGCAGCAGGAGGAAGTGAGGGCCTGCTTGTGAGCAGCTTTTCTTTTTTTTTCTTTTTTTTTATTGTTCTGTGTTCCTTCTTTGGCGTTTTGGTTTACTTGAGCGAAGGCAGCGGGCACGTTTGATTTTACAATGCTCTATTTCTATTCTAATATCCCTGTCAATTCCGAGCCGCTGCTCGAGCGACTCCAAGATTGTATTTTCTCTCTCTCTCTCTCTTTTTTCTTGTCTCTTTTCTCTTCGTTTTCTACATGTCGTCATTGACTCGCCTCGTGACAATTAACATATTTCTGCCTGTTTTTTCAATCCACTTTTTGCTGATACGATACCCATTTTTTGGTGAACAGCCTTGCACTTGGTCGCCTGGCTGGGTCTCCTCTGGCCACTCCAACATCGTGAGATCACGGGACACGCCCAACACTCGCAAACGTCCCAAATTCCAGGACACAACATAGTCTAGGCCTCTTTTTTGGCGGCCACTGGCGGCCGCATTACAGCCAGATTGATTGAATCAGCATTTTCTCTTAACAAAACCAGTATGCCAGGACAAAGCCTCGCAGAGCGCCTCAAAGGGAAGATTTTGCTTTTCCGTTTCTTCTCTCTCGATCGTCGCCATCATCTCCCTCCAGTCCAGCGTCAGGTCCTATCTCTCGGTACGTTTCTCTCTATTTCGAGAACATGTCCTACATAGGGCGCATCGCCAACTCCGAGAACAAGAACACTGTCGCATAGGAAACTGCGCCCTGCTTCTTTCACTGCTTTCTTTTGCTCTTCGGTTCTTTGTTCCTATTCTCGGGGCGCTTCGACAGAGCACACTCGTCTTTTTTGCTGAAACCAACAGACAAGCAGACACACAAAAAACTGTCGTGGGGGCCGAACCGCATGATAAATAAAGAGAGAGGTTGCATCCAAGCCAAAAATGGACATACAGCAAAGAAGAAAAAGAAAGAAAGCAAAGAGACCCAGAAGAAAACATACAGGGAGAGCCGCAGATAATAAATAAAGCACCCGGCTAAAAACAAAAATATATCACAGCACGCAAAGCAAGCCGCACGGCCATTCCGACCTTGACAAGGGTTGTAATGAGGATGGGGTTTACTGTTTTTTTTTTTTTCGTTTTTTTTCTTCTTTACCATTGTCTTTATCGCAATGAGGGGCTGGTGGCAGCCAGACAAAAAAAAAAAAAAAACACATGATGAGTGTCAAGTGTCTTTCTTTTCCCTCCCTTTAATTATCGTACATCGTGCTGTTGGCTGCCACAGGAAGAGGGCGCCAGGCGCGCAAGGCTGGCAAACCATGTGCCACATTGGGGTTGCGACACAGATGCGCGGGTGGCGCTCGGGCCCGATCTGTGGCGGAGCCTTTTGGTGGTGCACAAGGAGTGCAGAATGCACGTCACTGCGCACAGAATTCTGCAAGTTACTGCCGGGGAAGAATGGGCGAAAGACAAGTGGTCGAACGATGGAAAAGACCGGCGATCAATGAGAGTGTTTGACTGTGGCCGACGAATGATCGAATGGCCAGTGGCCGAGCGTGGCTCAGACAAGGCTCTCTGTTTGGCGCCTTCTTCTGTACATCACTCTCTCGTTGCCGTCGAACGTCAAGCGGCCGTTGGTGGGCGGCCTGCCAAAGTCATTCGCCCCCTGTCGCCTTTTTTCTGGTTCTTGTGTCTATTTCGTACAGCCTTGTCGATTGTGGTGTGTGACTCGTGAAAAGGATTGGTTCTTTTGGCTTTCGGGACTTCTTTGAGGCTCCGTCGGGGATCAAACAAAGTATGGCCTTGATCAAAGAGTCAAAGAGAAGGCAGCCAGTCAAGGAGGTCAAGGAGGTTGAGGAAGGCGCAGTGAATAAAGCGACAGAAAGTTAAGCGACCGGAAGTGAAGCGACGGGAGTAAAGAGAGCAAAGAGAGTGACGAGAACGAAGTCAGAATCAAAGAAGAACGATATATAAATATCGTCTGTCCCGTTTCGATTCTTTGATGTTTATTTTTGAATCCTCATCCCCGGATCACATCACAAACAACACTCAGCATTCTCCCTTTTGTCAACTGTCTTTCATCACTTTGCTCTACTTCAATCGATACTCTCGTTTCCTTTTTCTTGATAACTGCTCTTCTTCGCTTTCGATCTTTCAAATATCCTTCAACAACAAGAACAACTTCTTTTACAGCTCGCCACCTCCTTCGACCTTGAACTTTGATACTTTCAGCCACCACTTCGAGCCAACAAACAAATAAACAAACCACCAATAACCCTACAAAACCCTACAAAAACCCAGCTCGCACAAAGACAACCACCACAATGTGCTACAAGAACTGCTACTACTACCCGTGCATCCACACGCAGGGCGCCTACACCTACCGCTACGGCCCCGTCTGGTCCACGCCCGAGTATACTGTTTACGCGCCGTCGTCGGCTGCATCCTCCGTTTCGGACCATGCCACAACCGGCTCGTCCTCGTACCGCCGCTACTCGGTCTCGGTCGCCGACGAGGAAGAGCGCTTGCGCAGTCTCCGCCGGGAGCGCCGCAACCGCAATGCTCGGGGCGACGATGAGGTGTACAATGTGAGCGTTCGGTACCGCAGTGGCAGCCGCAACCGGAGCAGTGGCAGCCGCAGCCGCTCATCGTCTCCTTCGTCCTTTGCCCCCCACCTTCTGCCGCAGACGTACTACGCTTTCGTGCCGACGCCGCCAACGACAACTGCCAGACGTCGTGTGCGCGTGTCTCTCTACGACTAAGGTAGTCGGCAACGACCCATTGCAACGTCAATGTCAGCATTGACACCATCCAACCAAGGCATCTGGTCTTTTTCTTTTGATTTCATTTGATTTTTATTTGACTTCACTTGATTTCATTTCCTTGACCATTCGGCGTTTCTCTGAATTTTCTGCATTTATTCCGTTAGATTTGATCTTTTTGGGGCATTTGTTTTATCATTTCATCCTTTTCCCCACTACATTTCATTAGATTTGTTTACATGACCAAGACCCTTCAGATTGGCAACAACACACTTCACTCCTTTCATTTTATTTCCTTTGTCAATCACGACCTTCATCTCATGTCATTTACACAACAGTTCTACACGAGTTTGCTTTGTGTTTTTAGCTCGTTTCGTTCCGTTTCAGTTCGTTTTCTCATTCATTCTTGTTTTGTTTCGTTCTGATGCACTCCTGACTATCACTGTTTCCCTTTGTCTTATTTTACAGCCAGACGATACGTTCTGCGCTCAGCTCACGCTTCCACGTTCACGTTCAGTTTACGCGTTGTTTTGTTTTATTTCATTGTCTGCAAGATTCTTTTTCACACTGCAAGAGGAGGATTGTTTTGGGGTTTCATTGACAGGACTCCCTAATTTGGGGTCCTATGTGTCAGTTTGCATTGATCTTTTTGGCTTTTGCAACTTTGTTCTTTGCGAACCAGATGCCTTTTCGCCTTGACTAGCTACAGTAGATAGTTCTTAGATAGAAAAGAAAAACCAAAAAAATAACCCTTTGAAAAAAAAAGTGCCAACCACAAAGTCAAGTAAAGACAAGTGAAAGTGAAAGTAAACAAAAAACAAAGATGAAAAAAAGAAAACGCCTTCCCTGCCAATAGGGAGCCTGATGGGGATCTTTCTCCCTTGAGAAGTCCTCCGTGATAATAATAATCCAAATAAACACCAGTTCGAAACATGTTTGTTTCCCTTTGTTCCCAATAACAAAAAAAGCATGGCCGGTGTTGTGACCAAGTCCCAGGTATCGATTATAAAGAAATATGAAGAAGATAAGGAAATGGGGGTATCATGACAAAAGAAATGGTGCACCGAGGCGTGTTGAGGGGGAGAGATGTAAAGAGATGTGAAGAGATGGGAAATGTGAGGGAATGTCGAGAGTCGAGAGCAAGGAGAGAGTGAGAGAGTGGCGGTTGTGTGTGTATAGTGTCGGTTGTATATTGTGTATAATTTAATCGTCGAAAGCGCTGAAGACAATGCCACGGCGCTTCCAGTCGCCGCGCTTGAAGTAGCGCTCTGACTCAGACTCGGCGCCGTGCGTCGGCGTGCGAGGCGTCACGGGCGAGGGCGGTGCGCTGCTGTCGACGTCCGAAGGCAGCTCAGGCATGGGCGGCGTCGAAGGCCGGTCCAGGACACCGCTCTCACCGAGCAGCTGCAGATCACGCATGGTCTGCTGGAGGTTGGCCTCGGACTGGTGAGCGCGGAGGCGGTGGTGGCTGGGCGGCGGTGCAGACAGGCCCTGGGCCTCGAAGCCCTCGTCATCGTCGGTCGAAGAGGCGAGGTGGATATCGGCAATGGTCTGGCGAACAGCCCGGCGGCGGGTGGCCGAAGATGTGGAAGGACGGGGAGTCGCTGCGTCGAAGCCGAAATCGAAGCCGTCATAGTATTGTGGTGCGCCGCGGACAACGGGCATGGGCATGCTGGTCACTGGTGCCACGGGCACGGGGTGCAGCCGCAGAGGATCCCACTCGAGGCCGGCGTTGCGCGAAGACGTCGTGGAGCAAGTCGTCGAGGCGTTGGAGGACCAGGAGCTCGAGGCCCGCGAGGCCTGGCTGCAGGTGCTGGCCTGGCGGTAGTGGATGTGGTCGTTGTGGTCGTGGTCCATGGCGGCTGCTACTGGGATGCCGCCGGTGCCGGGCCGCTGTGTGGGAGGCATGGGCATGGGGATGGCCATGGGGCCAACCGAGGCCGATGTCGAGAAGAGGCGAGGCGAGGAGATCTGCGTGGGCGAAGGAGGCATTGTCGGCATGCTCTCGTCGTCGCTGGACTGGCTGTGGTTGTGCAGACGGCGCAGACTCCGTGCGCGGTGCAGGAGTTTTTGACTCGTGGCGAGCATTGTGGTGGTTGTGAAGCGGACGTGTTGATGTCCAAAGCGAAGCGTTGTGTTTGTGTTGAGGAACGATATGTCCTCAAGTAAAGTGTTGATAGGAAAGAAGTTGTTGTTCTTGGAAGACAAGACGAAAGGAAAGAGGAAAGAGAGGAGGGGAGAAGCTGACAGGGAAGGAGGGGATGAGGCTGCCTTTGTATAAAAAGATGTAGGACAGGAAGGAGCGGAGGAAGAAGGGCAACGTAAAGAGGCAGGAAGTGGTGGTGTGGGTGTGTGAGGAAGGCGCCCGCATTAAGAAGGCAGCCGCATTCCAGATGCACTTGCCTTGGTTGCGGGCAGCGTGTAAGTCACTTTTGCGAGAGGAAATGTCTTGGCCTGGGGTGGAGACTGGAGGTGTGTTAGCGCGTGAATGGCCTGAGTGGTGTGTGTAAGTGGGCGGAGCTGGGCGGTGGGCTGCTAGCGTTTAGCGGTGTTAGTGCCGAGCGGAGATGCGCAGATACCGAAAGAGATTGAAAAAAAAAAATGGAAGAAAAAAGTGAACGAACAAAGACAGGAAGCAGGTACCACCACCTCTGTACCTCCCATGAGTTGTGCCCTGTCGATCACTTCCGTCAGCGCCGAGAGGCACTCTAATTGATGTGACAGAGAGTAGACATCGAACTTGAGTACTTTTCAAGATGTACCTTTTCTTTACTTTTTTTCTCGACTGACTTTCCCATTGACAGCCTTTTCGTCGCCTCTGGTTTTCGTGGTTGTTGCCTCAATGGTCAACATTAAAACAGGCCATCATACCACAATCCCTCGCCTCATCAAACTCATCAGAGATAAGGGATGAAGACAGGAGAAGAGGAGGAAAACATGACGGACATGGCGAGCATGACGAACACGATGTTTCCGTCCACTTCGCCTCGCTCACATCGTGTCCCGTCTTTCGTGAGCCTTCCCCGTGAATGACATCGACTGGTCCGTTGACTGGAATGAGAATGATTGGAATGCTCACGTCTCACCTGCCTGCCAGCCTGAACGTTGCAACAGTTTGCGGTCAATTGCAGTGAAGGCTCCCCTTGTCTGGAATGCAGAATAAAGCGGTTTTGCATTTTGTGCATTCCAATCGAGTTACGTTTCGTTCTCTCTCATTTTTCGCCTACGCCGAGAATGAAAACGAAACGCTTAAAACAAGAGGCATTCTGAGATATGCAAGCTCTTTCGCTTTCGACCCTGAATTCTTTTCTACCTTTTAAATTCTGAAGATGTTCACGCCGCCTCAAAATTCACACAGGTTCACAGTCCTGTCTAAGACTGTGGGTCTCGTACCTGATGGGCGATGATGGGCTGCCAGGCTGAAAAAACCCAGCCTGAAAACTTGCGAGCCTGCGTAGTGTTCTGCGTAATTGTGTGCACGCCGGACGGCAAAGGCGATCACGATGGCAGGATAGGCCTAAGAAAGAAAATAGAAAGTACATTGTGGAGCAGCACAGCCAGGTGTCGTTGTCTCGTTTCCTCTTTTTGAATGTAGGCTCGTCCACTTTGCGCTTGTTGGCGGTCTTGGCGCTCTTTTCGCTTCTCTCCTTCTCAGCTGGTGTGGTTCGCTCACAAAGGACAAGAAGGACAAGAACAAGTGAAAAAAGACAACGGGATCCACACCACTAACAACCTTTACGAGCTGTGGAGGTGGTGGAGTGGTGTACAGGGAAGTATCTGTGCACAGAAATAGAGTGGAGAGGTACCTGAAGTGCATCTGGCGGTGAAGAAGAGCCATGCGGATGCGAGACAAGGGAGGAAGAGCCAGTGAAAGAGGGAAACAGGAAATCGAAGACGAGCGAGAAGACGAGAAACAGTGAAAAGTTGGACGCTAGAACAAGCTCAGAATGAAAGGCGAGACACTCTGACGTTGAGCGCCCGTACCGCGTGTGAAAAAGAAAGACAAAAAGGTCAGAAAGAGGCAAGACTGACAAGAAAGAGACAGAAAAGGAAAGACAAGCAACGGGCAATTCAGGTACCGTGAGACTTTGCGGCGACCCAGCAATTACGAGGAAATGGGTTTTATCCCTTGGATGGAAGATGAAGATGTCATGCCTCGTGCCAGATTTTTTGTAGCCTTGACCGTGACGTCCAGTACGAGTGATTCACATCCAATCTTGACGTTTTATCCCTTGGGTTTCGTCACTGTAGAAACAAGAGTGGAAGGGAGGACGAGGATACGCAAAATGAAGGTGTACAGTGATCAAGATGATGGTGCTATTTTGTGACCTCGACTGATTGTGTTCTGATCCCCTACGCTAACCTCGATTCGCGTCTTTTCTCCATATTGTCATCTTGATTCTTTGAAACGTCGACTTCTGGTGACGACGGATCACCTCGGATGTCATTGGCAAGAAAAGAGACAAGAGGTTGGCCGTGACCAAAAGTCCCCTCTTTTCTGGTTCCCCTCTTCTACTGTGTATCTGGCACTACACTTCTCCTGTCATCCTTGTCTACTTCATACAAGTACACCCTGGTCGATGACCATTTCGATTATCGGCAGTGAAATGGGTCCAAGGAGCAATAGAGCTGCAGTGACAAAAAACCGAAGAGAGAGAGCAAGAGAGGAAAAAGTGTGGCAGATTCGGTCACCGGATTTTGAGGCGTAAGAGAACATGCAATTAATTAACTCCCTCCCTGTGTGAGGCTCGTTCTTGTAAGGATTACATCGTACCTCGTAAAACGAAACCCTGGTACGCCTTTGTACGTACGCCATGCTTTGGGCGGGAGATACGACGTAAGATGGTATCGGCATATTGGGCTCATATTGGAGTATTTGTGTTGTTTTCTTCCCTTTGCACCCTTTTCAATATATTTATTTCTTTACATTGCTGTCATCTGTACGGCATACCATGCCTGGTCTTTCCGGGCTCGCCAAAGAGGAACGTGCGTAAAAAGACCCGGCTGCAAGCAATATATTGACAGCCCTTGGCCCTTTTTCTGCACTTTAAAAAATAGTCGCTATCCCGTCAAAACCCGCGCGGAAGGCACGGACGGTAGACTGGGAGCAACGAAAACCAGGAACAGACAGGAAGAGACAGGAACAGGAAAACAGAAACCCAACGGTTGATATTGTTGGCTGAAAAGAACACTAAAAGACATAAAAGTACCGGTCGCTTTTGACGATAAAGAGTGATGTGGCGAAGGCTGCAGACAAAGAGTTGTAACTGCATCGCTGGACCTGATAATGGATGGCTATGGAAAGGTCTATGAGAGGTACGACATACATTATCTCGACTACTTTACATCAGCCGTTGACTGTCAGAAGTCAGACAGTTTGGATATGGGCAAGTCGGATATGAGGTCGAAAGATAAAAAAGTCAGGAACAGATCAGGAACGAAAGAGGGGCAAATGCGACGAGGCTCAGCTGGACAGAACAGGAACCAAAAGGAACCAAAAGACGCCAAAAATAAAGAAGTACACTCGCCTTTGGATCGGTACGGAGATACATGATACAATACAAGGCGAGATACTTGTCAGATGGCGTAAAGTGCTGCCCTCTACGGAGTACTTTTTGATTATCTCATTGGTCTTCGCCTAGAGACGATCATGGCTTGGTAGTGCATGGACAGAACTGCCCACACTGCCCGCACTGCCTGCACTGCCCGGGGCTACAGGCGGCGATGGGCGTTAGAAAGTACAGACAAGACGCTACAGGCCCGCTTCACACCAGCCACGATCGTGCTATCCGTCGAGTTGGAGGGCACGTTTTCAAGTTTCGAAGTGTGTGAGCATGTACTCCGTAGAGGATGAACAAAAAAAAATGAAAAAAAAAAAACGACTCTGAAAAGAAAAGCGGAGAGGATGAATAAGGCTTGGCCTGGTTCGTCTTGATCTACCTTGGCAAGATGTATCTTCCCAAATATCTTAGGTGGAGAGGTACATCCGTAGGCGCCTGCCCTATGTTAGTGTAAGTCGTCGCTTTCTTTCTTTTCTTTTGGTTTCCTCCTTCTCTTTGTCGCCTTTCTCGCCATTGTCGTCCTCTGTTTCTTTGTCTGTGGTTCCCCAGTCCCCTCATCTTGGCTAGACTTTAGTCTCGGCCTCATGCTCGAATCGTATAACTATTGAGAATCGAGACCACCTCGTCAGTTGACAATTGGCAGGTTCTTCAAACCATCTGTCTACTCCCTTTGTGTATATCGCCTCCAGCCGTTGTCTACCGTCCGGTCCGCCGTCTGCCGTTCTCTCGCCCATAGTCACTACTTATTTACCTTTTGCATTTTCGCCTTCGTTTGTGCACCGTTTCGACAAGCGGCGCAACATGAATCTGAATCTGGATTAGCCAGGGCGAGTGCGTGCAATCGTCGAGATGAATAAGGAATAAAATTCATGATGGAGGCAGTTCGACAATTTTGACAATTTGACATTCATTTAACACTCATTTGGCATTCACTCCAGATAATAACGGCTTCGTACGCTTTCCTCCCTCGGCCGACTGTTCGCCAGCTGGCCAATAGTGGCGCTTGCCGACGGAGACAGCACGGCTGAAAAAGGAAAGGACAGAGGGTGCGCTTTGATAGAGTGGCTACAGACAGTGGGCAGCAGTGGGTTGCAGTGGGCTGTAGTGGGTTGCAGTGGGCTGTAGTGGGCTACAGTGGGACAATATGTGGGCTGCAAAAAGCAATATTCAACTCTCAGCCTTGACTATTCAACGGAACACAAGAGAAAAGGGAATGACGATAGGCGGTGACCAGGTCGGCTTCAGCGGCCGTGTGTGTCCATGGCAGCTGAATAATAATATGAACGGAAAGGGAAACGCACTCGTGCGAACGAGGCCAAGACTGCATTAAAGGTATTGAACGAGTTCTCGATTGGGAAAAAAGAAGCGTACAAAGGTGAACAGACACTTGTCACCGTGCCTGAATCCGCGTTCAAGTTTGAGTCCAAGTCTGAGTCTGAGTCTTGGACCTGAGTGCGGAATTCAGACGTCGGTGATACATTGTACCTGACGACCCAGAATGCCGGGAAAGGGGAAAGGGAAAACGGAAAACGAGGACGGCGACGGTTGTCTGTGTGTTGGACGACAGAAACGACCAGTAAACGAGGAACGCCAAACGACAAACAACATGCGATTTTAGGACGCCGTTAGGACGGCATGTTGGAACAAGTAGTCGGGTTTGATACTCGAAACTCGGCTTCGAACCTGTAGCGAGAGGGATAAAGAGTTTTCACAATGGTTTCTCCATTATCTACCCGGTACCATTTTCTCTCACTTACTGTACCGTACCATCGGTCTGGAACACCTCTCTTTGTCTATGTCTGTTGGCGCTGTTGTCGATACCGTTGATGGTGGTGATGTTGGCTTTTGCTGTCGGTGAAAGTCACTAACAACGATTTCCACTCACCGTTGGTTTTTGGATACGATGTACTTTTGCTGTCAGTTTCCCCTCACTATTTTCGCCACTCAGGTACAGAAAAGCAGGTACAGACACTTGGGCCAAGGGGCCAGACCACCTCGAACAGCGAGAACGACCAAGAGCGGGCAAGGGCGACCAAGTGCGGCCACCTATGCGGCCCAAAGAGGAAAGGAGAGAGGGGAAGCCGCCATCTCGCCAAGACAGCGACACCAGTGACCAGAGTGACCAGTCACAGCGCTAACACCGGCGGACAGCAACAAACAGTGGCGAACGCCAAACACCGCCAACAACCGCTGGAGCCAACACATCTCCTCACCTAGAAATACAACAACAGCACACACACACACACACACCGCCACCACACCACCACTTTCTTTTTTCTTTCAGGGCAGCCACCACCACCCCACTTGCAAAAACACACCACTTGCAGGCAAATCCCATCATGGTTGCCATCAAATTTTGCTCTCTTTTGTTGGCCTCGCCGTTGCTTTCGCACTTGATCGTGACTTGGCCAATCCTGTCCAATCCTAGTAAAGTCTCAAGTCTCGTCGATTTTCTTCTCTCGTCACATTCTACATTGAAATCCCCTAGTTCAGGTTCTCGACCATTTCCCCTCTTCTTGCCCTCCTCTTACCCCTCTTTGATTGTGTCCATCTCGTCAACGGATACTTTGACTCCGCACGCTGAAACAGAGAAGCGTCATAGACCTGATGTCGATGTGCTAAGTGCACTTGGGACAAGATAAGACAATGTCGACGGCGAGTAATATTCATCGGCAGCCGCTCTAAGAGGCTCTGCATCTTGTTCACGTCTTGTGGACATGTACATGTATGCAACTGCAGTCACTTTTGCACATCTGGGCATCTGCACCTCTGAGTTGTCCCCGCATCCTTTCTCCAGTCTGTTGTTTCTTCTTCCGTTGTCGCAGTCTTCACCGCAACTGACAAACATTGCAAGAAAAGAAAAAGATCCAGACTGCAATTTCGGCCTGCATTGGCGTGCTGCACGTCTTCAGTCTCTTTTAGGTCCTCTTTCTGTGCATTTTCTGTTTGCCTTTCTCTCGTTGGCTACTGAGAGTGCAGCCGCAGCCTCCTTCCACTGTTTTGTTATGCCTTGGGGGATATACCCTACTGCAGGTCGAATGCAGGTGCTGCTGCAACCTACTGCAAAGCTGATGCACGTCGATGAAAGTTGATGCAAGTGCGATGCACCTTCCTGCACTTCGTATGCAAGTGTTGGCCAGCGTCTTTCCATCTTTACAGGGGCAGTAAACTGGGGGTGCTCACATTTACGCTGGCGGGGTCGTTCTTTCCTCTCTTCTGCTCTTTTTGTCTTCTCTTCTCCGTGCACAGTCTCTCTTCTGACCCCTGTCCATCTGCTCCTGCCGCACGTTCCTTGGCCGCACCCCATGCAGGAACCAGGTTCAGAGGCTTGAGAGGTCCCGAAAATCGTGGCCTTGTGACCTGTGCTCCAGAACCCTGTCCTTTTTAGTGGTTTTCGTGATGTTAGTGTGTTGTGGCGCCTCCACGAGATGGAAGAAGACCAGCTCTAAACTGCTTTTGATACAGCCTCTTCTCCACGATTGTTCACCGCATCTTTACAATTTGGAGTGTATCGGAAAAATACCACGATGTACGAAGTATTACTAGGAAATTCTCCTGAAGCAAGATAGACGGCCCGGTCGAGGCACAACGGACACAACGACAAGGACGTCGTTTCAGTGCAAGCAACGGCCTGGATTCTTGGGTTCTGGACCCTGTTCGACGATGCAGCCAACTATTGATTGACGGACGGTTGTCAAATTCAGCCTGTCAATTTCGACTTGACTTGTCGACGACGGCCTCCATCGGCATCCCCATTTGTGCCCAATATTGCGTCGGCGTCGCATCGTCGAAAATCGCTACGGGCTCGCTCACAAATGGTCGCTACCCGTCGCTGTCCGTCACTGTTCGTCACTGCTCGTCACTGTCGTCGCATCGTGTTGCATGGTCTTGCATCGTCTTCTGCGGGCGTTTTGACAAGACGTTAGTCAAGTGGAAGTACTGTCTGCCCCTGTGTGCCTGGCAGTAGTACATGTACGTCGTACACTGGAGCAGTCCCTCGTAGCGCTTGTACCTGACGGCTGAAAGCCGTGCTAAAGATACTTTGCTCGTTTGTTCCTGCGCAACGTCTGTGCCTTCCCTCCCGCTGGTGGTTTATTGCCTGTGCTCCTGCCCGCCCAGTCCAGCTGAACAGCCCTGGTCCCAGGCCCGCTGATCGTCCCGCTGTGGTCTGTGTTCCTTCCTGTTTGCTAGATTGTTTTCTTTGTTCTTGCCTTCACCATGGCGATTGACTGTGGGCAGACCATTTGGCAGTGGGCCATGGACGGCGACTTTCTCTTTTTGTTGAATCCCTTTTCTTTCTTTCCTTTTTCATGGGCTCCACTGCGCATATGTTGATCGCGCACGTTCGCACCTAGACCCTCGAGAACCCATTTCATCCATACGTCGTACTTTCTCCAGTCCCATTATCGTCTTCCGTTGCCATTTCGCCTCCATTTCATCTCATCGCATCCCTCGAAGCCGTGCCTTATCGAGCCTCCAACTGGGTCCAATTTCGGCGAGCAACCATCTAACCTTTCTGGTCGTCGTCGAGTCGTCGACACGCCCTCTTTCAGTATTCCTCTTTTCTTTTTCGTCTTCTCATGACGCATCACTTGATCTCCATCTCCTCTTTTGCTTCTTCCCTCTCGTGTCACCCCGGCACCTGACCATGCCGCATCGTCCCATTTGCCGCACATCATCGGACACTTTTAAAATTGCAATTTCTTCTTTCAGCCCTCCCTTGCCTCGCTTGCCGGCTGCGTGCACTCTTCATGTCCCTCTTTTATTTTACAAGGCATTATCCTGTCTTCTCTCTCTCTCTTTCTTCTCTGTCTCCGCAGCCCCGCTCCAAGAGCTCCATTCTTGTCATTGTCCACAGGAGCTCCTCTTGCATCCACATCGACTTTCTTGAGTCGTATCATCATCCTTTGTTCTCTGCCCCTCTATTACTAGAATCAGCAACTCGCCTTTTCGACCATCTCCTCGTGGATACTCTCGACTGAAGCGGGGCTTCTCTGAGCTTTCCTCTTCGACGACGTAAGCTTCCCCTCTTTCATCATGGGCCAATCTTGACCGTCTTCTCTTATTATCTCTGTCTCCTCTTGGCCTTTCTTTCCCCTCTTGTCCTTACTGATCCTTCTTGTCATGGGTTCTGCCAGGATCTTGTCAGGATACGGTTAGGAGCTTGTCAGGATCTTTGCATGGATGTCGTGGATGCCCTGGATGTTCTTGCACCGGTGTTTGATGTAGTCGAAAATCACGTAAAGTTCAACCTTTGAGTCGACGGCCATCGGGCACAAGGCGTTCTCATGCTCATTCTCCTCACCGCAGTCTCCGACTTCTCCGACTCTCCTCCGATTGACATCTCCATCTATGCTGCAAGTGACAGCTCACAGCGTCTCTCAACGTCCTTTTGGCGTTCTGTCGCTGCCGCATGTCTCACCTGTGTTTGGCTTTATTTTCGTTAGCCATGTCTTGTGTTCACCGTCTTTTCTCCTTCTCCAGCGACAACTGTTACTCAGTAGCAGATAAATCGTATTTTTGCAGCATTATTCTCCTAGCCTGGCTTGCCGCCAGAAAATGTGAGCAGTCTTCCTTGTCTTTGCACCCTTGGAATGGTGTGAAGGAACGGACAGCATCGGGACGCGCCATTGACCGCGAGACAAGGAAAGAAAGGCTGCCAAAAAGTTTTCAAAAAAGGCGTTGAAAGAGCACACTTGAACCGCACTCGTTGTCTCAGTCCCTGCAATTGTTTTCAATTGTCTTGCCTGTATGTCTCAACTGCAGCTGCATAGAACTGCACACCATTACACATCACTCAACAGCCTCTTCACAGAAAAGCGCATTGCATTCGAAGGGTTCTAGGTCGAGATCGTGTGGACAGTTGCATGCAGCGACAGACAAAAGAGGCCAATAGTGAGACACTCTTCAGGGGAAGAATGAGACAGCAGAAAAAAAAGCAGAAAGGCGATGACCACACAACGAGCAAAAGCAACACTTTTGCACCACAATCAGACCATTGACCGTTTGACCGCTTGACAAGAGGGGAGTGCGAAAGGAAAAGGTGCAAAAAGTGTAGAAACTCCTGAAGGTGATGCTCGAAAAAGAAAGTAAAATTCGACGATAAAAGAAAATAAACAAGAAACACAACAGAAAAACGACAAATGACCATATTGACAGCGGTTGCCCACAATAGTAGCCGACCTCGTGGATGACCGCAGGGATAAGGACCAATTTTTTATTTTATTTTTTTCTGTTTTTGTTTTTCTTCTTTTCTTTTCTCGTCGACTTTTCTTTTTCTTTGATTTGCTCCTCGTTTTTCTCGATTTCTCTCCTCATTTTTTGATCCTCATTTCTTTTTCCTTGTCCTTTTTCCCGTTCTTCTCGTCCTGTTCATCTCATCCCCTGCTCTCCACGCACATCGCTCGAAATGGTCGTCTTTTTCTTCTTTTTTCTTCCTTTCTCTTTTCTTGCCATTTTATGACGCATCATAATGCGCCTCGTGACCGCCTCGAGGACAAGGGTTGATGTTGTGTTTCTGTGCTGTAACTGTCGCGCTGTGGCTGCACTGTAATACACTGTAACTGGAGTGCTAATATTACGACATATGTACCTTTGACCTATCCTTGACGACCCTTGCCTATCCCTACCTCATCTCGGGTCATACCGGGCATCGTCGGCTTCTCCACAGAACAGTCGCATCGCCGGACTTTTTGTTCCTGACAATGTTGTTATTCGACTTTGTCCCACGACAAGCTGTCTTGCTTTTTGCTGCCGGCTTTGTTAGCACTGCGACGTGCTGTAACACTGGCCGCGATCCGCTGCAGAAGAGACAGCAAACACTGCACAGAATGCATGCAATAGCTCATTTCCAGAGTAAGTAAGTCGTACTATTGCAAGAAGACTGCATGCAGACATTAAATGGCTCTTTTGCAGACGATGTGTCACTTTTGCAGCATCTCTAACAGGCGGTCTACTTGACGAACTGGCCTGAGGCTTCTCAACTCCCAACTCCTTTTATCCTTCTTTTCGCCCCCACTGCTTTGAGTGCTCGCATCGGTGTATCGTCCGCTGCAACGCTGTGGCTGTCAGTGACGGCAAGAATGCCTGAAGGGCCTTGATTTCCTCTCGTTTTCTTTTATCTTCCTCTTGTTTTCCATCTTTCTCCCCAGACGGATCCACTGTCCTTCTGTCCTCCACTATTATTATCGCAGACCCACCTGAGCCACCGAACATCCACTGATCCAGGACCCCTGTCAGCACATGCCCTCGTCCATATCCACTTTTCGGATGTTGCGGTTGCCAGCGGACAATTGCCCAATTGGGCTATCCGATCTCTGCGAAAGTATGAGGGAATGGCAGTTGTTTCAATGGCAGTCCACTGACTTACAGCACTTGCAGCATCACTTACACGCAAAACGCACGCAATATCAAAAACTCTTGCAGAGCAGAGAGAACAGCGTCGCAAACAGAGTTGCAATAACACGTCGCATCCCCAGAGTACGGAGTAACATGGACCACAAACAAAACAAATTTGGTGTTCAGTGGTCTTGTGGTCTTCTTTTCAAGTCGTATGGTGTCGCGCTTTATCAGAAACCTGTTGGTGATGTCACAGACAAGAAAGTAACAAAGCCAACTCTGGTACTGCGATAAATTGCATCCAGCATTTCATCTCGCGATATTTCAGAGAAGTCGTACTCTCACATATCTCCTACCATTCCACCCTACGACGCACATCGTTTTCACATATCCTCGCACCTGTTCTCGGCCTCCTCCGGACACTGTCAAACCCCGGTGCAACGATATTGTCGAGAGATGGTACAGGAAATTCAAGTCCAGACCTTGACGGTTATCGTCAACGTCCATCGTCTACGTCCATCTCATTTCGCTTCGTTGCTCTCGAGCCCATTCTAACTCATTCTACTTGTCTTACTTCAGCGTTTAACTCGAAGAAAAACAATAGTCCGTCGACGGCAAGGCTCGCTGTCTTGCCCACTCCCTCCCGTGTCGCTCTTAATTTTATTCTTTTGACCTTTCTTTCTTTCTTTCCTAATTCTCCTTCTTCACGCTTCGACTGCTTTTTTTCCACTGCCCACCATTGCCACATTCCACTCCCAAACGTGCTTTTGCCCCCTCCTGTCTCTGAATCTCTCATCTTGCGGTGTGACCGGTTTCGACCATAACGGCCCTAGCCATCCCTCGCGTCCTAAGGGAAACAAAACCACGTTGGACACGCTTTTGAACTCTCGAAAGGCTGCCTTGTTCCTAGATGATCGGCAATGTCTCGGCGTTGGCAGGCACACGAGGCACACGAGGCACACAAAAATAACATTCCGTAGTCTATTTGGGCACTGTTGAGGAGAGCATGGAGGGCCACGCAACAGCCACGCAGCCACCAAGAAAGCCACGCAACGACAAAACGGGTAGACGGAAAGACAGAATGACAGAATGACGGCAAAACAGCGAAACAGCGAAACAACGCCACCTGGGGCACAATCGTTGAGCACGTTGTTTGGAGGCTCCAGTTGTCTCCTCTTCCCTATGGCATATTCATTCCTCTGATCCCTGTCCCCTCCAAGATTCTCCTCTTTATTTTCCTCGGCAGCCACGGCAGAAGGATCGCAAAAGAAAGTAGAAAATAGGAAAGAAGATAGAATTGGACAGAAGACCTGACACCAGAAGACAGGATTCCAAGAAAAGGCATCCACAGTTCACGAACGACTGGTACGCTCTCTGGCACTCTCCGGAGGATGCTTTGTGATGACAGAAAAAGGCAATTGACTGCCGGACCGCCGAGAATGCCGAAACGGTCAGCTTCACCTCCCACACCTTCTGTGAATTTGATATCAGTGCGCTGTCACCAAGACACTTCGTTTCAAGGTTTCCAATTTACATTCCTGTGACGGATGTGTCTTTCTAGAATTGCAATTCCAACTATCTCACGTTTTGCCACGCCTCGTTTCCACGTTGTCAACGTTGCGGCCCTTTTGTTCGAATCTTGGTCTTTTTTTTTTATTTTTCGATTAGCTGACCTGCAAGATTCATCATCCATTTAATATCCAAACATGGCGTGCGATGCGGTTATCGTCTTATGAGCGGCTCACTACTGTAGCACCAACACAAACCACTAACACGGCCACTAAAAAGATCACTAACAAGGCCGAAACCACTGGGCGACCAATCAACGCCCATATCGCCTTCCCTATCGCTTAATCTGTGCCTGTTTGCCTGGTTCCTGAATTGATGGTCCAGTCCAGCCCGTCTCCTCCGGTAGGGACTCTTTCCAGGACTGCGGATAGGCGGTATTAGATTTTAGATATTTGTTATCAGACGGCAGAGGGAAAGATGAAAAATAAAGGACGTGTAAGAAGACGAAAAAAGAGCACAGTTAAATCCTATGAAAACCGGGAAACCCGTGGCCGATTCGCGTAATAAAGACGAAATACATACAAAACACTGTTGATCGAAACATGCCGTTGTGCACCGATTCTAGAATCTGACAAATGCAGAGGCCAAGTGAGAGGATGGAAAGGAACACCGGAGGATCAAAAAGGCTGATGTCGACCCCTGGACACACCATAAATACAGTGCATCGGATTGAGCGTCATCAACCGGGCAAGGAGAGAAAGAAAAACGGAGAGCGGTATGACAAAACCGGAAAGTGCATTTGTGAGCTCACCACTCCATGTAAATTGGATCGAAAGGTAAGAAAGTTGCACACTCGAAACACCGCCGCACTTTGTTTTGCTGTGTAGTTTCCATCCTGCATTCCCGATCCTCGTTCCTCTGGCCCTCCACCAGCTTTTTTACTCTACATACATGGCTCTCCCTGTTCTTTCTCCGCACCCTCCGTGGTTGACAAATGCACGCGCCAGTGCACGTCCCCTCTTTTGTTTCCCCCCACCAAGGGCTTTTTGGGTCTTTACGAGGGACATATGATCACTGATGATACTTCAAAAATCAAAAGAAGACCACGCAATTGCAAATCGCCGATCGAGATGAGGGAAATAGAAGAAGAACACGAGAAGGGACGAACAGAAGAATTGCAGAAGAATGTCGGGTGTGCACGGCCAATCTTGTCCCCCATTTTGTGTACGAGATCTTTGTCGTCGTCACCACGGTGGCGAGCATTATCTGTTTGTTTCATCCTTTTCGTGATTGATCGTATGAAGACAGTGAAAGAAGGGGAAATAGCAATAAAACAGACACGCATATTGGATCACAATCCCATAACTCCTAGTTGCCACAGACGCGCCTTCCTTCTCCAGTGCTCTTTCTCGCTTTCTCGTTTTGTCGTGAGCTGCTCGTCGCTCCTTCCCAGTGACGTTGCTCTCTTGCTTACCCCTCCTTCCCAGCCCAGACCGATCGCCCGCTCAGCTGATTCCGTCATCACTTCGTAAAGTCGGGGCGTCGTACTTAGGATCAAACAACTGTCAGGTACGACCGTCCACCTTCCCAAACTTTGGCTGTTTGGTTCGGCTTAAGGCAGGTACCTATCGCATAAATCGCCCGCTATTCCTGCGTCTTGTCCCTGTACCTGCCTTGTTCCTGGCCAAGACTTACAGACGAATGACCAGCCAGTAGGTGTGCACTCAACGCAATCCATCGTAGCTTCCTTCCAGCCTTCCAGCTTGCCGAGCTTCCCCTCGACCTGGACTTGCACCTTCCTTAACATCGATCCCCCCCACCTCGTATTCTATTCTTGTCTTTGGGCTCTGTCGCTCTTCTATTCTACTCTTACCATGCAGCTCCTTCCGTGCTATGCCCTGCGCCGCTGACATCAGGAAAGCACGCTCGGGCACTTGCCAAGACGACGTAATCAATGCAGGCAGTCGTTTCACTCACTTTCAGAGTACGCTATACACACTCTTTTACGAATCCTCACACAACACCGCCTGCCAAATACAGCACGACTTGCTCCGAGCTGTGCCGTTGTCATGCAGCGTCTGTTGTTATCGTGACGGAAAAGTAAAAGTGCATTCGTATATTGCTTTGTCTCTGTACTGTGTAGTGTATGATTGTTTGTATTCGTTATTTTCATCCATATCTGTGCCCGTCTATCTATCCACAGTCCCGGAGTGTGTGATAATATGTGCAATATGCAAAGTGTGCTCTGAATGTGTAAATATATCCAAGGTCCTTCATCCATCTAACCCCCATCTTGTCCCCCATCTGTCCCCGATTTGTCCCTGATTTGTCCCCGAATTGTCCCCCATTTTGTCTCCTATTATTGTCTTCTATTTTGTCTCGCCACGCTTCTACCAATGCGGAGCCCATCCAATGTACATGGCAGACAGATTCGTCGCGTCCGTCGCCTGCTTGATCAGTTCTCGCGCCTGGCCTTCCACGCCCAGAGGGATTGTCTCCTCCAAAAGGAGGCCGTTGATCCGCCGCTTGATGTTCTTGACCACACTCTGCGGGTCCAGCTTGACTACGGGCGGCGGCTTTTGCCGCGCCGCTGCATGCTGCTGTTGTCCACCGCCGCGCGGGTCCGCCTGCAGGTCCAGCGTTGGGTCGTGGATAAACGCTTCGAGGACGGCCAGCAGCGTCTCTTCCTGCTCGCGCATCATTTGTAGTGTCAGCTCGCACGACCGCTGGAAGGGCCCGCGGTCGTCGCAGATGCCCATGGCTGTGCGCATGTTTTGCGTGAGTCGGAACGGCACGGTCTCGGGCTGCGTAAACAGCCGGCCCTTTTCAAACAGACAGTTGAAGTCCACGTGCATCACGCCGCCACTGTCTTCGTCTACCAGCACGTTCTCGCAGTGCCGGTCGCCCAGGCCCAGCACGGCGCCTGTCATCGACATCACTGCTGCCGACCGCGTGAATCGGAGTCGTGCCGTGAACCATGCTGCTGGATAGGGGAACCGCCGCATAAACCATTCTTGCAGGACTGGCGGGAACGACGGCAGCACGACCGTCGTAAAGGTGTTGACCCGCAGTTTGGGTGCGCCGGCTTCGGTCAGCATTTTCTGGATCTCGAGCGGCTCGGGCGGCCGGGGTTGAACTGTTGTGCGCCGCAGATCGTAGTACGGCCGCAGGATTTCTCTGAGCGTCTTGAGACCCAGCACCCATTCGATGATGCCGCAGTCGTCGTTGAGCGGCGTCACTGCATACGTCCGGATCGAGAGCTGCCGCCGCGTCGCTTCCGTGTCCTTGCGCAGTGCCTGGTTGATTTGTGCGTTGACTTCCATGATCCGCTGATCTGTCCGCATGTCGTCCTTGGGTTTGAGCAGAATATCGTACAGCCGTCCATCCGAGCCACGGATGGTGAGCTTGCGCGGCTGTGCCAGAGATCCCAAAATCAACACCTCGTCCTGGAACGACTGTATCGTAATCACGTCCGATGCAAAGGCATTGTGTGCCAGCAGCGCCGTGGCTGCCGCACTGTTGCTCGTAGAGCTAGTTGGCGCAGGTCCCGCTGTAGCCGTTGCTATCATGCCGGCTGCCGTATTCATTGCAGTTGAGACACCGCCCACCGGGGCAGATGCCGATGTCGATGCCACACCGCCCACAATGCCCATATTGACTGACCGTCCCGGCAACACCGCCGTCAGGCACCTTGCAATCGGCACCACAAGGTCAAACGACTGGTTCATCTTGAAGTTCATGTCCCGCGCCAAACTGACTGCCTTGGTTGAGCCGTTGGCCCGGTAGTTGCCCTTGCGGCCCACCTTGACAAGTTCGTCGGCTAGATTCACTCCCGACTTCAACACAGCCTTGAAATTGTCCGACGTGCCTTCTGCCATCGCCCCAATGAGCCTCTCAGCCGGCTTCTTGATCGGGTGCGTCTTGGGCCGCGCCGTCATCACGCCGAATGTGCTCCATGCTGCCTGTCGTGGATACGCGCGCACAACCTTGGTGATGATCTGCTCGAGGATCCGCGACACATCGCGGCGAGGGTGGTTGATTCGTGCCACAAGCTGCGGCAGCGATGTGTAGAAGATATACGCCGGTAGCCGTTCCACGTGCTTCAACAGCCGACGATGGAGGCTTGCCAGGACTTCCTCGCGCCGTTTCAGAAGGTCCGGCGCAATTGCCGCTTTCTCCTCGGGCGGCTTGTTGATCTGGGAGCCGAGCTCGAGCCACACCGTAAGAAACCGTGGCAACGTCATGTGGAGATACTTGGTGCCAAGTCGCGCCGCCCGCAGGTAGCTTTCGATTTCCAGCCGTGCGAGATTGCCGATCAGGTACGCGTCACTCTGCTCGTCCGGCTTGAGCGCTTGTTCCGATTCGAGCACCTTTTTGTAGTGCCGTCCCAAGAAGTAGTGGCTCTTTTCCCAGTCGCTATACTTGCTCGATAGCTCCTTGTAGCTCTCTCGCAAAGCCAACCGGGACGTCTCTCCGCTGGCATCCAGCCATCGTGTCAGCAGCAACCCTGCACGGGCAGCCAGTGGTGCTGCCTCATGTGTTGACCATTTTTGCCCAAACGAGCCAATGCCATCGCCCTCATTGTTGCCCGACAGCCCGCGACCGATAGCGATCCGCAGTTCCGTAATGGCCTGGTGTCTGCCGCCCCATGCCCACTGTCGCCGTGCATTCTCCACCTCGGCCACGGGGTCGCCGAGCTGCCGCGCATGTGCAATGGCCTTGAGGCACTCGCCGTTTGCGCCCGTCTTGCGTGCAAGGCGCGCACTGAGGAGCCACAGTGTCGAGATCTCCTTGTCCCCGTAAATCGGCCGCAGCGACTCCATGGCTGCCCGCTGCAGTCCGAGCAGATACCGCTTGTCGCCGACATCTTCGAGGAGGTCCAGTCGTTGTATCAGCGTGGCCAAGGCAGTTTGTGTCTTCTTGGGGCCTTGACCGCTGGACCGCCGCTCCATCACATCGGCCTCCAAGCGTGTCACCGAAGTAATTAGTCGAAGATCGGTGACTACGTGTGCCCGGAGCATGGCCTCGTGGCATGCTTGGAGCGACGTCGTTGTTGAGTACGACATGGACGACGCCACCCGGTCCACAATCTTGTCCAGCGCCTTTTCAAATTCCTCCATGTTTTGCTGTTGAAGATGCGACAGCGCATTGGCCACGCCAACGTTGAAGATGTCAAAGGTGTCGCCTTTGTAGATCGGTACCATTGCATCCAGTTTGTTCCACTGAAAAGTGGCCCACGATGCCTCCAAGGCCAGAGGTAGCACTTTGCTGATTGTGCCCGCAGGTGCCTCTTCGAGGTTCATGCCGTCAACTCGCGCCAAAAGTGCGTCTTCGTGCGTTAGTGTGCGTTTAAACCGATGTATAAACTAGAATTTAGACACTCACCATGATGCCCAGCCTCCAAGAAGCACTTCAGGACGCGTGCCTGGATATCGACATTATCTGGCTCCGAGCTCAGGTCAGACAGGTGCCATGTCGTCGCCGACTCCCACCGGCCAGCCTTTTGCTCAAGCAGGGCCTTTCGATATGTGTTCATTTCCACAAAACTGCCGACCTTGGACATGATGCCACCTAGGTAATCTGGGTCGTCGATCTGGGCGTAAATATCAATCATGTCCGACTCCGCCTTATCTCGCCGTGCCGTCTCTTCCACGTTGTCTTCGGGAACGGTGGCCATTGCCACGGGCTCGAGGAAGAACATGGCCCGCGCGTAATCTTTGCAGTAAAGCGCCTTTTGCGACAGCACTTCGGCAGGAAACGCCTCGATGAACCTTTCCATGTGTGCCACCCCCGTTGGTTTGTCGTGGTGGATGCAGCTTCGCAGCCAAACAAAGGCGTACTCGATCACGCGGAACACAGCGTCATAAAATAACTTTGCCTGTTCTCGGTCGGCAGCTGGGGCATCGTCGGGAGGCTGGTATTGAGAGATACGCTGCAGCTCGAGCATAATCCGCTCGCGATCTTCGTCGGTGCTACGAGTGCCCGTCACGACATGAACAACCATGTATGGCAACAGAAACTCAGCCACGGCCAGGTCGTTGCCTCTTGCTGTTCGTGACAGCGATTCGTACAGAATCTCACCGAAATGATTCTGCGGTTTCGCCAACAAATCGACCACGAGTGTCCTTAGCCAGTCGCCGTAGGTCCGGCCGGGTCGAAAAATAGGATAGCGGACCTGTATGCGTCCGGGTAGTGGAATGTGGTATTTCGAGACCAAGAGCGGGGACAGAACCACCTGGACCAGCTCTGGTAGAGCCTTCCATTTCTCGTAAATGCTCTTTAGGTCGCGGCCGCCCTGGTTAATGACGGCGCTGCTGATGCCGCACTTGCTCAAAAGAGTCTGGACAGCATAGGCGATCAGGCCCTGGCTTGTCGAATTAGTTGCAGACAAGAAGGCACGCGTCAGGACGTGCTGAAGCATATAGATGATAAAGTTCACGCTCTCCTCTGCCATGCGGAAATTGTAGATCACTACAAACGGCGGGTCCTTGGCAACAGCGCCGAGCCGGTTTGCGTCCAGACAGCCAATCAGGCCGATACAGGACATGCATGCCGACGCCAAGGCCGGTTCCGAGGAGCTGTATTTCGCAGAACAGTCAAGAAGAGCGCGGACAAAGTGTGCAACGGCCGAATCGGACTTCTCGCCCTGGATAGGCGCCTGCAAGAAATCCTGATTGTGTTGTAGGAATTCCTTGGCGTCTTCTAGGGCCACCCAAACGACGTCCAAATTCTCGTGGGTGATGCGCTGCGCAAAGAGGTCAATGGTCTGCATACCACCCAGCGGCTTGCGCAGCTTGTCGGTTTTGTTGTCTACACCCTTTTGCAGTTCAGGGATGTTAAGACGCGGCAACACATCAATCTTCTCAATGATGCACTCGCGGTGGCGACCATTCGGTTTGGCGAGAAGCCATTGCAGCATCTCCTGGCATTTTTCTTTTTCCCAGTCGCCAAACTGGCCCCAGTTCTTGCGGATGACGCAAAAGGTAGTCTCGACAAGTGTATGCACGTTTTCTTCGCCGACGTTCTGCACCAACGCGGCCCAACACGAGATGGCTGCACGACGGACACTGGCCTGCCAGCAAGCAGCATAGCCCGGATGATCGCCAAGGGCATCGAGGAGGAAAGCAACCACCTGCGGTCGGGCAACACGGATCTCTGAGCGCAGGTACTTGATGAGGATCTCGAGCGCCTCGATACCGTTGATCCAGTGGCAAAGGTGCCTCTTGCCTTCATAGGCACGAACATCGGACAGGCGCGTCGTAAAGCCGAGAATGTGTTGGGACAAAAAGTCAATGACGATCTCTTCATCCGTTTGCAGGCTGGTGTTGGTGTTCAACAAGCGCGCAATAGTGAGGATAGGAGTGAAGCCGATTCCTTCGATGATCTATTAAGGTCAGCATCAAGATGGGGCAGTGTATATTGTAAGGACATTCTCTTTTAAAAAAAAAAAAAAAAAAAAAAAACGCAGGAGACGCTTACACTTGGGAATCGAACAGGAGAGAGGGTGGGTTCGTAAGTGAGTTGGATGAACAGCTCGGCCAAAACGGGGACAGCCGCAATACCCATAATCTCGCGGATAGTGGCCGGGCCGAAGCGGGGTGAGAAGGTTTGAAAGCGCTCCATCAAGCCATCCAAGGCGCCGAGTTCTGTTGGCAGTCGAACCCACATGGCTAAAATAGACATGAGGTTGCTCTTGTCCATGAGAGTCAGCCAGAGCTCGTCACCGTCTCCACGGTACTCGGCAATCTTCCGAATGGCGGCTGTCTGACTTTCAAAAAGAAGGGATGGAAGGGCTTGGGACTGCAGGCGCAGTGTTAAATCTCGAGCATTGGTTCCGAAGAGATCAGAAATAGCGCTGGCAACGGCTGGCCGGTCAGCAATGTGTTTGACAATAAAGTGTGCCGTCTTGCGCCAATACGGCTCAAAGATCTCGTTTGGCGTGCGTCCAAAGTAAGATGCAAGATATCGAATCTACTTGCTGTTAATTTTCTGTCTTGCTGTAAGCGATTATAATTGAAAGCACCTACTTCCGATATGGCCTTGCTCCAGACAGGTATAAATTCGCTGTCAAGGTGTGACAGAAGTCCACAAAGCATCGGCCGAAGTTGATTCTCTGCAACAGCCCTTCATTTTGTCAGTAACTCGCTGTAGATAGCAAACTTATCGGCAGCCTAGTATATACTTACATTCCCATGTACATCCATGTCAGAGAACTTGTCTCCTGAACTGCGCAGTCACCGGTGGCCAGCATATGGTCGAGGCCGCTGTAAAAACGCCTTCTGTTTTTATCCATAACGGTCCTAGAGGCATCGCCTCGATCGCGGGCAAAGACACTGACAGATTTCCTACGCAAAGTTAGCAACGTGTCCCCATAACTATACAATGGTGGTTGGGCTTCACGCACGCCGCCTGGTCTCGGACTGCCTTGTCAGGACTATAGAGTTGGGCAGAGCACCACTTGCAGAGGTCAGACTGTTCGTAGTCTAGGAGCTCGTCTGTATTTGCATGCAGTGCCATTCGTCGGAGTAAAATCAGAGCTCGAACGGTAAGCGGGCCCGTGTGCGGCACGAGGTTGGTGAGGATGCTCTGAAATAGCCGGAACGCGCACTGGGCGTCGCCGCGCTCCTTTTCCTTGTGCCGTGGCGGCGTGTACGAGATGTCGAAGTCCTTGCAGGGCTTGCATACTATGGGAGAGTTGCTGTCGTCGGGGTCAGAAAGTGTCGCTGTATGGTCAATGGCACACGGGACCTGGCTGAGGAACTGGAGAGCAGAGCAGATTGTCTGTTCGTTCTTGAGATCGTCGCGGTCTTCCATCGCTTCGCTGGAAGAAAAGCATGGTTAGTTTGCAAGTAAGAATCTAAATATTTTCAATGAGTCGCCCTCACTCACCACATGGTCTTGAGCGTATCGCGAACACTGTCGCCCATCTCGACACCGAATTTAGTGCATATCCTGCTACGCATGTTTGTCAAGATCGGTACTGGGGCAGAGGATTCTGTCTTTCGCCTCTTGGGATTGCGTTCGCGGGTATCAGACGGATCATCGTTGAGGCTATGGGTGTTGTTTGGGACTTGGGGCTCGTCCGGAGCCGGCGCGGACTCGGCCACGGCCTCGGGCTGCGGAGAGGCATTGTGCGGCGGTTGGCTCATCATGGAGCGTCATCGGGCCTCTGTAGCATCTGCAATGAGTGATGCATGGGCCGGGGTTGTAAAGAGGCCGGTAATTCTGGATTGTTGTTGTGGTGTTTCTCGTTTTGGGTTGTTTTCGATTTTGCCCCAAATTATGGCATCATGTAGACTTCGGCAGGCGTTAATCAAAAGACGCGCCACCTGAAAAAGAAAGGGCGGCCCAGGATAAAGGATGCGAGTCGCGTGGTCACGTGAATCAATTTGATAGAGATGGCTTTCAAGGTCACACCCAGTGCGAGCCGCATTTTCCCGCCTGGCCCGGGCGTTTTGCTGGAGAAATTTAGTGCCTTCAGCGCATCAGCGACATCGAATGATTTCAACATCACAACTTTGCGAACTTTACGACATCATATCACCAGCCAAAGAAGCTAGGAATACGACTTACCACTGCCCACCATGCTTCCCACTCTCCGCAGATTGTCGTTTCAGAGCAAAAAGTACCGCTCAGCGGCCGACAAAAACACATTTGCGGCCCGCTATCGGGCGCATATGGCCAAGCACCCGTTTCTGCTCTTTGGATTGCCGTTCATGGCGGTTATTATTGGCGGGTCGTTTGTGCTGACTCCGGCGACGGCCATCCGCTACGAACGCTACGATCGCAAGGTGAAGCAGGTGTCTCGCGAGGACGAGCTGGGCATTGGCAAGTCCGGCCGGCGAGTGAACATGCGCGACGAATACAATGTAAGTGTGGGATTGGGCTGGAAGAGAATACAATGTTTCCGTTTATGGTCTTCACAGGAAGTAACTAACACTCTCGCAGAGACTGGCACACAAGGATCTGGACAGCTGGGAGCAGAAGCGGGTTGAGCGTCTCAAGGGCGAGAGCGACGGCGTGTTATAAACAGCTGGAAGACGTTTATAGACAACGGCCATCCGCGACATATCGATCCCCACGAGATGATCACGGAGCTAAGAATGCCAATTGGCCAAATGACGGCCGAGAACGCACGCCGGTGCCTGGCCGGCACGACAGAAAAGTTCAAATGCATAATCGGCCAGTGGCATCACGTGACACACGGAACCGAGCCGACCGACGGCACGTTAACGGCCACCGAGCAAGGCATGCGCTGGTAAACAGCGGTGTATGCGGTGTGTGCTGTCGTGGCATTGTCTCTGTGCGGGAAACAGGTGTACAGCGCCTGCAGATGTGCAGATGTGCACTCGGTCAGCTCAATTAGGACATGCAGGAAGAGAACGACTGCAAAAATGCAAAATACAGCAAATATGCTGGCTGCCCGCATCCTTGGACCGCGACAGCCTAACCGTGAGACAGGCCTACGAGGAGAATGAATAGGTCGCGGTCGGGTGACCATTTTGTGGGTGGCTAGCTGCTCATTTTTTTGTGTGGTGGGCATTTTGCTGTACTTTTTGTGGTGCGCATGTGACGATAGTTCGGATAGATGCATATAGATACAAAGAGCCTACACATAAATCCCACGATATGCACCAATGCGGTGCAGAGGCGAAAAATACAGCGAGTGACGTCCGCACCTGCCATGAAAGACCAAGTTAGTGACCCAGATGGCAGAATGGTCAAAGGGGGGAGGGGCGTTTGGTGCAAGCAGAATAAGAGTGCCCAAAATGGCCAAATTTGTGCCAACGGCGCCTTCCTGCACCACTACTGCACCAGGGTGCATTCCTCACGATAAGGACAAGACCAAACACACCACGGCTTTATTTTGCAACCTCATACAGCAGTGCAGTCTGTTTACTTTTTGCTGTTGACAATCGGCCCCCTTTCGAGCATACACTAATACAGCTGCGGAAATTTCCTGAGACTTGCGCGTCCAGTCGCCTTTATCGATCCTTTTGGTAATCTCTTCAACGAGGGTCAACGCGGCATCCATTTCCGCGCCCTGCCTTTACGCGCAGTTCCGCCCATTTCCCACCAGCCCCCTTTCGCTGAGCTCGCAACAGCAGAACAAGCAAGCAAGACGGGCAGACAGAGCCAGACTCAAAAGGGCACAGTCGGCCGCGAGCAGCAGCAGTAGCCGGACGTCATGTCTAACCAGCCGGCGCCGACCAGCTCGCCCCGGTCGGTGCCGCTCCGGTCAGCGCTTCGTGATGATTCGGATCGAACGCCGCCTTTGAGCGGTCTGACAAAGGGTAAGTCTTTTCCTTTTGTTCAAAGTATTAATTTGTGCTTTTTACTGTCTGCTTATCGTGCTCTGCTTTCTATCTGCGATTTCTGCGTCTTCATGTATATCCATTTTTGGCTTTGTGCCGTTCACAGTCTCCCTGTCTTTGTCCTCGGTCTGCCCTCAGTCTCCCCTCAATTCACCCTCAGATTTCAACAAAAAAGAGGTCATGTGGCCCACGATGGCCGACGCTCACTGCGGCAAGGCGTGGGGGCAGGGCACCACCCGTTGTGCTACATAGTGCCTTGTGTTGTTTGCCTTTTCAAGGCTTCACCTTCATGTTGTTATCATTCTTCTTTTCCTTTTCCCCTCCGCTTCTCTTCTCTCTTTCGTCGCTTGCATTATGATTCTTAAAATATTTTCATCTCTCCCTGCAATGCATATTGACAGCCTTCATCCAGCGGTGCAAATCGCCGAGCCGGACGTTACAGACGTTCTAGAGCCACCGCCCGCCGAGGACCTTCCGCCTCGCAAGCAGTTTCCTGCCACCGTGGCCAAGCGTCTGAGCGGACGGGCCGCCGTCTTACCCATCCCGACCTCTTCTCGCAACTCAGTCAGCAGCCAGGCCAGTCTGGATGGCCTCGCCACGTACATGACGTCGCCGGCCCAGCTGGCAGCTGACGATTCGCGCCAGAGTGCGTCGCCTATGATGCGACCGCACATCAATCCGCTGCAGCAGCATCACCACCAGCAACGTCACCATCGCGGGTCTGACCACGCCAGCGGCCGGCTCCTGGCTCAGATTAGCGAGTGGATTCAGCATGAACGCATCAAGAAGGCGGCGCGCAAGTCACGCAAGGTCCGGGCTCATGGCAGCCGTAACAAAAACAGATCGCCGCCGGCCGATGACAGTGGTAGCAAACGCAGCAATAAAACGACTCGCGAGCGCCGTGAGCGGGCCACAGATGTCGGCACCTCTGTGGCACCTGGAGATACCACGGGTGGCGCTACAGCTCTCTGCGAGGATGAGGACGAGGAGGCCGTGATTAGCCAGGATACAGTAGTAAGACACCACCGGGCGCCGTCGACAGGCTCGGCGTCGAGCGAGGTGTCTCTGGACAGACTGCAGCGCATTATCGATGACAACATGTCGGCGCTAGGCATCGACTCAATTTCCAACTATATGGGCGGTCTGCGTAGCGGCGGCAGTGGGTTGAGCCTCAGCGGCATGGTTTCCAGCGGCCGCCGCCACTCGCGTACCGTGCGCTACCAACCTAGCCGTACCGCCTCCTCTGACACCGAGTATATGGACGGCGATGTTCTGGTGCCTGGCTGTGATGCCGTTCTCGACAACTCCAAGACACTCAAGTATTCAACGTCGACCACCAACATTCCCCTGGTGAGCAGCAGCCGTGCTGCTTCTGATGCCGGATCCATCTCGAGCCGGCGTGAGGACAAAGAGCGACAGGCATGGTACAAGTTTAAAAACGAGATTATCCGGCTGGCACACACGCTGCGCCTTAAGGGTTGGCGCAAGGTGCCGCTTGACGCCGGGGAGACGATTACCGTTGAACGTCTGAGCGGTGCGCTTACCAACGCGGTCTACGTCGTGTCACCGCCTGCCGATCTGGGCGGCGGTAACCACGACAGCAGTAACCAAAGCCACAGCGGTGGCAGCGGGGCAGGAATGTCACCCTTGGTCACGCCGGCTGGCATTACACCATCGAGCAGCACC
Source organism: Sporothrix mexicana (assembly GCA_021396375.1). Lineage (NCBI taxonomy): Eukaryota > Fungi > Ascomycota > Sordariomycetes > Ophiostomatales > Ophiostomataceae > Sporothrix > Sporothrix mexicana. Next base: position 87,342 of record WNYC01000022.1, on the reverse strand, counting down.
CTCAGTCTGTCTGGCGCCGGTGCCGGCGTAAATGGGGGCAGTGGCAGCAAAACTGTTCTGCCCAACAAACTGCTGCTGCGCATCTACGGTCCCCAGGTTGAGCACTTGATCGACCGCGAAAAGGAACTGGGCGTGCTTCGACGCCTGGCACGCAAGAAGATTGGCCCGCGTCTGCTGGGCACTTTCGGCAACGGCCGCTTCGAGCAGTTCTTCACGGCGACGACTCTGACGGCAGCGAACCTCCGCGAGCCCGAGACGTCCAAGCAGATTGCCAAGCGGATGCGCGAGCTGCACGACGGCGTCGAGCTTCTTGAGGAGGAATTGGATGCGGGCCCTACCGTGTGGAAGAACTGGGACCGCTGGCTAGACACGGTCGAGGCCACAATCACGTTCCTCGATCAGGAGGTGCGCCTCGGTGCCAAGCGCGACCGTCTGCAGCAGCAGGCTGCCAAGGACGGTGTCCCCGTCAATGCCGACGATCTGCCGCCGCAGACGGGCTCATTCATTGATACGTGGAAATCAAGAGGCTACGTGTGCGGCGTGGAGTGGCCCAAGTTCAAGTTGCTGCTCGAAAAGCACCGCGAGATGGTCAAGAAGTACTATGGCGGCTCGCGTAAGATCCGGGACCGCCTCATCTTTGCCCACAACGATGTACGTTTCCCACTTTCCGCTGCTTCTATTCTTGCTTTATTTATTCCCCCTATTCCCCTTATTATCCTACTAACCAACAGACCCAATATGGAAATATTCTGCGTGTCCGCCCCGACGAGCGGTCACCGCTTCTGCAGCCCGAGAATGAGCACAAGCAGCTCATCGTAATTGACTTTGAGTATGCCTCGGCTAACCTGCCGGGCAACGAGTTCGCCAACCACTTTACCGAGTGGACCTACAATTACCATGACAGCGTCGCCTCCCATGTTTGTTTTCCCGAACGCTACCCCCGTCCCGAACAGCAGCGCCGTTTCATCCGTGCCTACGTCGACCACCGTCCCGAGTTCCCGCACCAGTGCGCCAGCAGCACTCCCCGTTTCGGCCCCATGTCACTGCCTCCCTTACCGCCTTTGATGGAGCAGCCGCTGTCTGATCCTTCCACCGGCAGTGCGGCCTCGGGCACGGCTTCGGCCCCGCCTACACTCCAGTCCTCTCATGCACCGCCCACGGCGTCGTCGGCCAGCTCTATTGTCGACTTTATGCTCGACGCCCGCGCGCCGCCCGGTGGATGGATCGAGGAGGAGCACCGCCGCGAGGAGTTGCTGGAGCGCCAAGTGGACGAGCTCATGGAGGAGACGCGGCTGTGGCGCGCCGCCAACAGTGCCATGTGGGTGGCTTGGGGCATTGTGCAAGCCAAGGTGCCCGGTTTTAGCCTGCCGCCCAAGGAAGGGTCGACCACATCTCTTCTGGCCGATCACGATGACGACATTACAATTGACGGCGAAACTACGGTTGAGGGCAGTGATGCCGCCACTAACATTGGTGGCGATGACGCCGACGCCGACGACGGCGATGCTGCCGAGCCTGAAGAAGAGTTTGACTACCTGGGCTACTCCCAGGAACGTGCATTCTTTGTGCTGGGCGACTGCATCAAGGCCGGTCTGCTGCAGCTGGACGAGCTGCCGGAAGACGTCCAGGCCAAGGTGAAGATTATTGATTTCTAGGGGGATAGGGGATTTTGTTTTCTGCGATTTTTTATTATTGAGGGTGCTGCGAACATAGACAACTCTCACACGCCTAAGCTTCATCTGCCCAACGCACCCCATAGCGAAGAATTTAATTTTTGGTTCCAGTTGGCCTTTTTTTCTTTTTTTTTCTTTTTTCTCTTTTCTCATTCTTACCCTGGTTTATCCTTCCTCTCCCGATATTTCGTCCGTCTCATCTGCCGACTGTCGCCTTTCGTCGATGTCGCCTTTCTTACTCGTGATGCCTTGCATCTTGCAGGCCATCGAGTGACCGTAAAGTCAGCCGGTTTGTTTCTGCCTCGTTGATATTGTTTCATATACACGGCTCCTCTGCACTCCTATTCTTTGCAGTCTCCATTTGTCCCCGTTTTTGTCTCCATCCCGTCAAGGCTTCTTCTTCTTCTCCCAAGCCTCTCTAAGCTGTTCCAAGTCAGCCGGGACAAGTGTGGCCACAGGCGGCCATTTTGGCCACCCCACGGCCACATCCGGCCGCAGATGGCCAAACGCGGCCATTCCCTCGGAGCCCCTTCAGATGGTGAAAGGGGGAAAAAGGGAAAAGGGAGTATGGGTTCCTATAGAGTCGATACATGGCAGCTCAGCGGCCGTATATCGAGGCCTAGTGATGGGCATTGCACATGATGCGGCCCGCATCGAAGCCTGCATTGAAACCACATCAGCCTCCTATTCTTCTTTTTGTACGTCATTGTCTTTTCGGCTACAGTGTGCCTTGCTTCTCCCTATCTTGGTCCTCCCCCCTCCTTTCCCCATCCTTTTCCCGGTCCTTGATCACAAACTCGGCTCACAACCACTTCTTTCTGTCTTGCTGCCCAGCTCTCGTACCAACAGCCTTGCGGCACTGGCCGAGACCTCCGGCGGCCGTCTTTCCTAGTGCACTTCTGCAGTTATGCTTTTCCGCAGCTTTGCACTGCTATACTTGTGCAGCCAGTCGTTCTGCAGTTTTCTTGCAGCTTTCTTGCAGATTGCGGTTTTCGTTATGCCACCACAAACACACGAACCAACATTACGATCTGCAGAAACAGACAACGTCTTAGTGGTCTGACCCCCGGTCTTCTCGGGCTCTGGGAGAAAGGAAGAGACAACCTGGTGAAAATGTCAAAGGGAGCTAGGCCCAGTACCCCGGGCGTCTATTTGCGCGGCTGTGGTTGGCTGTTTTTCTCCTTCACACTAAAAATTGGGTTCCGGAGACTGTCCCGTCTTCTGCACATCCTCCGTTTACTTATTTACTATTATCCCGTGCCTGTGCAACCACTTGCTTTATCCCGTGTACAGTGAGCTTCCCCCCTATTGAGCTTGCATTTCTTAAGTTTTGTCCCCGGATACGAGCCCTGTGTGCAATAACGCCAGCATCACCCGTTCAATCTATCTATACTTCCATACTTTTGTCTTTCTGGGGATTTCAATATCATAGACTCAACTCGTTGGCCCTTCTCTGCGCGCTTGCGGTTAAAATATGGCAGGAAAGCGATTGGCCCATAGGCCAGAAAGGAGATTATTAGAGGGAGAGGCATATTCCGAGCAAGTGGAAAGTCCCGTTGAAAGATGATAACAAATTACCAGATGCCGTGATTCAAAATTGGCCTCAAGAATTTGCCAACAATATTCTGCCTAGCGGATCAAAGGCGACCTTTTTCGTTACAAATGCAGAGAATGTGGTCTGATAAAATGAGGCCAGCATACAACGGGGTCGAATCTTGGCCAGTGGTTTGTTTTCTGGTCGCTTTTATGGTCGTCTCAAAGAATGCAAGCGGCGAGGGGGGCAGTAGTAAGAAGACTGTTGAGCCGATGCGACTAGGACGTGTGGGAGATAAACCAAAGCAATGTCAAGGAAATTTCTAGTATATGAATATATGAGAAAAGGTCTCTGGTTCTGTTATTTTGCCCCCAATACCGAAAAATCCACAGTCTAGAGTAACAAAATAAATGGGTTTTATCTGGAAAAACAATTAATGAACAAAAGAGAGTCAAGTTGGGGCAGCGTCTATGGCGTCTGTCATCTGTTTTTCGTCGCCTGTTGCTCGGCGAGGACGGGGAACATAGGACGGCGTAGAATTCGCCGATGCTTTGTACAAAAGCATGCGTCTGTGGGATACGACTCTAAAAAAAAAATAAAAAAAAAAAAAAAAGCGCTGGCACAAGAGCAACAGCACTTCGTGACAACGGCCTGATAACTAAATAGGAAAGCGAGCGTGTTAGCTGAGGGATAGTATGGATAAATCTGAATAAAATAAAGACAGAACGAACTCACGCGAAAACACCAACAGAATCGCATCCGAGGAGGGCTTCCCAAAAGGGACATTGAAAAAAGTCTGGCGCTAAACCACAGGCCAGGAGCCAACCACGCGAAGTCTGACCGCATGCATGTCCGATGCAGGTCCATGTGGGCTGCATGCTGCCCTTCCCTTTTCGGGGTCTTCGTGATTCCGAGGGATGAAAAAAAATTACGGCACAAAGTTAACTTCTTTGTTCTGGGCCTAAGATATTTCATTGCAACCCATACTTGCATTCTCGTACCTGTACGAGCAACGCCTATGTCTGCTGCACACCATAAACAGCACGCCGCGAAAACAGAAGCTAACAGATTCTTATACATGTGAGGGTAGCAGTATCTGACACCTCAAGCAAGGTCAGGAAAGTTTAGAAGGGACTCGGTCGGCTTACTCCCCGAAGGATGCTCGTCCTTTGATATCTTGAATCTCTTTATGGTGTGCATATACACAGAGGCACGGACGTGCGTACAAAGATACGGGTGATTGCACTCTGTCTCCAGAAAGCAAAGACACCCCTGGTACGGCCAGACTTGTGACAGCGGCTGCAGCTACTGTGGTTAGAGGCGAGAAACAAAATAAAAGTAAAAGGCTCCCGGGTCAGGCACAGAAACGACGTGGACAAGGGGACAAGATACAAGATACACTAGGAAATGTGACGGTGCGACGCTGTGACAGGAGCGATGTGATGAGAAAAATGACAGCCGAACCCCCAAAACCCACAACGGGCCAGCCAAGACATGTGGGAGAAAGGATCCACGAAAGTATACATAGTAGATTGTAGAATAGGTAATAGCTTTTGAAGAATAAGAAACACGGCCGCCCGTCAGAGAAATTCGTGTTATTTCTTTATTATGCTCTCGAGAGGCACAGAGCTCTCTCACAACAATCAGCGGAAATTGTATCTACTTTGGGCAGAGATACAACGATAATATGGATGTACAAAGACATGAGCCCGCCGTCTGCTGGGACTTGCGAAAGAAAGAAAGCCTGGTCGGGCCGTGGGCCTCGTTTCGTTTCAGCAGCGCCCATTGGTCACGGGACGCGGGATGGGAAGGATGATGGGAATAAGTCTGGAGTAATACTGTCTCAGCGAAAAAGACGAGGGAAAAGAGAGGAAGAGACAAAAGCACTCACGACCATGCTTGAGGCTCGTGACTCCTCCACGACTTTCGTCGGCCAGACTCGTCTCCTTACATTGCAACAAATCCGAAGACAGGCTGGTTGAAAGAGACCGCATTCTCATGTGGGTTTTCTTCTTGAAGTTGTCTTCAATTTCTGGTTGCGAGTGGACCCGGCAAGGACAAACGCGGAATTTATGGACATTCAGACTCGAACTCTCCGGATTTGCTGTTCTCATTCAGCCCTTTCACTTAGATGTCCCACCAGACAGCCTACTCTTCAAGCTTCGATACTCTTTACGACATTTTAGACGCTCGATGCAAGTGCGGCAGCGAGGGCCATCGAGAAAACGCAACCTGGGGGCAGAAAATGAATGTGCATGCGATTTGCCGAATGGACTACTGGCCAGGGCGCCTGTAGACGAAGTTCTGGTTGATGGTGTCTCTTGCCTTTTGCTTGCATTTTCTGACTTCTCTTTTCCAGAATCTTTGGTCCACATGGGGTCGAAAAACGACCTAGAGAAGCGGTGCAAGGACCATATGGGGCCAGAAACCCCTGCAAAGCAGATATACGAAGTACGACATAAGAGATTGATCAGGCGAGTATCGTTTAAGGATTTTGTAAACGATGGTGACAGGACTAGGCTTGCACATAATTTTTGGACATAATATCACATCACATAGACAGAACGCGTGCTGGAAGGGTACCGTAGTGCACATTGGGCGCTAACGCTAGCGGCCGCAGGAGATGGTGGAATGACCCGAAGCTAAACCCTGAAGTTGCGGAACACTCCGTACCTTCCTGTTTAGTGAGCCTGTCTAAAATACCTGTAACTGTATCCCTTCTCTACCAGTCTTTATCATTCGTGCTTATTTTTCCATGATTTTGAGCACCTTTTTTCCCCTGTCAAGTCCATTTTTGGTGAGCGTGTCTTTCCTCCAAATGATGCACACAGTCGTGGTTTCACAACACCCACATAAAGTGTGGAGTATGAAAACGGCATGAACGGTGTGACAGAACAAGAGATGGGGCAAAATGCGTGTAAGTGGTTGGACAGCCTCGTCCTCGTGTCGCTTGGTCAATGTACGCTACCTCTTTATCACCACGCTCTATGCTTTACACACAAGACGACATCCACCCTGTAATTACGGGTACAACGGAGACACTTTCCGGCAGGTAGAAGAAGAGCAAGCGGGGGCGTCGCTTTTACACAGTACTTGTCTATGTCACCATGTACGGAGTAATGCATTCGTATTGCACGGATTCCTGCGCCATAAGTTTATCAGAATTGAGCATCTCATTGTGGACCAATTGAAGTGTATATAAAAACAACAGGTGCAAAAACAAGTAAACCAACAGGCTGTCAGACGATGATAAACGCCGCGTCTGTCCATCTTGGTTCTGCCTTCGCCCCCAGCGGACATTCAGACAAAGAACATTAAAGTGGGAAAGGGAGAAAAAAGCCGCGATAGTCGACGGCAAGAGCGACGACGGAAGCGAGAAAATTGGCGATGGAAACGGGGAGGCGTGTGACTTACGAAGCGCGCGAAAGCAACGGCAAGTTGATCTATTTCCCTTTCTCGCAGAAATGGGGGTTTAAAGAAGAGTGGTGTGTATTTGCGTGCGGCTGTTGGCCCTTGCGTTGAAATGTGTCTTTCGACCCCAAGACGTGCGTCTGTTTGCCGCCGTGCCTGCATATCGACTGCACATCGACTTCACATCGATGCACTCAACTGCATTAGAGTGTATTCGACATCAGTTCACCCTAACATCGTGTGCACACCATCTGTGACTTTTTTTCTTTGTTCCACACATTATCGTCGCACCTGCAAGCCAGTCAGCCGCGCTTGTATGCAGAGCAACGCCAACAACAGATGAAAGATCATCCGTCGGATGCTGTGCTCCTCTCTTTACCCGATTGCATCTGACAGACGGCAAGTACAAACGGCACGATGGCGAGATGATAATTTATCTTACATGACGGGGAGGACAGAAAGACGGGATGCGTGTGGCGTTGCATGGGAAAGGGCAAGTTAAGCGCGCAGGTTCTTTCTTTCGTTTGACATCTTTGTTCTTGTTTTTTTTGTTTTGTTGGTCTGGGTCCTATCCCGGTTTTTTGAAAACCTGTCGACCAGGCCTCTTCGACCGTGGGAGTCTTTCTGCTTTTCTGAACCGACACCCGGTGGCATGTGCATTTCATCAGGCAATAAGATGCCAACACAACGGGCCTGTGAGCACGAACTGACCGGCCTTCCTTTTTTTTTGTCATGTTGTTTCTTACTTTTATTTGAAGTCCCTCTTGCCGCTGAAGTGATTTGCAGTCACTATTTCGTCACATTGCATGTCGAATTTCTTCATGCTTTGGTATGCAATACCTGTACGGATCTCACTTTGAAGTATTACGAGTGCTTGTTCATGGCCAGACATCTCGGCCAACGGCACTAGCAATCAATCTGCGTCTGTCTGCCCGCCGGTCCCCGCTGCTTGACGTCGGACTTTTTCGTAGTTTCGTGCTCCCTCTGTACGTCGTAGTTTGGCAGTATCGTAGTTTGGTCATCTTTTGTCTTCTGGCTGTCTCGTTTCGTTTTTTGGTGTGCTAGCCCGCATGTGCTTGTTCGAAACCTGCATGCGCCATCCCATGCCGGGCGTCTATTTCCCCTTGTTTTGTGGACCGAACCATCCCCATGCGGCTGAAGAGAACGGCGTGTTTTCACCCCGGCCGGCTCTGGTTGCCACAACTGGCCTATCACAACGAGTGCTTTCACTGTCAGCTCTCCACCCCGACCACTTACACCTCGTCGGGGTACAGAGTACGACGTACACGGCCTTTCAGCCCAGCGTCTGCACGCGTCTTCGTACCAATGACCAACCACAGCTCGCCATTGGAACGACCAGAGAGTGTCAAAGGCATCGAGGGTGTGTCGATTGACAGCATTTGAGGCTACGAAGTACACCGTTTTCCCGTATTTCGACGTTGTTTGTCCATTCTTAGCCTTTGCACTCCCCCCCCCCCCCTCTTTCGCAGGCTTTTCTCCAACAGTCGATTTGTGCCCCCCTCCTCCAAGATCTCTCGTTCTTTCAACCCCATCTGCCCCTGATCAAGTCGCTCGAAGGACTCGGCACTCGCGCAATCCTTCGTTCCTTTTAGCCCCCGTCCCTTCCGATCGCAGCCCATATCGTGCTTCAACGGTCGACTGTTGTGGGAAAAAAGCCCGTAGTCAACGGCACCAGACAACGATCATCGAAAGGATTCGAGAAATAAATAGACATGCTATGCTTGGTCAGTAGTACGACGTACCTCATTGCTTGTTCAGGGACGCCACATACATGAAAATACAATGTATTTCCCGTAAGTCAACACCAAACGTGCAGTGCAATACACTAATATTTAATTCTCCATGCCTTGCACCCTCTTTCCCCCACACTCCGAGTAAAATCCGCACATTGTACGCATTATCCTCGCGATGTTATATCCATGCCAACCCTCCAGAAAAGAAAAATCACCCAGGCTTGCCAGTTCCGGTTACAACGTAGCCAAACAAGACGTATCCTTGTCTACATACCATTCGCGCCTAGAAGAACACGGACAGTAACCATGAACACGACCATAACCATAGCCAAAAGTCCAGGCTTTGCAGTTCCCGCGGCCGAGAAGACAGGGGCAGCCTTGACAGATATCACTCTGTTCTCTGTTTTTGTTTGTGCCTTGTCCCTGCACTCCCCTCTGCATATCCGACGTACCGATGGCCGAGTCTTTCTTACCAAAGTAACCATTTCTAGGCGCGGTGAGAAGCGCCTTTTTTCTGGCCACTTACGGAGTATATTTTCTCCCATTGGTTTCCTTTTACACCCCCCCTTTTTGTGTGTTGTGTCGACTCAACACGCCCTCTCCCATGTTATCTTTGCCAACTGGGTATCACATCGTCCTTTCTTTTGTTCTTTCACACTTTATATACTCTCTCTCTCTTCTCTCCATAGTCAGCCGAGCTGCGCTTGTGAAGTTCCCTGAATTTGCAGCCAACGGACTTGTCTGAGGGGGCGGTTCTTATCCGCGCTTCTATGCACGACGTGTGTATGTCGGCAAGGGAGAGCTCGTCTTGCGCGTAATACATTGTTACTTTTTGAAATCCTGTAGTTGCTCTATCATCCGTCTTTTTTTTCAATCTACCGTAGTTCAAGTCCAATCCTCTTTGCCCTCTCTTATTAAAGAATGAGACTGAATTAGCCAAAGATTTTGCATGCTGTATTGCAGCACCGGCCCTTGATGACCTGGGTCATTGCATCGGCTCTGGTCTCCTGTTGTGGTCTGGCCTACATCGTAAATGGCATGGCCTTTTTTTTTCTTCTCCTTGTCTCCTTTAGCGGCTTCTGCAATGTTTCCTGTGTTCGATGTGGTGGTGAGCTTGTGTTTTGCGTTTTGCAGTTGTGCTGCAGGGGTCAGGCCTGTAGGGCGTCTGGCCCACGGAAGCGAACTAGGGCGCTTTTTCTCCAACCTTTGACTTGTCCCGTCTTTGAGAGCCTTCGTCTCGTTCTTGGAGTTTGTTGATTTTATCAAATTATGCATTTTTATTTCCCTTCGTCGTTCGCTCTTTCCTATATTCACGTCGTAACGGAGCTAGCCTTACAGTCCCGGCGGCCGAGCAAGGCCTGTTGGTGGCCCTTGCCTGGCCCAAGTCAGCCAACTGCACTTGCATCTTTTACGCACACACCCTTTGTTCTATTGCTCTTTCCAATTTCTCAACGTTCCGCCTTGCTCCTGCCTCGACATGTTCATAGACGCCATTATGGCGCTTCTGCGTTTCTACAAACGGGGCAAGAACGGTTTAGCGCCACTTGCCGCTTTTTTGTACAAACCATTCTCATGGCAAGAGCAAGACCTGCCTGATGAGGCAACAGCGATGGGGCCGGCCGAACGCAGCTTCCTTCATGAACTTGATAAATAGAGGCAAGCCGGCTCCTTCCACATTCTGTGCAATTTTCGTCCTCATGTTGGACTTTTGTTCCCTAGCCATTTGTCAAAGGGGCTAGATTCCCATCCTAGAGCCTCAAAACACACTTCTTCTCCTTCATCCCATCTTCCGTCACACCATCACCATCGCCTGCCCTTCTGGCTACGAGAAAGCATACCGCATACATATACGGAGACCAACCAGCCTGTCATGGACTGTTATTTTCATCCTTTTTCGTTTTAGCCGTACTGCCATTTCCTCGTTTTGATTTCTTCGAGCATTCCCTCTCTTCATTTCCCCCTTTATCTCTCCTCCTCGCCCTCCTGCTTCCCCTTTCTTTTTCATTTGTTTGCCCATCTTCCCATGCTATCAAAGCCCTTTATGACGGACGTGGCGTCCCCCGGCTGCCAGTCTTGTCGCCGGATCTCCACTGAAAATGGCCCATCTAAGAGACGGAGGCCCCCCCATCACCGTCTTCTCCGACAACAATGTTCCAGGTCAAGTTAACCTCGCCCAGATCGGCCATCCGCGTACGACCGTGTCGTCTCTTCGAATCGATACCTCATCTCCATTGCGTCCAGTATCATCACCAATTCCCAATCCTTACACTGGCTTTGAACTCACACTCCAGCGCCATCCTTTACGAGATGTGCCTTACTGGCCACAGGAACTGCAAAGCAGCAGCCACCACGACAACTACCACAGCCAGAATCGGACCCAAAGCCAACAACTACAACAACAAGACGCCCCGAATGACAGTCCCCAAAATCTGTCACAGCAGGGACAAAGCGATCAACGCCTGCAACAGACAACAGAGCCCCCAAGGGCTTTTGCTTTACCCAGGCACCAGAGTCTCCGGGCAGAAAATTTTCAACAAAATCACAGCCCAACCAGGGAGAGGATGCGACGAAATGGCCCGTTTCCACCCCCAGTGCCTCCTGCTTCGATTTCTCCCCATCCAGATCACTCCATGTACCCTTCGTACACGTTCATACAGCGAGATCTCGAGATTGTGCGCGACCGTAATCGCCACCCTCCGACACCAATCACGGCGGTTGCAGGGTCAAGTAGAACAGTCTCATCCCAAGCACAAGCCGCTTATGGCGTTGGTTCTCGGGCTTCTCTCTCACTTGATGCAGGGAGATCTTTGTCATTTCAGTCGGGCAGTTCATTGCCAGAAGAGCCCATTTCTGCCAAGCGACATCGTCAGTCTCCTGAAGTCCATGCGACTAGCTCCCGATCAGTGTCCCTCCATCAACAGATCATCTCGAAACGCCAAAAAAGGACGCATACTCCTCACGATACTGCACGTTTAATAAACCCATCAACTCCCACATCTAATCCTGTTCAATCAATCGCGCCATTTATTTATCACTCTCCGCTGTTGTCTCGTGGGTCGTATTCTTCGGTCTATGGTGGGCATCGGATGGTCCCGGACTCTCCAATGCCGCCACCGCCGCATCCATCAGCCAACTTCCTTCCTTTCCTTCAGCCAGTGCCAGCCTCCCGCAAAAGAGGAAGTCCAAAGACGACAACCAGTCTATCGAGCGCCTCGCCAGGCCGGCAGGCTAACGGCATCAACCGGGATATTCCTCGTACACAGGCGCCTGGTCTCAACTCCGCACCAGGTGCAAGTGACGCCTCCCAGGCGAGCAAGTGAGTCAGATAAACCCATCCTTCCCATATTTTCCTGAGTGAAACAATCTAATCCAAATTTGCGACTCGCCTACAGAGATACTATTGAAATAAGATATCTGCCGCAGACATCATTCAGAGCAAGCTTCAAGGTCCCCCATCTGAACCTATCCCAGAAACGTCCACAAACCAGTGGTTCCATCTCCTCCTCTCTGACTACGCCAAAAGCATCTGCATTTGTCAACCAGGGTCCAAGTGTTGACGGACGGGAGGACGGATACACCGGCCGTTGGGGAGGCCTCGAGAGCAACGATACTTACAGCCTCAACAAAGCGATCAGTGTCAATAGCAGCGATCGAGACAACAGAGACAACCCCAATTCCCGCCAGTTGCCTCCTGACTCAATCCCCTTGGTTCTTCCATATGGACGTGCGACTCCGGTAGTGCAGCTCATGAATCAATCTCCCTTTGTTGGTATAATACGCGAAGTGGTCGAGAGAGCACGCGCCCAGCCTGTCCATCAGCCAGAATCACAGTCAACCCTGATACCAAGCGAGAATGATGTCTTCATGGACTCGTTTGACTCTGGTGTACCTCTGTCTCACGACAGCACTAATATACAGCCAGCAATCTCGCCCATCGACCATCAACCACTACGCCGAATATCACACGCCGAACCTCCCGATGTGTCTGCCCTCGTGTCATGCGTTGAGAAATATTCCGCCCACATCCAGGCCCTATATCAGATCATGACACCACAACACCTTGCCCATCTTGTTGGTAGCTTTCTACATCGCTACGAGATCATGAGGCAACAACCGCAGCCGCGGCAACAACACCTGGGCAATTTTGCCAATTATGATCCTCTCCAGCCATGCGTCGAGTTGGCCATTGAGTATCTGGTCTTTGCACTGGGGGGCCTTTGCTGGTCCAAGTGGGACAATACAATATTTGCCTCTGCTCCCTTGTTTGCGAAACGGGCAACGAACATTCTATATCAACTGTCACTGTACCGGAAGTCAGCCTCCGAAACAATGGATCATACAACTCATGTCAGCCGACAAATGCGCAATTCACATATCCGAGCACGCAGTGACGGGTCGGGTCCAAGCAGTATAAATTCAATATTTGCTGACAACAACCCTGGCGATATCAGATTCATGCAACAGCTCCCACGTCCAGTAGACACACCACATAGTGCCACTTCGGTACCTGCCCCCACGCTAGACTTGGCTCGCGCCTACCTTTTGGCAGCATTGCTGTGCGGACAATTGGCTCGCATTCGTGATGCTGCCGGCCACGTCCGTAATGCCGGAACTACCATCCGCATTCTCCTTCACCGGCCCGGAATGTCTTTGCTTAACTACAAGCATTGTCCACACGTGCTTTCAGAAGAGGAGAAGCAGCTGTCTGCCCTCTACTGGGCCTGTGTGCAGCTAGAGTTGTAGGTATTCATCTGCATATTTCCATCCCAGCCACAGTATCACTAACAGTCAAATCTTCAGCGAAATCAATGCAGAGGCTGGCGAGCTACCCTCTGAGCTTCTTCAATATCAGGGCATTATTCCAATGCCCAATCTTGACTTTTCGAGATTCTCACACAACACCACCGACGATACAATGATGGTCGACATGGAAGTTCTAACGTCGGGGGCGAGCGAGAATAGCCACGTTGCCATTGGCGGATTCAATATGCAAATCCTCCTGCGAAGACATCTCAACAGCATCTACTGCGCTGCGTATAACGGGCTTGGCCTGCAGCTACAAGAACAAGGGCGCAATGTCAAAACAGCCATCTCAAGCCTTCGGCATCAGTTCGACGATATTTTATTTGGTCGGACAACGTTGCCCCACACAGAAGACAGCGCCCGAACAGCGCGGGCATGCTCGGCCTATTGGGAGGCCAGGTCATATGGGGTGCTTCCCAAGCTGCTGAAGCCCCAGTCCCAGGCTGACATGGGCGAGATGCGAGAGATCGTGTTCAGTATGACGGAGACGATCAGGGCGTACCATGGCTTAGAGGCCAACCGCCTTATCCTGCCCAATGCATTCGGGAAAGAGATGCTGTAAGTCTGGGTTTCTTTATTTTCTTTGAGTAAATCTTTTTGGACGTCTTTTTCTCACGAGGCTCGCAATCATGCCCGGTTCTAACTGGCTCTTTTTCCAGCCAATGCCGATACTTGTTGCTGCTTTATGCAGCTTCACGCGCCCTACCTGGTCTGGCAACTCATCTCGACGATGGTACTCTGGCTGAACTGATTGACCGCACACTGCTGTCATTTCGAAAACTTCGGACAGTCCATAACATTCAGGAAGCGGCTCAGCAAGTGCTCAGGGCGATGCGGTCAATGCTGCAGCCACACAGGGACCACGTGAACTACGCGAACCATGCGAGCCAGACACGACCTGGTCAGTGTGGCACAGCCATAACACCACCAGCAACAGCAACCACAGCGGCAGCCGCAGCCGCAACCGCAACAACAGGCGGAGGCGGTCCAGTGTTGCACGGCCCGGGCTCATTGCCGGAGCTATCTCTGTATTGCCCGTCATTCACGACAGTCCCAGGGATCGCCTCCGGCATTTCAACAGCGAGCACGATGGAGTCGTTCATTTCATTTCCAACCCCTAACTCCCCCCACCACTTCCCGTCTTCTGCACTTACGTCTCCGCAGCATTCTCCCAGCGGCTCGGCCACGTCGTCGTCGTCTTCCCCGCACTCGGCCACGTTTGTCTCAGGCAGCATGCCGTTCCGGCCTAGACAAATGACCGCTCTTGCTTCGGTTTCGGGCCCGGGTTCCATGTCGCCAGGTGCATTCCTCACACTCCCACCAGATTCAACACAGCCGCACACACCATTTTCCGACACGCCCGACTTTGACGGATTTATCAACCACCTGGGACTGTCTAGCCCCTGGGCACAAGGCTGAAATAGTGTGTTCATTTGTAGTTTGTAGCACTCATTTCATCCCTCCTTCTTGGTTCTATGCTTTATGCTTTTTCGTGTTTTTATATCATGCCTCTATATCCCCTTCTCCTCGCCCACTGTTACCTTCCTTTCATTCACTTTTTGGGCTTTATGGTTTTTTCTCTCTTTTTTTCATTCTCGCAAGCCCAACTACATGTTCAGTCTTGCAAGACAATACTCCGTATGCCATCACGGCATCGTGTCTTATGCTTCCCTTCATTTGTATATATTTCATACTTGACGGTTATCTTGATGACATTTTTGGTTTACTTGTTGATATTGTTTTGGAGCCCTTATTTTGTTACTCACGACACCAATTGACGGCCATTGGCCAACTTGGAAATGATTGTCTTTTTTCACAAGCTGGTCTTTTATTCCTTGCTTTCACACGATGCACGGTACGCCAGGACTTAGCGATGTAATCATCGACCAACAAGCGATATTCGCGTCTGTCAAGGTTTACATGTATGTCAACAAACCCAGCGAAATCAACAACCCAAACATCAACAAACGTCACCAGCAACAATGGCATCACAAACATCAGATGTGAAACTATTCCGTAGAGCCGACGAAACGTCCAAGCCTCGGCACATCCGCTTCTTGGACTCCGGATGATGACTCCATCTCTCGCACTTGGACACTTCCCCGGGTCCAGCATCTCTCGGGTCTCGAAAGATTACCATGGTGTTGTGCCATTTTTCCCCCTGTTTGTTGATACAGATCAGAAGCAGACAAAGGAATACGACGTACAATGGTGGCTCCAAATGGTCTGGAGCTGGCTTGGCTGAGCTGGTGGGATTGTCCCTGACAGTCTCCATCCAGGTTAAATTTAGCCAATAGCCGCCTGCAAGCCGCCCCAGCGCCCCTCTTTCCCCTGGCCTGTCGGATTGATTGATTGGGCCCTGGATGGGGCAGTTCTAGCGCGACTGTTTCCACGACCAGGCTACTTTTATTGCTTCTCCTGCAGTTTGCTGCCCATCGCTGCCACCTTTGCCCACACAACTCACCCTCCATTCGTACCTTTTGTTCGCTCTGCCAATGAGTGTGCTGGGAAGTCGCGTTGTCACACCCAGTTTCTACCAGTTGTCATGGCAACATAAGAAGCGCTGGGCCCAGCAGAAAGACCCAGAAAAAAAAAGACCCAGGCCTTGAAATGAAGCACCACACCTTTTTTTCTCCTCAGTCCCCCGAAGCTAATTTGCGACAGCAAAGAGACACACAAGAACCCTTGGCGAACCAGCTGCCAAACAGGGGGCAGAGCAGGCCGAATGCAAAAGAATCGAGGGAAAAGGAGATGTACTCCGTATATTACGGAGCATTACCGAGTGCTGAGAATTGCATGCAGAGGCTGGATCCTTTTCCAAGTCGTCTAGACACCCTGCCAGCCCGCTTTCTTCTCGTTTTCTTTTCTGGATTGCACACGCCAGGCTCACCTGCAGCTCCGCGAGCAAGTTCAACCACTGGCGTGTGCATCCACAGGGCGAGCCTGTCGGTCCAATGGCAGAGCTCCACGATCGAAGCTGTCGACAGGCAATGAACAAACAAAAAGAAGCAAAAGGACAGGACAGGACAGGACAGCGACAGGGGGATGCATCTGCAGCCAAGACCTGTGCTCTTGCGAGGCGGCGTATCGTCTACTTTTGACGAGGTGCAACATAAAGACAGATCTGTGTTGGACACAAGTATGAGATACCTCCACGGCAGCAAGATACAAGGATTGGACATGGGAACAGACACAACGAGAGCGGACTCTGGCCAGACCCGCCGCCACATCACCTCTTTCTTCCTACTCCGTACAGAGAGACGTGCGTTTTGTGAATTTGCAGATCCCAGCAGCCCACAAGGTGCCAAATCGACGGCCTCTTCTCCATGGCAACGACAAACAGGGCGATGCCCGATCGGTTACAAAGAACCCTCATCTCATCAACAGCGCTTGCACATCGTTTTGAGAGGGGAAAGGGACTGCAGCGATGAATATTGCCAATAGTCTTGTTCTGCACCATTTTGACTCTTCATCAGAAGACAGCATCGGGCAGCCGTGCAAAGAGAGCATCACAGCATCAGCGGCCGTCGTACAAAAGCACATCGACCACATCTGTCGTGACACCCACAGCTTACCCACAGCTCTCTGAATCTTTAACTGAGATTCACGCGTTATTGTGGAAGCTTTCGTGTTATACCGTGTTAAGAACAGTGTATGCACTGTGTATATAGCGTGCCGCGTCTCCATCCACGGCACGTTTCGTTTTTCAGCTGAGGTCGCGCAGCCTTTCCACATCGCAAAAGACCACCAAGACAACGACATAACCAACCCCCAATCTCGAGGCTCTCTCGAATTGGCCGGCTGGTCCGGGTCGTGCACATTGTCTGCATGTGCAATCACAAAACAAGGTGGTCGGCGGTCCATTTTGCGGTCAATTCGCAGATTTCGTGGCCAATTGGGAATCACCATGGCTGGAAAGCCTGGCAGAGCTATCATTGCTTGCAGCCACCTTCCCTGCCACCTGCAATCGTCCATTGCAGCCCAACCAAGCGGTGAGTCGATGCAGCAAAAAGAAAACAATGAACATGAAGAAAAAGGTGCTGAAGCGTGAGAATAGTGTATCGTACATGTACGGAGGCCGTAAAAGAAATTGACACAGGCACATGTCATTTACAGTTGAGGAAAGAACAGAGGCAAGCGAGAAAAGGAGAAAGACGGAAGGCGCCAGGCAGCTGAGAAAACCGATAATTGCAGCAGGTGCGGGTCCACTAACTCTTTTGGGCTCCTTGTAAACAACAACAATAACAACACTGGCTCAACTCGCCAGGATGCTTCCTCCACAGAAAACACACAAGCGTCAGGGACACACTTCAGGGAGCTACCCCCCAGCCATTGGGAGGAGACACTGATCTCACAACGAGAAAAGGCCCAGAAAAAGTGGATGGCTGGCCCCACTCCATGTGAAAAGTAAACAAGACAAACAAGCCCCATCTTGCTACCGGGAACCCTTTTTCGGGCTGTTTCCAGTGTCTCGCGCCTGCCTTTTCCTTCTTTTCATTGCCAATTGCCTGTGCCTTCCACTCGGCTTCTGGGGTGCCCTGGCGGCATTGCCCTGGTCGGGCCACTCTGGCCCAGTCCTGCAGTTCTCCAGTCTCCCCGAGCCCACCGTCCTCCTTTCCTTTCTCAGATCAGGAGGGATCACCAGGCTTGCTTGTGCGTACTTTCCCTCAGCCTGAGCCGGTTGCCGTGCAGCAGTTTGTTTTGTTGTCGCTACTAGCTTTGTTTGGGGCTGGGGAAGGTGCTGTCCAAGTGGTCTGGGGCCTCCTTCCTGCCTCTGTCGCCGGCGCTCTCCTGCTGTTTCTTGCTGTTTCCTGCTGTTTTGAGCACTTTCCTGTAGCTTTGGCGCTGACCCCTGCCTCCGACTGGACGCCCCTTCCATCTGGCCAATTTTTTCCTATTTCTTGCCAGCCCGTCCCCATCTTCTGTCTTGTCGTCTCTTCTCTTCTTTCTCTCTTCTTTTTTCCCTTCTTCTTCTCTCCTTTCTCTCACATACCACATCTCCAGCTTCACATTCCAACCCAAACCACCCTTTCAAACAATCTCAAATTAGCTCCGGCTAATCATTCCTCTTTCTCCCCTTCCTTTGAAGAAAGAGCGCCAGTAGGAAGAAAAAAGTCTCGCACTTTTTTTTTCCTTTCTTGTGCTCGCTGTCAAAGGTCGTCAACCTGGATTTTGAAGCCAGAGTTCCCGTGCCCTTTAGCATCTTCCCGTCTTCCTACAAGGAGGACAACAAGCCCGCTGAGGTTTCCACCACCCAGACCCACGAGGAGTTCAGTGTTCAACTCCCCCAGCACCACGAACGGCCCGGACGGGAAGGTCAACACTCTTCTTCTTACGTTGTCAACGAGTCCGTCAACAACAACTACCCTTACCGGGAAGAAGAGGTCCGCGTCACTCGTGAAGAGGAACGATACCGCCGTCCTGGTGTCCGCCGAGAGTACATTCGTGAAAACCGGTAAGCTTTACCTCGATGCATGGAAGAGCTATGAGGTGTCATCCATCGAAAGGTGGCACTAGTTTCTGCAACGGTTTTAAAGATGTGCCGAGCATTCCAGTGTCCTCGGGGCTTCCCGTCATTCCAGTACAGGAGTGGCAGATGCAGAACTGGTGATCTTGCGGTGGCTACTCGTAGACGCATTCCAGTCAGGAAATATCAAGTGAAGTCCACACACTAACAGCATTCAGTCCCCGCACGACCTTCTCTGAGACCTCTGTAGAGTACGACTCGCGTCGCCCTACCTACGACACCGCCATTGACATCGCTGAGCGCGAATACCGCACTCGCTATCAGCCCACTTACCACCGCGAGGAGGCCCGCACCACCTTCTCCGACACCACTGTTGATTCCGGCCGCTTCCCCCAGCAGCAGCAGCAGCAGTCTTCGTTCGAGGACTCTACCACCGTCGACGCTCCGCTCGCTCGTCCTACCCAGGGCAGCACTTTCTCCCGCAAGTCGACCAAGGTCGTTGAGGATATCGTTGAGCCGCAGGCTATCACCCGCAAATCCAACAAGATGGGCTACTACGACGAGGAGGGTGAGTTCAATCCCAATCCCAATTCCCGTGTTCTGTTTCTTTATTTGCCCTTTGCATTTCTTTACCCTGCGTCTTCTTTTGTTCCCCCTGCGACGCGACCGCTTCTTCCCGGTTCGCTCTTTCCATAGCGACAACGGTTACTAAGCATTGTCTCCTTTTTTTCCTTCTGCCTTTTCTACAGGCAACTACCACTCGTTCCGCCAGGGCGTCCACAAGCTTGCTGACCGTCTGCTGCATCCTGAAGGCCGCGATGTCGAGGTCTCGGAGTTCCGTGAGACGATCCGCACTAGCGGTGGCTCGTCCCGCGGTCGCCGCACCGCCGAGGACGATGTGCCCCGCAACACGGTCTCCATTCCGTGCCACCACATCCGCATTGGCGACATCCTGATCCTGCAGGGCCGCCCCTGCCAGGTGATCCGCATCTCGACCTCTGCCGCCACTGGCCAGCACCGCTACCTGGGTGTCGACCTCTTCACCAAGAAGCTGCACGAGGAGTCGTCCTTCGTCTCGAGCCCCTCGCCGAGCGTTGTCGTCCAGACCATGCTGGGCCCTGTCTTCAAGCAGTACCGCGTGCTTGACCTGCAGGAGGGCAACGTCGTCGCCATGACCGAGACTGGTGACGTCAAGCAGGGTCTCCCTGTCATTGACCAGTCCAACCTTTGGGCCCGCCTTCTGCGCGCCTTCGAGTCGGGCCGTGGCTCTGTCCGCGTCCTGGTCGTCAACGACCACGGCCGCGAGCTGGCTGTCGACATGAAGGTCGTCCATGGCGCCAGCCTGTAAAGTGTGTCTAGCATGATCTGATCTACTTTCTTGTTTTAGTATATCGTTGATTGTTGGGTATCGGCTTGGATTGTCATCTATTTTATTTCCTAGTGTCTTGTGTTTAGAAAGCATATTTGTGTACGTATAAATGCGTCTGTGGTTGTCAGAACCCGTCGTATTTCGCAGTTTATTTTAGGATGGACAAACTTTTTGGATATTCATGAGTCTGTTATCTTTTCTTATATAATTTATTTATGCCTGGTACATATCTTTCCTTATTTCCTATCGGCACAAATTCAGACCGTGAAGTCTTTGTTTTGTAGTAGAAGCTATGGCATTCGCTTTTTTTCAGTGTTTGTGGAATGCATGTCAGTTATGATGCAATACTCATATCGTTCCTCGTTCCTGTAACTCACATTTGTTGAGCTGTGTTTCTGTTCTGCTATATTCGTCTAAATATAAGTATGTTAACAAACTTTTTTCTACTATTGTATCTTGGTTTATTTCATTTTTATAATTTATAATTTTTTTTTTGAAACACTGGCGTTTCTGAGATTTTTTTTTAAAAAAAAAAATCAAACGAAGCATTATTATGAGTAGGTTTTTTTTTAACTTTTTTTTAATACATCTTTTTGTCATGTTATTACGTTCTCGGAACAACAGACACAAAAGAGGTGATTGTATATTGACCCAAAGACGCAGAGGGCAACCAAATAGGCGAATATAGCATGTGGTCATATGCACACCCACGATGCTGCCCCTGCCAAAAGCAAGGACGTATGATCTTCGCACTTGTCAAGGTATCGCGAATTTGATTTGCCACCGAGGACTCCCATGCAACCCTTATGTAGAAATGCACATCCTTCTCCGTTGGAGCCAACGCACGATACGCATACAATTGTCGTCACGGTTTGAGTTGAATCATAGAGACTATTTCGCACTGAGGCATCCAGGGGGCGAACGCTGGCCTTGGCTGCACTACCTCGTCGTCTTTGTTTCGCGGCCCTTTATCGTGAGTCCGAAGTTGGAGTCGACAAAAGGATAGGGACTGGGCCAAATTTCCTTGGTCACTGCTAGGAGCCGTCCAAGAGATCGGACGACTCAAGACTCAATGGACAGGCCTTCATTTGAACCAGCTCATTGGGATGACTGCCATGGTCAACTTCAAGCATAGCTTATGTCAAGACCAGCTGCACAGCTCGATCCTATTTCAAGTATCGCCTCACTTGACCTGAAGTACGGAGTAATACAGGCCAAGATTTGGGTGCATCTGGCGTAGGATCGCGTTGGAAGCTTGCCAACGCAGAGGGTGGGAGAGGGAAGGGAACAGGGGTGTCGACGTGTCTGGTCTATTGTCATTAATTGTGCAAGACAGAACGAGGACAGCCAGCTATCAGTTCGACCAATGATTTTGAGTGATCAAGAATGGAAGATTAAGTCTATTGTTGAACTTTCCCGACAACTCTTCTTCGGACGGCGTTGAGTCGAGTCTCCGATGAGGCGTATTCGGGTTTGCGAGCATACGTGGAGCGGAAATGACGCGCACCGCGACGCACCTTTTCGTCCTTTCGCCTTTCCCACTTTAACTTCCACTGTCAGAAGGAAGAAATGAATAGCCCACAGCTGTACCATTTTTCATACCCTGCCCCGTCGTTTTCCTGGTAAACGTCAGACGACGACCAGCGACTCCTGCTCTATGGTAACGGTACGGATAAAGCTCCGTCGCGAAACCTCATAATTTTCCCTGGTTTTTGTGCCACGCTCTCTTTCTAGTTTTTTCTGCCCGTCGTCTCCGGGCCACACTCTAGTTGTAGCTATTTGTACGGAGTACTCTGTACTATGATAGTGCGTGTACTTCAGATGTAAGGGAAGTAATAGCTCCAAATATTGGTGGGTGGGACTTAATTTCCTCCCTGCAAGTTTTCCTGGCGTGACTTTCCGTAGTGAAGATGAACCTGAAAGAACACAAAGGAGCCTGTTCTTAATTGCAAGTTAAGAAATATTTCGTTTGTAATGGGTTGAACACAAACAGAGACACGGAGACGAAGCTCTTGAAGGGGAAGAAGCACCGCGCAGCTTCATTTTGCGACAGACCCTAGCCTTCTTTATGTCGTGGTTGTGTCGCACATAGACAGCGCTCAAGAAGGACCTCCTGATGCGCACAAAACAAGAGAAATCGGTGTGATATCATTAGCGGCTGCTTTTTTTTTTTTTTTTTTTTTTTTTAACTTTTTTGATTCTTGTTTTGTTGGGCTCAAGGCTTGGGCTGACATTGGGAGATTGCCCAACTACCTGGATCCTGGACAAAAAGTGCAGAAAAAGGAAAAGGCACCGAAAAAGTAGAGGAAACTCAGAACCCACAAAGGACGCCGGCGGCGGGAGCGGGAGCGCCAGATCAAGAAGGCAAGGCCAGGCCCAGTTTCTCATCGTCGAGGAGGCTGGAGATGATGAAAGTGAGGATGCATGGTGTGACCATGTGTCTTGACTTGGGAATTTTTTTTTGTTATTCTTGCAGTAGGATTTTTTGTGTCTGCCGGGTCTGTGTGAAGTGAATTGGCCGTCGCAATATCGAGCCCCCTTGCACCTTCCTGCGCCTGCTCTGCGTCCCCTTGCTGCTTGTCTTGCGCTCCTGCCTCCTGGGGCTGAATTGGCAATTAATATTGCATATGGATTGAGCCAGGAAAGAACGCACAACGGCGTGCCGTGTATGTCACTTACGGAGTAATACTTTGTAGAAGGAAGGAACAGAGAATGGCGCGAAACTGCCACGGCCCTGCTCTGCACTTTTTGGACTGGGACCTGAACGTACGAGGAAAGCACGACTTGCGTGCGTAGGTGCTTCCTTCCGTGTCTGGACGCGTCTTTCACCCGGTCTTGCCTCATTTTCACACCGTTCAGTCCCTGGGCATGTATTTCCTATTTTGCAATTATCACGAGTGCTTGTTTCTGCTTTGTGCAACCCCTTTTTGTTTCTTGCATACTTTTTTTGCAGCTCACAGCCTACGGCATTCGACACACTGCATCTGCCCTGTTTCGTGGTAAAGAACTCCAATGCCAGAGAGGTCCCTGACGTCGCGCATTCCAGCAGCTTCTTGATAGCTCTGACGAAACGCAGATCGCTGACCTGACCCGCATTCCTTTGCAATTTCTTTTAATAGAGGAAATACGGAGCAGGACAAAGAAAAGACGAAAGACGAAAGACGTCCGGCAATTCCACGCATCCAGGTCTCTCTTTCATCTGGCACTCGTTGTTTAGTCGGTCAATTGCACACGGTCGTCTCCCTCTCATCTGCCAATTCGCAAAACTCGAGTTCGTGGCGTTCGTCTGATGACAGTGGCGCGTTGACCCTTTCCTTCTCGCGCATTATCCTCGACAGCGAGCACACGAAATCCATTTTCAGTCGACAACCTTTCCCACCCCGACCGAATTGAGGCCAATGCTGCAATAGGCCTTCTTTTCAGGCCCAGGCCAATTACTTCGTCACGCAAATCAGACAAAAAAAAGACGAGTTCGGAATACGGGCGCACAATTGTCGTCGCGACGTTACTCTCCTTTCCACCCCTGACGGCCGTTGGCACCACAAAGTCATGTTGGTACGGGTAGCAGCGCACAATCATTGCATAGCTAGCCCCCATCGGTCGACTTCGGCAACGACTGGTGCGCTTCCGTCGCGCGCGGGCGATTCTGGCGGAGGAGGACGAGGAGGTGTTGACACGGCCGTGACGGTGTTGTTGGGCGCATAGGTGTCTGTGACGAGCCCAAGTGGACGACAGAGAGGACGACAGACCGACGAAACGGCAGAACGATAGGCACATCTTGCCATTCACCAGCCTCCTCCCCCTGTTCCTCGCGTCGTTTGCATCTTCTCGCACCAAGCTCATCAATTGTGACGGTTGCCCTCCGATATCACCGTCTGCCATCCCAGACCGACTCTTTGCACCAGGCTATTCGCTTCGATCACAATCCTCTTCTCCCTATTCTCATCCGCTTGGCCGCCATTTCTGCGGCCACTGACCACGTCAACCCAATTCGAACGACTACCGCTGTCCGATTGCTATCAAAACCGGCTTCAACTTCTTGATTGGCCGAGCTGTACGGAGCATTTCCTCTCTCATTTTCTCTCTCATTTTTTAGTCGAATTTTTCCTGGGAAGATTTGTTGCTGCCAGTTTTTTTGCTTGCATTTTCGCAGCGTCAGCAGCTTCTTGCGATCTGTTGGTGTTAGCAAACAGCCAACCGTCGCAAACGTCGCAAACGTCGCAAACAGGGCCAGGCCAGGTCCAGCCCAAGATCGGGAAAACCCTCAGTGGCCTCGCGGCAATAGCCTATTGTGAGCTTGCAAAACCTCCTTCCCTCCCCACCCACACCCACCTGGCACTATCCACTCCCGCGCCTGGCCGCTCCCCGAATTGCCCCCAGCACCCCTGTAACCTTGACCTTTCTGTGCTAGCACAGGGCCTCTTTTTTGGGCGCGTCTCTCCCCGCCACCTCTTCCCAGCCTCCCCAATTAATTTTGCTAATGACGCCAGTCTGCCATTATCTCAAGGTCACCCGTCGACACTGTCAACAACGACCACCGACCTTGGTCTTGCATGCTTTCAGGGCTGCCTCCCTTCCAACACCAGCACTCAATTGACTGCCGGTCTGCTCTCTCTTTGCTCTTTGCTTGTTTCTCTTGTTTGTTGATCTTGACTTTCTGTGCCATCGTCACATCGCTTTCTCCCTTTTTTCGTCTTGCTTTTTTTTTGCCCTTTCGAGCACTGGCAAAGCCCAATTTGAAGAGTAAGTTGGATTCAACGTCACTTCGTTCCTTGCAACTGGCCCCCATATATCCCTTGCCACGCTTCATCTCTCTTTGTTCACGACTTTTTCTGTCCATTTTGCGTGCACCTGCATGCTCTTGCGGTGCTCACTGTGTCCTGACCGGCTTCGATCTCGTCACTTGTTCCTCCTCGAGATAGCATCAGGGTACAACAGCACGACAGCATCCTGCATGTGCAACACAATTGTGTTCTTTTGTTCTCGTTTTTCACGCCTTCTACTGCGGCTTCTTCCGGCTTCAGTTGTCCAAGATTCTAACCGCTCGCAGCTTGCCGCTTCCACCTCTTTCGAACCCAGTGTCTTTTCCTCCTTGTTTTTTTGACTTGATATTTTGATTTTTCATTCTCCCGAGAAAGCTCATTGTGCCTCCCGAGTTGCCGCAGCACTTACTGCGGTCTCTTGCCACCTTGCCCGCCCACGTACCGGACCTGTCTGGTGCTGGGCCGAGCAAAAAGGACACATTGAGCGACTCCGCCCCCGCTCCCTTTCACGACCGTTACGACCGTTACGAACATACACCGACTCCCTCCAAGCAGCGCCCGCAAAGCCGGCACAGCCAGCAGAGCCAGCACTCTTCTCTCCAGCAGCCATATACGCCACAGGGACAACACAAACACACAACTCTTTCTGCTCTCTCCGAACGTGACGCTCGATCTACACCGAACTCTCAGCGGTCTCTGCGTCGGACTCCGCGTTTCGTTGCCAGCCCAGCACCGGGTGAGGCCCGCCTGCAAACGGCATCGTCCCCTGCGGACAGCCCATCTCATTCTCTGACCCATTCTCATACCCAATCTCGGACTCGCTCCCCCAGGTCGAGCCCGCCCCGTCGGGTACACCTTGCTGCTGTAGCAACTGGCATTAGCCCACGCCTTGCCTTTGCAACTGCAAAGCCCGTCGACCACAAGGACCGGCAGAGAATATCACGTGGACCCCCGTCGCAGGACTTGAGTGACGACCAGGAAGACGACGAAGACGAAGACGAGGAAGACGAGGACGAGAAGCACGACAAACGCTCGTCTGTTGCAGGCCGTTTCTCGAGACCCGCATCGACTGCACTTGGCAGTAAGCCAGCTACTGACCGACCGCGTGCCGATATCCACCCGGCCGTTCGCATCTCCAAGCGCACACACAACGCCATTCTCTTTGCCATCGAGGGCCTCACTCACCCGTATAAGCTCTCGCCCGACTACGCAGAGGAGACTGCAAAGATGGCGGATCTGCTCGCCGAAGTCGGCGTTCAAGCTGGCAATGGTAATGGCAACGGCATCCCAACATCCCGCCCACAAATTCCCATCCCACAGCCAACAAGCTCCCCGCGGAGCAACATTCGCGGCCCTAGAATGATCATGCAAGAGCGACAAGAACGAGAGGCACGAAGGGCGGAGCGGGAACGGATGGAAAAGGCGCAGGCAGAACAAGATGCCCGCGTCTTGGCCGAACAGCGAAGACAGGCCGCTGAACGCGAACGGGCGACTGCTGCTATCGCAGCGGCGGCCCAAGCTGCTTCAGCACCTGCACCGCAGCCTCAACAACAGCAGATAGACCCAGCCACTCAGCGGAGGCAACAACGCGCCGAGCGTACAGCGGCAGCCACCTCTGCCCAACTTGCACCCCCTCCCAATATTCAGCAACAAGCGCCACAGCAGCCCCATATCTCATCACAACAGCAGCAACAGCCTCAGCAAAGGCCGGTTCGTGTACCACAGAGCAGCCAGATACCCCAGCAGCCTATCGGCCAGGTCCCGATATCATCAGCACTACCACCAGGAAGTGGCCGCCAGCCCGCAACAGGTGGCATCCCAGATCCAGCGGCGCGCCCGCCCGGGCAGGCACAGCCTCCTTCAGGGCCAGGGCCAGAAAGTGGTGACGCGGGTGCCGGCGGTGCTAGAGGCCAGCCGAGAAACTCGTTCCCCCACGCTTTTGAACGGTGGGAGGCTCTGTCGGCACACTGGGAGGGTTTGACCAGTTTTTGGATTCGTCAGCTGCAGCAACGGTCGGAGGAGATTAACCAGGATCCTTTAAACCGACAGCTCGCGCGCCAGGTGACAGACCTGTCTGCTGCTGGTGCCAACCTCTTCCACGCCGTTGTGGAACTGCAGCGGCTGCGGGCGAGTTCCGAGCGCAAGTTCCAGCGATGGTTTTTCGAGATGCGTGGCGATATGGAGCGCAATACTGAGGTTCAAGCGATGCTGGAAGCCGCTATCCAGGAAGAGCGTCGTGGCCGCGCAGAAGCCATCCGTGAGGCTGTTGAAAACGAGCGGTCCAACTCCAAGATTCAAAAGCAGCTGGCCGAGATGCGCAAAGAGCTTGCCATCTCTAAAGACGAGGCAAGGCGAGCTTGGGAGGAGTTGGGGCGCCGTGAGCAGGAAGAGCGCGACCGTGTAATTTCGTTGCAGGAGGGACAGCCGACTATCGTTGGCGGCGTTCAAGTTGTGCCCATGACGCAGGGTCTTCCTATGCGTCAGCGCGCTAGCAGCACAAGCCAGGCCCAACAACCACAGCAGCCGCCACCGCAACAGGAGCACCCCCAGCAGCCTCATCAGTCTCATCAGCCACAGCAGCAGCCAGCCCCTCAACAGCAGCAACACGCGCCGCCGGCTCAACAGATCCCGCAGCAGCAGCACACGCCTTCGGCCCTAGAACAGCTCCCGTCGCAGACGCAACAACGCTACCAGGCGCCGCCACAACAGCAGGCTGCCTACAGCCAGCCTCCAACCAGCACCGCGGGTACTAGCACTGCCGGTGGCGAATACTACCAGCAGCAGCAGGGTCCGCCCCAGGGCCAACCGGCGGAGGGTGCACCGCAAGGGTCTGACGAGACCTATGAAGGTATGTTTAATATAAGCTGGTGGAAACTCGAGAGTCCAACGCGAAAGGAGTGAGAACAAACATGCTGACCATTGTCTTGTAGAAGAAGAACTGCGGTATGGAACACCATCGTCGCTGTCAGCCCCTGGCTCGGCATACCCGCCATCGGCGTCCCACCACTATTACACCACGCCGTCATCCGCGGACTACAGCGGCCAGGGCTTTGCTGGGCCCGGCTGGGAGACGATCCCGCGCCACCACCATCCGACGCGCCTTAGCGACGTGATCGAAGAGGACGACGAGCGCAGCCGGACGTCGGCTAGCCAGGTCAGCCGTGGTGACCGGGTGTAACAGCAATACCATCGGTCATGGTTGTCGAATCTTGGCTTTATTGACCGATCGCCCCGCCTCACTTCGCAGCGGCTTAATCGTAATTTGCTTTCGACACCGAGAGTTCGCACCTGCACCCAATAACCCAACAAAACACCTCTCAACCCCCACTCGCATCGTCCTTCTCTGCATATTTGCATAGCATTTTTTGGCGCTCCACAGGTCGGCCCTTTTTGGCGAAAAAGGGAGAATGTTGTTGTATTTGGCTCGAGAAATTTGTTTCTAATACCGCTTTTATTTGTTTCTTGTTGTTATTCTGAATTTTGAACTTTGAGCTTGCATTTTTGTTTTCGGTTTTGTTGTTTATGTTATCTTCCCCATCCGAGGCGTTTCGAGAACATGCCAATGTTATACCCAGAATCTCGCACCAGCCATGGCAGCAGGACCACACAAGGGGCATCGATGGGGTGCTTCATTGTAGTGTTGCTGCTCAATTTGCTGTTTGCGAGCGTGGGCGATAATACCTGCTTTGTTTGGAAAGGGGAGAGAAAAATGGGATTGGGGCATCAGCATGATGAACAAAGGATATGGCATATTCCAAGGAGTCTTCCGTCTTTGTCTGTTTTTTCAATTTTTGTTTTGATTTGTTCTTGACTCTTTTCTTTCTTCCACTTATCCTGTTCCATTGTGTAACCACCTCGTGCTATTCTCCTTTTGTGTCGTTTTACTCACCTTGCTTGCGCTTCATATCCCACCACCGCCATCGTTGCATCGTGGCAAACGTGGACCTTTTTCAATCTGATAACTTTGAATAAACATGGAACTCGAATATGGTGATGATGTGAATTGTCTCGAGATCGTAGGAAGGAGGTGTCGATATAGCGGTGATGAGTCGGTCAGGACATTGTTGCCGTAAAGGACAAGTACACAAGTAAAATATGGAACTGCTGGGAACTGCTGGGAAAGAGATATGGTCTCTCATTTTATACTTGCCCTTGCTTCACTGTTTGTTGTTTTTCATTTGACAAGGAATGTAGAGTTATGTGGCCTGGCCATGATTTGCAGCTGGAATGCATCCTTGAGGGTTCTGCCTAAGAAAAGAGCTAGCCTGTATTCCTGGCGGCGCATTGTATTAATGGCAAGGGAATTGGTAATTAAACGAACTGAAGAGCAGATTTGAGAGGACTAGATACTGCACTTATAAAAATTAGAATTCTTGGTACTTTAATCCTTTCGTGACTGCCGTTCTTTCCCTCCTTTCCCTCCCCTTCCCGTGTCGATGGTTTATGGCTACTTCCCCGCATCGCGTCCCGCCTCGTGCTCATACTTTCCTATATAGGCAGCACTAATAGGGTGCTATTTCACGTACGGCCATAGATAATGGAAAATACGGGATCCCGTCCGCTCTCCCCTAGTCAAACCATTAATCGGCGGATTAGTAGTTGGGTCGGTGACGACCAGCGAATACCCGCTGCTGTACGTTTTGCATTTTTGGTTGTCACCACCTTTCTTCTTCCTTTTTTTTTTTTTTTTTTTTTTTTTTAAATAAAAATTCTTGACTATAGCTTTAATTCTTGGATTTTTTTTTTCTACTAAAAACGGCATCTGTGGATGGACACATAGAAGCACAGCCGTTCCTTCTTAATACGACCCTGGAATTGGCAGTCACGCTGGACAGTCGCGCCTTCTTGCCCGCGATAAGCCTAGAAAGGACCCGCTGTGACGCCGTCCGATCCAGGAGCTCCGATAAGGCCTAGATTGGCAGCTGCACTTGCACTCAGCTTCTAGCCAGGTCCGACATCAGCCGTCAGACTCATACGAACACAGCCAGCAACCCCTCGTCCTGTTAATTTCTCATCACATCATACAACCGCAGCCATGGCCTCGGGCAGGTGCTTCGTGGGCCGATTGCTGACAGCAGCACCGGGGGTGCCAGCTCCGTCGCGGCATTTAGTGGCTGAGGGCCGGCGACGTGGCATCGCCACTTTTGTGGGCAGATGTGCCTCCAGTCATATCCGGCCGACGTACCGGCAGCAACGGCGGGCATTTAGCACGCCGAGCCCCTCTTCTTCGTCTCGCATCCCGCCGTTTGCGTTTGCATTTGACATTGACGGCGTCCTGCTGCACGTCAACGAACCGATTTCGGGTGCGGCAGCAGCGCTTCGGTATCTGCACCAGCAGAACATCCCATTTATTCTGCTGACCAACGGCGGCGGGCGGTACGAAGCAGACCGTGTGGCCGACCTACAACGGCGGCTTGGCCTCGACAGCGACCCAAACTGCGGCGGGCCGTTGCCGGTGCTTTCGCCGGCGAATTTTGTGCAGTCGCACACACCATTCCAAGAGCTCTTGGACGACGTGGCAGGACTGGATGCAATCAGCAAAGAAGGGACCAATGACAATGGCAACGGGCTGCGAGACCAGACAATCTTGGTGACGGGCTCAGACGCGGCAAGAATCCGCACGATTGCCGAGCAATACGGCTTTCGGAGCGTGGTGACGCCAGCCGACATTGTGGCAGCATATCCGGCCATCTATCCCTTTGAGCCGCTGCTCAAGACGGTGTACGCGGAGACAGCACGCCCGCTGCCCAAGCCGCTGCTTCTCGAGGGCGGCAAGCTGGCATCACAGCCCAACGCAAAGCCATTTTCGCCCGCCGACCTCGACGACAGCAAGTACTTGCGCATTGCGGCAGCCTTTGTGTTCAACGACCCGCGCGACTGGGCCCTCGATATCCAGCTGTTGACGGACGTGCTACAGGCACGGCGTGGATTCTTGGGCACGTTTGACCCGGCGAGTCTTTCGGCAGAAGGAATGCCTGCCGACGAACAAGGCACACGCCTCTTCTTCTCCAACTCGGACCTGCTATGGGCCACAACGTACCATTTGCCGCGGTTTGGCCAGGGCGCGTTTGCAGCCGCCATTGCCGGCGTATGGTCGCAGCTGGCGAGCCCAAAACAGCCGCCATTGCTGTCGCCCGAAAACGGACGGGCAACGCTCCTGGGCAAGCCGCACGCGGCAACGTACCGGTTTGCAGAGCGGACGCTGCTGCGGTATCGGTCGGCTTTGCTGGAAGCGCATGGCAGCAGTGCAGGGTCGAGCAAATCTAGCGAGAAGGATGCCCCTCTCAAGACGGTGTACATGGTCGGCGACAACCCCGAGAGTGACATCGCCGGCGCCAACCAGTTTACCAGTGCCCACGGCACAGACTGGTGCTCTGTGCTGGTCGAGACGGGCGTCTATGACCCGGCAAGAGCTGGAAGCAGCCCAGACTATCTCCGGCACCGGCCACGGGCCATTACAGGCGACGTAGGTGCGGCTGTGCGGTGGGCGTTGCAGCGTGAAGGCTGGCCGGCGGACTTTTGAGGCTGGGCGAGGTTGTGAAGCTTCAAACAATAACCGTTGAAAGAGATAGACTCAAAAATAAAGCCAAACTAGAGTCACAAGCCCCATTGCAGTGACTGTCGTGTGAATAGTTTCCGCACCGAGATCGTGGCGTGTACTTTCCCGTGTTGTCCATGTCTGTTTGCGCTTTCCTGGTGACGCAATTTCAAGAGAACATAAACAGAAAGTGCGATTTAAATATTGGTAATAACGCAGAAGGAAGACTTGTTCAGGGTCAACTGATGTAAACTGCCCGATGTGGTAATGGTAATTTAGATAGCCCCGAATTCAGATCGAATTCTGGGAGAAGGAGCGGGGAGCGGCCGTTACCGCAAATCACAGGTGACCGTTATTTGCTAGCGCGAGTATTGGGGTGACAAAGAACAGCGCACTTCAAAAGCCGACAGGCAGGCACGACTGGCTGGGACTGACTTGACACCGACAAAAATCATCAGACGAACGGCTAGAGCAGCATGTGATCAAAACTTCAAATCCACCAGAGGTCAAATATCAAACATAAATTGACTCTCAATTTTAACGTCGAAGCATCACCGAACCACGCACAGCCCACCATGGCGCAAGAGCCTCTTGCAGGCCAGGACGTGCCGGTGCCGGCAGACGTTTTTTCCGGACCGGACAGCCTCGCGGCCGACGGCAGCCCCATCCACGTCGCCCTGACAGAGGCGCCCCTCGACGTCGCTTCAGTCCTCCAACGAGTCCGCAGCCACAAAGCCGGCGCCAACGTCTTGTTTGCAGGCTCGACGCGCGATAGCTTTGGCGACCGCGCAGTGGCGACGCTGCGGTATGCGGCGTACCGGCCGCTGGCATTGCGAACAATGCTGGCGATTGCACAGGATGTTCACAAAAAGCACAGTCTGATTGGAATTGCCGTGGTGCACCGTTTGGGTCCTGTGCCGATTGGCGAAGACAGCATCCTGATTGCCGTGTCGGCAGCGCACCGGCAAGCAGCATGGCAGGCCGGCGAGGCCTGCTTAGAAAGGGTCAAGGAACGCGTCGAAATCTGGAAGGAGGAAGTGTTTGTTGCAGAACAGGTGACAGGCCAGAACGAGAGTGGACAAGGGCCGGCCGAGGGCGAGAGTGTCTGGCGGGCAAACCGAGATCCGACAGCAGGCGCACCTACAACAATCGAGCCGAAGAAGGTAGACAACGACCAATGACGAGAAGAAAGTTGAGACTTGGTTAGATGGCGGCAGACACAATTTCAGCAAGCATACCCGAGCCTCTACGAAGGGCTTGTTGGATACTCCGGTTCATTTTGCGACGGTTTGAAACGAGAGTTTATTGATGGAAAGACAGGGTAGCAAATTAAGACAGAAAACATGCGAGGTAAATTCTCAACGCGGACAACTTTTTCTGATTTCTGGACGTTCAACGACAATGAATATGAGCACTCTCGTCTCGGGTTTTCCTTCATCTTTCCTTCTCTCTAACAAGCGGTTTGCGTAGTGGGCAGAAGTATTTCTTTATGCAAAGGAACACCTATTTTTGGACTACACTACCCTTACCAGAAGAAGAAACCAACGGTCTTCGTGGGGAGAGGGGCAGGTGTCCACTCATCGTCGGTGGGCAACGCTGTAGCCGGGCGCTCTCCAGCCGGCGCATGCGGAGTGGATAAAGTAGACGAAGCGGACGGCGTTGCGGCCGACGACACAGTCGGCGATGCCGGCACTGTCGAGTTTGTGGACAGAGACGCAGACGGGGAAGGCAACACCGAGGACAGCGGAGGGAGAGACGCAGGCGGAGAGAATGAGATGGAGAATGGGAAGGTAGAAGGGAACGAAGAAGGGGGGGCAGAAGGGAGGGTAGAAGGGAGAGTGGATGGAAGAGGAGACAGAAGAGACGAAGGAACAGATGTTGGAGGTGCAGAAGGAAGAGAAGTAGGAATGGACGACGGGAGTGGCGTCGCGACGGACGTCGGAACAGAGAACGGCGGCGATGTCGGCAGCGAAGGCAAAAGCGATGACGACAGCGTAGGAAGGAGCGACGAAATGTTCACAGT
This sequence comes from Sporothrix mexicana, assembly GCA_021396375.1. Taxonomy (NCBI): domain Eukaryota; kingdom Fungi; phylum Ascomycota; class Sordariomycetes; order Ophiostomatales; family Ophiostomataceae; genus Sporothrix; species Sporothrix mexicana. The sequence continues at coordinate 54,007 of WNYC01000022.1, read as the reverse complement.
CGGGATGATGGAAGACGGCACGATCGACGAAATGTTCAAAGTTGGGAACGCAGAGGACGGTATAATGGAGGTTGGGATGAAAGACGACGACACGTTAATGGAAGGAAGAATCGAAGATGGGAGGATGGACGCATTGAAAGACGGCGTGGGCAGTGCCGACGCATTGAAAGAGAGAGTCGGCACAGAAGACGTGTTCAGCGACAGAGTCGGGACAGCCGAAGTGTTGATGGACGGCGTCGGCAGGATGGACGACAGCAGCGACGACAAGAAGCCAGAGGACGGGACGAAGGGAGCCGAAGAAGGAATAGACGAAGGGATAGAGAGCGAAGGAGTGATGGATGGGAGAGAAGAAGGCAAAGACGACGGCAGAGACACAGAAGGGATGGTCGACAGAATGACCGACGCGTTGCCTGCGGACAGCGGCAAGGACAGTGTCGGAATCGGCGACGACGTGATGCTGAACAGCGGCTGGACAGCGTTGCTCGTGGCCGATGCTTCAACAGACGAATGCGAAGAAGAAGACGACGAAGAAGAGCCAGTTGTGATGCTCGACGTAAAAGTGGCATCCGACAGGTTGATGGACGATGTCGAGGTGTTGTGCCAGTGGGGAGCCGACGAGGCCGAGTTGAGCGACGAGGGAATGGGAGAACCCGAGACGGGGCCACTGGGAGAATAGTATGTCGAGGAATACGATTCTGAAGAGGTGGAAGCAGAAGAAGACGGCGTCGGTGTTTCGTGGCAAGTATCCCGGGGCGTGCTAGAAGACGTGCCCGAGAGAGCAAGGGCCGTCGACGTGGACGTGGAGGAAGAAGAAGATGAAAAAGACGAGGAAGAGGTCGACGAGTTGACTGGCGCAGGAAAAGATACGGAAATCGACAGAGTGAGGAATGTTGAAGGAACCGGAGGCAGAGAAGTCATGGAAGGATAATCCGATGGCGGCCCATTGGACGTCGACGAAGTGTTGGCCGACGAGGCAAGGGACGGGGACGGACTGACGGTAATCAAGGTAGACACGGTCGTCAAAAGCGTGACGGTCGTGACGGTCGTCAATTCAGTCACAGTCGACTCGCTCGAGGAGGAAGACGAAGACAGTGAGGAGGACGACGGCGCCGAGGACGAGACGGGCGAGGAAGACAGGTCCACAGTTGCCGTGTGCTCAGCAATGCCCGCAGTCGTGTTGGGCGTCACGCCCGGCTGGTACGACCAGATGGGCGGCGTCGACGAGGCCGATGGAAGAGCAGACTGCGTGCTGTAGCCGTGGATTCCATTGGAGGCTGTTTGAAAAGTCAATAGTCAGTACGGCGGACCAATGATAAATTAGGAAGGACGTGGTCCTGATGACAAAAGCACAAAAATACAAAACAGGAAAGAGCGACTCACAGCTGGAGCTGGTCCCACTGGCGGCACCGGCCGATTCCGTGCTCGACGATGACGACGACGACTCGGACGACTCGAGGCTGCTGCTGCTGTAAGTATAGCTGCCACTCCTAGCCGAATTAAAGGAGGGCACACCCGTCACTGTCGTCGTCGTTGTCACCGTCACTTCTTCGGTGATGGCGCCCGTCCGGGTATTGGCGGGAACAGAAAGACGATAGTCCCGTTTCTCTTGGCCACGAAGGGCAAAACCGCTATTGTTCTTGCGGAGCTTGGGGTTGTTGCCGTCACTGTTGGGCACCGAGGGCAGACGACGGGCCGGCGAGGCCGCGGCAGGAAGAACGGCGAGAGCCAAGGCGGCACCGGTGGTTAACCACTGTAACTTCATGATGGCAGTTTGGGGTGAAAAAGGGAAGAAAGGAGGGGGGAAAATAACGAGGGACAACAAAAGGCACGGCTGTGTGTAGGGAAAGGACTGTCGATAGCTGGAGAACACTGTCCTGGTCTGGACCAATATCTGAAGGATCAGAGAGGAGATAACGCTTTATATATAGATTTTCCATCCAACAAGATCACCAAAATCATCTATCTGAAATCATACACCTGGGAATGGTTTCCCCTATCTTGCATCATTCGTGCGATATTATTCTATATTTTGTGCTCTCCTCTATGAAGCCGGGCATCCCGTTGAGGCACAAAACACCACTCACAAAGATACAAAGATGCAAAGGTACCACAGAGGCACAAACACAGAAACACAAAAATACACAAATACACAAAATTCAGCAGATCGTGTCTCTCTCGGTTCATTTAGATATGAAGCCGTCGACGGAAGATTAAGGAAAGAGGGGCAAACGAAAGACAACAGAAAGACCAAAGAGGCAATACAGAGACGGTGAGAAGAGGCAACGGGTCGCAAAGAGAGACACAAAAAGACACAAGATGGGCCAGAAAGGACCCTACATGGAGTCAGTATGGCCGGTTGACGATGGACGTCCAAGCAAAACTCTCCGATGCCGAGACAGACCCGCCGTTTACGTTTGTTTGTTTTTGTTTGTACGGACTGTGTCTCTCTTTTTTGTGCTTCTCTCTTATGTCTTCGTCTCCTTTGGGCAGGTCTCACTTTGTTTCGGCCATTTTGTGCCTTTCCATCTTCGTGTCTTGTTTCGTACCTTGATATATTGCAACGGATCCCGCCAGGTCTCGCCATCCTGTTATTTCTTTGTCCAACAATTTATTTTCTTTTTTTCTTCTTATTTTTTCTGCTGATTTTCTCCATCATTTCTTATCAAGCTGTGTGGAGTACATTGGCAAGTCCCATCATATCTCATGGCCGTTGTCATAAATTCTCTTCCACAAACCGCGGATGCACTGCCGGCGGTGAGTTTGACGTTGACGACAAGCAAACAAGCAAGCGGAGAGAGAGATTGAGGAGCAAGAGACGTTGGAAATAACATGTCGGCACCCGATGAAATCAGTCCCGGCCTTTCTGCCGTCTCCCGTAATTTTATTTTGTTTCTCGGTCCAACTTTCCCAACAGTACGATTTATTTCTTTCTGTCTGTTCATTCTCTATACTACTGTGACCTTTTTGTGCAATATGCTCGAGCATGATGTGCTTATGATTTTCTTTTCTTTTCTTTTTTTTTTGTTATTTATCCACGACGCATCTCATCTCGATCGTTCCCAACCAAATGACTTTGCAGCCGAGATTCTTCAAGTTTTGTAGATTTCTGCACGACAGATAGCGAAGTACGCTGTATGATGGATAATAGTGACAAGGGATGACAGAGGGACCCAGTTCGGTGTATGTGTGTGACCTGTGAGTCTCCTTTTCTTCCGTCCCCCGTCATCTCAAGTCGGCTTGTCTGGGCGCAATTTCACGACAGGCCGCTTGCATAGCCTGGTACAGTCAGAGCCGGGTCCCGCCAGGTCACAGAATGGTCACAGCCACAGCTGGGCCATGGGTCACTGACACAGCACACAAGATGAATTGCGAAGAATCTGAGCTTTTTTTTTGGTTCTTATTTTTTTTTTTGTTTTTTTTGGATTGCATTTTTGTATGGGAAAAAAACTTTGACTCTCTAGATTTCTTCGCTCTGCACTCCCTCTCGGAAGCGACCTTTTTCTCTCGGAATCTCTTTCAAGTCAATTCTTGTCTCTCTCCCCGTTTTGGTATAATAATATCCCTGGATCCTATCCAAGTCTTTAAAAGTGAAATAAAAAGAAAATCTTCAGTGTCCTAAAACCTGCAACCCCCAAATCTCCCTCCTCCTATGCCTCTTCAAGACATCTTTTTTTTGGCTAGATTCTCATAAGGGAAAAATGGTTGCTGAAAGCCAGCATTGTCTCAAAATTCCCAGGGAAAGAAGAGAGGAAAGAAAAAGATGTGAAGTGGTACAAAGAGAAAGGAGAAACAAAAATTCGGACCACACACATCATCGGATAGATAAAAAGAAAAATTGGTAGATAAAAAAGGGTAAGGTAAACATGACATAACACAAAGGGAAATAGGTACAGAGTAAAGAAAAAAAAATCAGTCGTCATGGGTAGTACTAGTACACTCGTGAGAGGGGGTTCTCTGTTTACCCGACAATCACACATAACTCGCAAGGAAAAAACAAGATCAGACAGAACTCGCGTCAACAACCGTCTAGCAACGTCAGCAACATCTACGACTCAAAGTGCTCGTCTTTGGCCGTATTTGGTCCTTTACTGCGCCGCTGCTTCGCAAGCCGTCTCCTGGGCGTTGCAGTCGCCGACAGTGAAGCCTGTGACCTGTCCCGAGTTGACGGCGTTGGCGCACAGGTTGTTCTGGACCGAGCAGGCGCGCTGGATAGCCGCCGACTTGTTGACAAAGGTGTCGCCGTTGACCGAGAACGGCCGGTCAGCGTTACCCGAGTCCTCGACAGTCGGTGCAGCAATGCCGCCAATGGCACCACCGGAAGCGGCGTTGTTGTTGGTAGCAGCTGCAGATGTTGCGGCGTTGTTGTTGGCTATGGCACAAGGAGAGCCGGCGTTAGTAAATAGGACTTGGATATGGACCTAGATCCCCTTTGACCTAGGCCCTCGACTTAGAGGAACCCTTCTTCTTCTTACCCGAAGTAGTGGCGCTGCCTGCGTTGCTGTTGTTGTTACCGCCCCGGTTGCCGCCCCGGTTGCCGCCACGACCGCCACGGCCACCGCCGGTACCGTTGTTGTTGGTAGTTGTGGTGGTTGTGGCAGCCGCAGAGCTCGTTGCGGAACCAGCGTTGTTCGTGTTGCCGGCGTTGTTGTTGTTGCCAGTGCCGGCGTTGTTCGTGTTGCCGGCGTTGTTGTTGTTGCCAGTGCCGGCGTTGTTCGTGTTACCGGCGTTGTTGTTGTTGCCGCCGTTGCCGCCGCCGACAGTGAAGTAACGGCAGTCATCTTGGAAACCGCGCTGGGCAACAGGCATCAGCACCGGCTGGTGGTTAGCTGACGAAGACATGGTGCAGACACGGTAGTTACCGGCCGGCAGGCCACCAGTGACCGCCGTGGTAACAGTGCCGCGACCGTTGCCGGCATCGTTGATACCCTTGAAGAAGACAAACTGCGAGGCATCCAGAGGCTGAGTGAACTGGAACGAGCTGCCGACGTCCTGGACGGTGACGTGAGTGTGACCGACAATCAAGCCGTTCTGAAGGTCCTGGGGTGCCGAGTAGTAGGTGCTGGTGGCGTTGGTGAACGTGCCCAGGTTCAGGTTGGCGACAGTCAGGGTGATGTTAAATGTTGTCTCGGCATTGAGGTTGTCGTTGAGCTTGGGGTTAAGGATGACCGTGGAGACCATGTTGGTCGAAGCAGGAATCTTGCCCATGACTGGTTTGTTAGAAGGAAGAGAGGTCCAAAGAGGAAAAGAAGGAAGAGGCAGGAAGATAAACCTACCAATACCGTTGCAAGAGCCAGCCTTGACCTGCAGACCGTTGGTCAGGGTCTGGCCCGAGCAGAAGTTGATGAAGTTGGCCTTGTCGCTGAGAATTCAAGTTAGAACAAGGAAGCATATAAAACGTTTGAGTTCACAAAGTGAGAGTGAAACAAGCACTCACGTTTCCGAGTTGCTCTGGCCGTCGGCGGCGACGTCGTTTTGTTGACCAGTAACGAAACTGCCAGTCTGAACGGCGTTCTGATTCAGACAAGTCGACGCAGCACGCTTGCCGAGCTTAGACTCATCCTCAGTCGGTGTACGCTTGATGGCCGTGGCCTCGGTGAGGGCGGCAATGCTGCTAAGAGCGACAAGAGCAGATTTGAACATCATCTTGACGGTGTTGTACTAAAGGTAGAGACTGAAGGTTTTTTTTCCTGGTTGTGTATGTTTATATTTTGTGAGATGTCGATGAGATGGTGGTCGATGTGGTTGGTGATCGACAGATCGGGCAGATGAAAATCAAGGATAGGAGGACGAGAGAAACAAAGGCGAGAAAAAGATGAGAGAAGAGGTGGTACCGGACCGAAGAAAGAAGAAAGTTGAAAAGTAAGGTGGAAAAAATGAATGTCGGTTGACTGCTTGACTAGCAAGTAAAAGAAGAGATGATAAAAAAGTAAACAAGAAAAAAAGATGAGATGCAAAGATGCAACTAGTTCTTTCAAGTTTGGTTGGGTAAAATGAATGATAGAATGGAACACAGTCCAGCAGTTCAGAATAAAGCAAGAAGCGAAAGAAGAAGTTGGAAAGAAAGACGAAAAAGAACAAAGAAAGTAAAAGAATGGAAAAGTGCAATGCAAGTTAATTCTTGGATGAAAAAGGGAAGGGAGAGGAGAAAAGAGAAGAAAAGGTCAGGAGAGCCAAGCCTTTCTCTTTATATCCCAGTGACGACGAGACGATGCTAGGCACAACAAGGTTTGACAGGCTTGTCGAGGGGGAAGGGGGTTACAGGCCTGGTGCAGGTTGGTGCAGGCTTGGCTGTGCGTGGGCCGGAGCTTGGCGCCAAAGCGGAGACGCTGTGGCTGTAAGTGAATTTGTTAAACAACGAGAGCAAGGATAGATGCTTTGTAGGGCCAGGGTACAGGAAGAAGATGCCGGGGAATTGGTGAGAGTCGTGTAAGTGGGTTCCAGGATCTGGGTCAGGATTTGAGGCTAGGATTCGGGGTGAGGTCGGCTGCGTCCGCGCTGCGTCGTTCTGCGGCGGCGAGGGCGTGGAAATGAGAGAAAATACATGGGAGAGAAGAAGAGACAGAAAAAGACGGTGCTGGCCTTGCAGTAGGATGAAGCAGGGGCGTCCCAGGAGAATGGTCAAAACCTCAAAGCCATAACTACAAACCACACTAGAGAAGGAAAGGACTAGTTTCAAGGATTCTGATTTCAGTGTTTTTTCCTTCGTTTTTGTGTGTAATCCAGTGTAAGAAGGAGGCCAGGCCAGGGGCAGGAGGCTCACTCGACGGTTGGGACGGCTAGTGAGGAGGGTTGTAATCGTGGGAAGGGTGAGGGAGAGTCACAGAGACACCCAGACACAGAGACGCAGACAGGAACTCGGGGTAGCAGGAATGACTTTCGCCATGCAAGTGTTCCTGTGGAATCCTGAAGGGTCTTTTGTGTGTCAATAACGACGCCTGCACTCAGGCCGACGACAACGACGGTGACAAGCGATGAGAGAGACAGGACGAAAACCAGCAATAGACGACAGACGGAACGACAAGAGGCCGTGCATCAACGACAACGGAGAAGAGCTGCACAGGGGCCTCGAAGGGCATTCGGGCACAAAAGGGGGAACTGCTCCGATCTTGGGACGACAGAGAGCGCAAAAGCGTGCAAATGAGATAGCAGACTGGTTTGCAAGCGAGGATGTGCAGCTGGAGATGACGGGCTGGCCTGGAGAACAGATCACAAAGATTCACCTGCTATGGCGATCATGAGGCGCAAGACAAGCGAGCGAACCAAAGCCAACAAGGGACGGCTCAGGGCAGCCAACAATGGCTGACTGTCGACCTGGTCAGCACTGTCGTTGCTGGGCACATCGCCCGAACGTCTCTGTTCATCGTGAACCGTGTTCCGGGCTGCTGGAGCGCTGGTGTGGATAATGGGCGATGCTGAGAGCGTCGTATTGTGGTGAGAGACAGGCCCGGAAGGGTCGAGAGGGGGCATTGTTTTCGCTTGACGTCGATGCGGCTCCAACTGTTAGAAGTTGACGGAGAAGGTGCAGGGGGGTGCCCGGGCACTAGCGACTCGTAGCGAGACCGACTCGTAGCGAGACCATCACGAGGCAGGCTCTGGATCTGCCCCACTACTTTAAAGTTTAGCGCTGCGATTGGCCAGCCAGGTGTAATTCTGGCGCAGATCAGGGGAAAGGAGCGACCAGGTGCTAACAATGTGTACCGGGCACCTGCCAGAGTTTGAGGAGTGAATTTAGTGGGCTTTTAGAGTGCTGAGACGCGCAGGTAGTGTCTTTCTGGAGGGACCTTCAGGTGTCTTAGGGCACCTTCGGGCCACTTCTAGCGCATATCGAAGGAATTTAGGGGCATGTTGACACACTGCTAGCTCTGTCTTTAACTGGGCCGCGCTGAGGCATGACCAGGGGCCTGGAACCAGGGCTTCAGGCGCGTTGAGTTTCGAACCCTGAGCGTCGATGAGACATGTTCGACCAGAGTTTGTGAACACAAGTAAGCGCTGAGGGTGGGAGTACAAGGGGATATCGAAAGGAGGATAGATGCAAGATGAAGCAGCGTGTAAAAGAAGATGAACAGATGAGAAAGAAGAAGGTTGAAAAGAGAGAGAAAAAGAAACAAGAGAGACAGCTCAAGGCCTTCGACCACGAAGATGCCTCGCCCGATTTGCATCGCCGTCTAATACGCCAGTATTGTTTGCTAATGTTTGCCAACCACGGCGTTCATAGCGATCAGCTGGCTATGCTCATTCATTGATGCGCCGATGTGCTGGCGATGCTCTGTTCTGTTCATCCAGTCGGCGATCCTCAACCAACGTCTACATTTCTCTGATTCCTCTTGTTTTTCCCTTTTGTTTTTGCCCAAGTTCATTTTGTTTGGCTCACCAGGGACTATATCCCGCATCTGGGATGCCGTGGCCGAAAACTCGGAAGAAAAAAGGGAAATAATGAGAGGAGGATGTGCCCAAACATTATGCGTTCCCTAACCGCCTGAGCCGATATTATAAAGAAAGAGAAGCACAAAGACAAATAAATGCTGTGCATCCATGATTGACGCTGAGCCTCATGCTCCATCTCCGTGCGGCGATCCCATAAGACTGAAGGCGTGGCGTTTATGCGGTGAACCGAGATTCCAGCCATTTCTGCCTATCATCAGAATTTCCTCTTTTGGCCTTCCTTTTTCGTCTCCCCCATACCTTTCTGCGTCTCTTTCTTTTGGCAGTCATATGGCGTACAGAGTACTCTTTTACACCTTGTATTCCCTCACCTTCCCTGCCATTGCCAAGCCAGTTCACGGTCAAGAACAAGTACACCGACTTGAAACGCAGTCATTTTCGCTGGTTTATCGAACATCCCTAGTCACCGTAACTGGGTAGCAATAATATATAGACTTCTTCATAGCACTGTTTCTCTCATTCCCACTACTACGCAGTACATACTATCTTATCACTGTGTCTCTCATCCCTTCTGTTGCTTCACACAAAACATTGACATAAAACGGCATTCTCCTGGCCCCCCCTGGCCCTCGCCCTGAAACAGTGTTTCCAGTCCGTTCCGTCGACCCTGCCCGCGGACTTCGTTTGTCTCTTTTCTTCTTTTGTCACTTTGTGGCTTTTGTCAATTTTGTCCGATCTCGTGTGTTTCTTACTGTCTCATCGATTCCCAATGTTTCTTTTGATTTCTCACAACAATTCCCTCCTCTCACCGTCTGTTCTTTCCACCTCCCTGCTTCGGATCAATTATCTCACTTTTCTCACTTTTCTTCTCTTCCTTCTTCTTGCTGCTTGTTTCTGTCTGCTCCGGCTCCCCCTTTTTCTTTTGTTTTCAATCCGTACCCTGGCCAATTTCCCGTGGCAATGTCTCCAGTCCCTATCCCACAGCTATCTACTGCCATCCACTATTGAACCAACCTCTATCCACTGCCTCCACTCAACATTGTTACGATACTGTCAAACCTGACACAGACGACCACAATAGAAGCCTTCCCCTTTTCTCCTCTTTTGACGGGTCTCACAAACATTTTGCATGCTGGCATTTCCGAGGCCATTTTCCTTTTCTTCACTTCCTTTTTTGTTCCCTCGTGTTTTCTCGACGTTTCTTCTTTGCATCTTGGCGCATCATTGCGCAAGGACCCATTCTCATGATGCAACTAATGTTTGGCCGCCCACGCGGTCGGTGCCGTTTTAGCCGTACTTGCACATGGACACATTAATGGGCCTCGAGTCTTAAGTCTTGAGTGTCTTGAGGCTTGAGGCTTGTTCAAGTCAAGATTTTACCAAGGCCACCTCTAATAGCCTGTCTCAAGTGTAAACACCGAGTACAATAGATGTCAAAAGTCGCTTCATGAATGCGTGGATTAGAGAGTGCCGTTCTCCCGATTCTTCTCGAATTGTCAGATGAAAGCCTATCGTGAACGATAATAAAATACGGCATATCGCCATCCTATCATAGAATCAAGTGTAACCTCAACAAACACACAACACAACTCACCACTTCATCCGGTTCCAGTTCCTTGCAGAAATCATGTCGATAGACATCATTTGAGCCTTTACTGCTCATCCATCTTGTAAAATGCAGAGTCCTCTCGGCGAACACGTTATGTTCCACTTTCATCCGATTGAGTGGCCCCCAAGACCCTTCCGTCGATCATCTTGGTGATCCGCGTGCTGCAGTTTCATAACATCATACTGACCGGGTTCTACGAAATAGGAAAGGAAAAGACGCCTCAAGACATATCAATATTCAGTGGCCCCATTCATGAAAACAAAAAAAAAAAAAAAAAAAAAAAAAAAAAGATATCGTTGAGTCCATGATAGCATCCTGTTCCCACACTAGAGAGAGAAAACAAGACAAACAGGAAACCAGCACTTGTGCGAAGCTGCCATAAACACATACTTCGTATTTTCCCTCGCTAATTGCTTGAACAGGATGGCCTCCGTTGTCCACATAACATATACACTGGCGTTTACGCCAATACTCACAAGTCTCCAAGCCCACATTGACTCCTAAGGAAACATAAACATATGTCCCTTACAACTCGCCGATCTTGCTCGAGCTAACCTTGGCAGCAAGCAGGTCAAGCCAAGCTGCGAGTCGGTAGCCGGCCCTCGCCACCTGGATCTCAACCACCGGTGCCGCGTCCTCGTAGTAGCTGGAGCCAAGCTCCTGGCCCACAATCGCCTTAGGACCCTGTGGAAGGACTGTAAACAAGCGATGGTTAGCCAACATTCGACATCAGAGACGGCCATCACCATTGTGACGAACACACGGCCGCCTTGGGCCTTATCGGGCCTCACCGTGCCATTTCACTCCAATTCGATACCAGACTTACCGTGCGTGCACACGTATGCATTGCTCTCGCGCGCCCAGATGAGTGCTGTGCCCTCAGAGTCGCCGAGGCTAATGCCGTCCAGCCATTTTTTGCTCTCTGCCGCATACTTTCCGCCGCGAATGTCCGACACGAGCTGGTCCGCCAGCTTCTGCGCAGCGCCGTACGGCGAACCCCTAACGCCGCCCACCAGCTTCTCGAGAATGCTCGTGTCCCATACGTGGTGTAGGTTCAGGAACTTGCTGTCGAACTTGACATGGATGCCGTTGCCGCCCTTAGCGACGTCCTCCGTGTGCAGCGGCTGATGCAGGTCACTAACAAAGTGGATGACAAACTTGGCCGCCTGCTCATGCTCCCAAGGCGGCAGCTTGCCCTCCGCATCGATCAGTCGCGACGTGTAGTTTTGGAGCGCTGTGATGACGCAGCCCTCGCTCTTGCAATCGCGCTCCATGACCACATCACAGCTCGCCGGCGGATTGTCCTTGGCGTCGATAAAGTGGAACGGCCCCGTGAAATGGCCCCATTTGGTGTACCGGATGCTGTCAGCCCACGTCGCAACGTTGGCCAGGTAGTCTGACGATTCGTTGCGCAAAAGCGTCTGGAAGTACGTTGCCGTCTCTTGTTTGACGAAGCTGCTGGCCACGTACGCAATCGTGATGTGCCCGAAGCCTAGGAGGATTGATTAGGACAAGTGCGAGAGGAAGATGGGAAGGGAAACAGAGGAGGAAACGGAGGTTTCAAGAGATCATGTAAAATAACCGTCATAAGATGCATTCCATCTCCAAACTACCTTACCTCCCCAAGCGGCCACGCTGGGCAGCACTGTGGCGCCAGCCAGCAGAGGCAGAGAGAACTTCATGATCCGAGAAGCGAAGATGTCTATGCGAGTGTGTGATTCGAGTTTATGCAGGCTTTACTCTTCTGTCTAATCGCCTGGTGTGAGAAATGGGATGAGAGTCGTTTCTTCGAACTGAGGTTGAGGCGTTTGAATTTGAAGATAGGAAGAAGGGAGAAGCGGCAATAGGATGATAGGCAGGGATGCAATACGACGTATCGAAGACTCGCAGAAAACCTGGAGAAACAACAATAGCGTGCAGAGCTGGTCTTCCGCACGTAACACGGCAAGCGCTTTCCTCTTGGGTTGATTTGAGGATGCTCCTGCCTATTTATTTATGTATTATGTGCTTGCGAGGTTGTCGCTTCCTTCTAAGCTTGAGCACAAGGGAGGGCTGATACTAGCTCTCGTTACAGAAGCTGTGGCTGGCTGATGTATGGTTGGCTGCCAATAGCTCTTACCCAAAGAGTTGCTAGAGAAACACCTGCTGTGCCTTGCAGCCACCACCTGTAGGCTGCACTGGGAGCGAATGGGAGTTGGTGCTAACACACGTGCGAGAAGGGTACAAGACGCACTGTGCATTCGCCTGCAAAAAGCGACCTGTTTCATGTATCTTTTGCTATGGCGCTGAAAAATAACCGCCGATTTGATCCAAATGGGATAGGATGTGGCTGGCTCAACTCGCACTCCAAGACAGTCTCACGACTCTCTGGCTTTTAGAGGAACGTCTCGTGAACAATAAATCATTGTCCCGTGTCCGTCGCCGGCAAAATTGCAGCAGAACCTGAAGATGCTCAAGATGTTGCAGTCGGTTCTTCCCGTGACGTCGCATAGTGCGCATGCAGGCAGCACTGTGCTTAGAATTCCTCAAATTTGCCCTGGTTTGACATGAAAGGCGCTAGCACTGATTAGGAAACACCATGGTCTCTCGCTGAGGGGGCCGCCTTGCTTCGGCCTTTCCGTCTTGGATTTTCCTGCGTTTGGAGCGGTCATCCGCACCTACCTCTCTCTGCTGATCTCTTATCTATGACTGGCCTTGGCTGTGTGCCATTTTGGTGTGCGATAAGCTGCATCGCCACAGGTCCTTTTTTCTCCTCTACTCCCTTTGACTCTACCTCACACCAACTCCATTTCGCGAAAATTTGTTTTGTAAAAAATCGACGCTCGTTTTCTCAACTCATCGCATATCGGCCATATCACGAACGGCCGCCGCAACGCCTCCCCCTTCGTGTTTTTGTGTGATACGAGTGCCCTGTCATCTCGAAGAGCAAGAGCGGCCGGCCTGCACCTGCTTTGAGACGCACAATACGACGTGCAACAACTCGCTCGCTCTTTCCGCTTTCGTCGCCGAGCTCGAGGTGCCCCCAATTCTATCTGCCACATCTTTCCCCTCTTTACATTCCTTTCTTCGTCTTCTATTTTTCTCCTCTTAAATATCATCGTCCTCGACACGAACCTCTAATCTCATATCTGCTCACTGGCCGCCGCGATGGTGGCATTTCGCGTATCAGCAGCGGCGACACTCGCAGCTCGCTCCGCAGCATTCGCCGCAACAGCTCTCCAGGCAAAGGGAGCTCAGCCAGAACCGACCATCCAGGAAGCTCTTTCTGGCATATTTGGAAGCGTCAGCTTGACAGCATGGATCTGTTTATTGGTACGTGATTTGGATGAGTGGATATGTCGCGTGACATGCTGTTTCTAACACACCGGACTGCAGCTGCCCCAACTGATCCAGAACTACAAGAGCCAGAGCGCCGACGGTCTATCGATGGCTTTTCTCTTTGTCTGGCTTCTCGGTGATGTTACGAACCTATCGGGAGCTCTTTGGACCGGCCTTGCTCCGACAGCCGTTGCCCTTGCCAGCTACTTTTGTATCGCCGACGCCGTCCTGATTACTCAGTGCCTCTACTACAACGCAAAGACCGCCCGCCGTGATCGGCTCATTCGCCAGGGCCGTACCCGTCGGCGAAGCTCGTCCACAGCTGTTGCGGGACACGGCAGCAACGACGACGTTAGCGAGGAGGTGTTCCCAGAGGAGGGCGACGAGGATGAGGACGACAGCCCGCTCCTGGCCCGTCGCCGGAGCTCCAGCATCGGCCTTCCGGGATCGCACCGCCGCCATTCTGCTCGCCGCTCCGAATCCAACCTTGACCCCCTGCGCCGCATGATCACCGGTGAAGACGAAACCCCCGACAGCAACCCGTGGTTGCATAACACGTTGAGCCTGGTGGCTGTGTGGATCGTTGGTGCACTGGGCTACTTTGCTTCATATCGTATGGGTGCCTGGGACGGCACAGATCCCGTCGGCGGCGGCGGCGATGTTGCTGGCCCCTCTCCGTCCAACGAGGACGACGTGTATGCTAAGATCGGTCTCGGCCTTGGCTACTGCAGCGCCGTTTTCTATCTGTGCGCCCGTGTCCCGCAGATCATGAAGAACTACCGCGAGAAGTCGTGTGAAGGTACGTTACAGCTGAGCAGGGGGATGTTGACGGCTTATTTAGACGGCACTAACATTTTACGCGTGAAGGCCTCGCTCTTCTGTTCTTCTTGTTGTCATTGACTGGCAACTTCACCTACGGCGCCAGCCTCGTGGCTTACTCCCAGGACAGCAAGTATCTTATCAACGCGCTTCCCTGGCTTCTGGGCTCTCTCGGCACAATCGTCGAGGACTTGATCATTTTCTTCCAGTTCCGTCTCTATGCGCCTAAGCGCGTCATCAAGCCCAGTGCTGGTGCGTCTACCACCAACGGACAGGCCTCTTCCTACGGCACGGTCTAATCGGCATCGGATACTCGACATGCCCCCGAATTTCCAACCTGACTTTCGTCCACCCCCTAACCGCCACCAGTAATGGCGAGATACGGCTTCAGAAAGCGAGGCGACAACCATGCTTTAGATGCTCTTTGAGACTTCAGCACTGGTTAATGCATATGTACATTGTTGAGCTGGCGTTTTGCATCTGGTTTTGTTTATCTGTCCCGTTTCTTGGATGGCGGCGCATAGTTTTGTGTTTTCATTGTTTATATTGGCTACTATTTGGCACATTTTTGGCATATCTTTTTGGTGAGCTTATTTTGTCTCTGTTTTGGCATACTTAATTGTATGCGATGGCCAGCCTTGCAGGCAGCCTTCAGGATATCTGTCGCTTCAAATTACAATCCATACAAACCTCTCTCAGTCCATGCAAGTATCGGACCCCACGATTTGTGTCACCAGCAAAAGAAAGTTGCATTCAAGGTACATGTTTCCATACTAAAATTCTGTACGGTCGAAAGTACCACAAAAGTCGAGAAAATTAACACCGAACTGGCCAATCAGACCGCGCTGACGAACGTTGGTCAGCTGAAAAAGTCGCCCGACAAATGACATTGTCAGCATCAAGTAATAGCTGCACTGCTAACCAACCACAATAGCCGCTCCGTGGCCCATTCCATGGAGGTCTACAGCACACTAATACCAGCAGCTTTTGCTCGTATCTGAAAGGTCTGTCTGGCTTGTCAGCTCGACAAATGGGACAAGAAGGTGTTTCGGCATGGTTAAGCTTAGTGGGCTCACCCACACACCGTTGCCAAGCTACAGGCAGTATTTCGTGATGCTTACAGAGACTTACAGAAGCTCAATTAGGCCAGCCCACCTTGATTGGTGGTGATGACCACTTGGTTCTCTCAGCTATTTGGCATCGTCGACAAAGCGAATGCCGAGCAGCTTCTCGACGGATCTCGATCGGATGGACAGATCTATAAAAGGACGATTTGCCTCCCGAGATTCTGGGATTTGCCTTTTCTCAGATCTCATCATCAAAATCACATTCAACCAAGCAATTGGAGAATAAGATTGTAAACAACACACACCAAATCACCAAAGCAGCAGCAACTTTCTCACAGCAAGCAACTCGCAGCTCAATCATATCGATAAAGCAGACTAACAAAGCTCGAGCTTTTTACACGACGATCCCCGCAAACGCCATCATCCCCGCCATTTCGTCTGTCGCCTCTTCTCCTCTTCTCTCTTCTTCCTCTTCTACAATGACAGACATGTCGGCCAAATCTGCTGCCTCTGCTGTGGCCAAGGCGGCGGCTGCCGCCCATCGCCTTCCCAATGCCTCCATCAAGCCGCATCGGTCGTCTACACGCGGCCACTCCAACCACGGCTGGCTCAACACATACCACTCGTTTTCTTTTGCCGATTGGTACAACCCCAAGTACAGCGGCTTCGGTTCTCTGCGCGTACTCAACGAGGATCGTGTTCAGCCGCAGTCTGGCTTCCCTACGCACCCGCATCGCGACTTTGAGATCTTCAGCTACGGCATTTCTGGAGAGCTGACGCACCGTGATTCCATGGTCCGCAAGGGCCAGGAGGACGGAGTTAACGCCGACCAGTTTTACCGTGTGAAGCGCGGCGATGTTCAATTCACCACGGGCGGTTCCGGTATCGCACACAGCGAATTCAACGAGCACAAAACAGATCCTGTTCATTTCCTGCAGATCTGGGCCGTCCCATGGAAGCGCGGACTGCCCCCAACCTACCACACCTCCAACTTCAACGACGAGAGCAAGCGCGCTGCCGCAGAGAAGGGCGAGTTTGTTCCCATTCTGAGCCCACTCGCTGCTGGCCCCGACGCTACTCCTGCCGAGGAGGAGGCTGCCGTTCCCAAGGTGCCCGGCACCATCCCCATCCACGCCGATTTTGGCATGGGCGCGACGCTACTGGCACCTCAGAAGGTGGCCACCTGGACCGTCGGTCTGGGCCAGCCCGGCGTCGTGACGCAGGCCAATAAGCGCAAGGTCTTTGTGCACCTGCCGATGACGACCAAGCACCAGACGAACGGCGGCCCCGGCGCCCGCATCCGCCTGGACGGCCGTGAAGACGCCATCCTGGACGAGGGTGATGGTGCCTTTGTCGAGCTCGTCAACGCCGGCGACAAGCTGACGGTTGAGAGCATTGGCGCGGCTGATGCTGAGGTTGTTGTCCTTGACACGGCCTGAAGGACAGGAGGGAAAATCTAAAGAAAATTCAATCAATTTAAAAAATTGTTCTGTATGTAGACATGACGACCCAAGCTAGATAGTCTACAATCCTTCACGTTACATTTATTATATATTATATTCCGCCTACAAGTTTAATTCAATACATTAATAAAATTTTCTGACGAGTTCAAGATGTGTAAAAAAAATTGTATTCCAGTAAAAATAAGGAAAAAAAACCCTATAAACAACGATCCTGCAAAATCCAAGACAAAACCCAGGAAAACGTGTAAAAACTGTATTGGTCTAGGTTTTTACGTTTGAGAGCAAGCCAGCTTGCCTCACTTACGGTCACTTACCTCAGAATTACGCCGAGTTGTCAAAGCTGTAATCACAGCCAGCCATCCACGACTGCGATATAGCGAAGTCGCTATGGATCGATTCGGAGCCCCCGTCAAACATCGGGGGTGATGCGTCACCTTGGAAGCTAAGCTTCGGCGACGATGGCTCCGGCGACGATGGCTCCGGCGGGAGGTCCAGCGGGGGGTCCGGCGAGAGCTCACCACAGCAAGGTTGGCCGCAGCCAATACGGGGGAAAATAAGTTCGGGCACGGAAGGCGGAGACGGAGGAGGCCGCGACAGCTCACCACAGCAAGATTGGCCACAGCCAATGCGAGGGAAGACGAGTTGCGGCTCAGGGATCGTAGTAGCCGAGGGGTTCCGGGAAGACCGACGGGAGGAACTGGAAAAAGAGCTGCGGGAGCTAGAAAAGATGGGAAAAGGGTAAGTGACAGTTGGAAGGGGGACAGAAGACTCAACTGGTTGATAGAAGAGGGCCGTGCCGCCGCTAACGAGCCAAGCAACGTGAGAAAAGAAACGCCGGGCCTTGCGCTTGAAGATGCCGTCGTTCTCACGGAAAGGCGGAAAGGAATGCAGCTTGTTGATAGAAAGAGCCTCGGGAGGAGTGGGAGAAGACGCGGACTGCATAGAGGCTTGCCGCTGCTGCTGGCGCCGGCGCCGAGAGCGGATAGCGGGAAGAGTGCCGCTCGGAAGTTCCTCGAGTGGGAGGCGGCGCGGGGGTGAAGGAGGCGAAGCGGGTGAAGAAGAAGACGAAGAAGACCGATAGTCCATGACGGGCTGGTCGGAGGGAAATAGAACGATGCAGAAAGGAGCGAAACAGGAATGGAAGAAGACAATCAAGACCACGAACAAAACCGCTGCAAAGATAATTCGTCAAAAAATGCCCCAAAAGCAGCACAAAAAAGCCAAGGGAAAAAGAGAGAGAAAGAAAGAAATCAAACTCAGAAAACAGCTGGGAAGCTACTCAATAGCTTTGCCGCAGTGCTTTTGATATCTGGGGAGAATGACCGAAGAGGTTGCCGTCGATGAGATTCAGAGGACGAGAAGAGAGCCTGTCGAGGAGGCATGCGATATCTTTATACCCTGGTTAATCAAATCTATTGTCCTGGTTAGATTGTTCACGGAAGACGTCTTGTGCGTGGTATGCATTGTTGTTTGTTCCGTTACTGTTCGAATGTTGTTGTCCTTTGTGGATGAACAAAGGTATTCGCAGCAGTACTGGCAGCAGCAACCTGCTCTTGCGCCTTGCGAACAAAGCCGTCCAAGCTCTGCACACAGGTCAGCTGTTCGCCAGACAAAGGTAACGAGAGAAAAGCATTGCTTTCTCGCTGCCATTGAACGCTTAATTTTGGTTGGTTCTCGATGTAGTTCCATTCGGATCGTGCCGATGCTGTTCATTTGCACAGCTCGATAGGCGATGCGTTGGAATCATTGCACATGGCTTTGGCGGGCATTTGCTTTCCGAGTCGACGGGCTTGATGCCGCTTTTTGTGTTCCAAACAGAGAGACTTGTGTAATTGTGAAATCGAGGTGGAACGTTGCCGCGTTTTGTTTTGCTTGTAGCCGTTGCTTGCCAAGTCTCGTGATCATAGCAACTGCAACAGTCTCTCCTTCCCCTTTTGTCAAACCGACCACAAGACATCGAGCCTTCCGTTTTTGAATATTCACGGCACCTCCTGGTCGCTGCCCCTAAAACCGAAGGTCACCTCGCACTTTTTGTGAAAATTTTGTGACCTCTTGTTTCTCTCTTCTCTCTCCTCTTCTCGTCTTTACCTATCTCCCAAAGCTTCACCTCTCCCCTAATCCAACCACTGTCACTCTTTCATCACACACTCTTTTATATATACGAGCTTCGGGCAGCTGTTTCATTCGCTTCAAACTTATTTATCCATTTGGTCTCATTTATTCGACCTACCACTGTCCCAAAAAGATCTGCAAAAATGCACCCAAGCAAGCTTCTTTTCGCTGCCGTCGCAGGTCCGGCCCTCGCCACATCAGAGAACCAAAAGCCTGGGGTGAACATCTATTTTGTACGTACTAGTATGCCCCGAGCATTTTCAACACTCTCATTCCTGACCGTCAATATCGTCAGGGCCAAACTGGCTCGGATACTCTTGCCAGCTATTGCGATGCTGGAGGGTTTGACACTGTCACGCTCGCGTATCTGACAGCGTCTCCCGAGACGGACCCGGCTACCAACTACCCAGGCACCAACTTTGGCTCCCACTGTAGCGCCAGTGTCTACATGGCCAACAACTCGGCTTCGCGGCTGCTCTCGGGCTGTGACAAACTGAGCCAGGACATTGTTCACTGCCAGAAGCAGGGCAAGAAGGTGCTGCTGTCCATTGGCGGCATATGGGGCCCGGACCCAGCGCACGACTATGAAGTGACGACCTCGGCCAACGGCGAGTACTTTGCCGACTTCCTCTGGAGTGCTTTTGGACCTTACCAATCGTCGTGGACGGGTCCCCGTCCGTTTGACATTGCCAACAGCGCAACTCACACTGTGCTTGATGGGTTTGACTTTGACATCGAGGTTCTGTTTGAAACCACGGCTGGTTACATTGCACTGCTCAAACGCCTTCGCGTCTACATCGATGCCTACAACGCCAAAGTGATAAACAGCCCCATTATCACGGGTGCCCCGCAGTGCCCTCTGACCGATGGCTGGACGCAAATGAAGGACTTGATCCAGAGCACCGTTTTTGACAAGCTCTGGATTCAGTTTTATGGCAACGATCTATGTCCGGCCGGCAGCGCTGGATTCAACTTTGACGAGTGGGAGTCATTTGTGGCCAACACGTCGAGCAAAAACGCCCTGTTGTATGTTGGTCTGCCGGCCATTAAGGACATCACGGGCTATCTCAGCACCGAGCAGGCCATTGTGTTGGTTGACGTCCTCAAGAGCCGCAAGACATTTGGCGGCATCATGATTCGCGATGCTGCGATTGACAAGGCCAACACCCCCAACGGCGGCAAGCCCATCTATGCAGCCGTCTACGAGCATCTCCTCGACCAAGCACAGGGCCCTATGATGGCCTCGACTACCGCTGTTGCCCCCAATGGTGTCAAGACCAAGACGGAGAGTGTCACCGCGGCATTGACAAAGACAATCTTTGCCACTGGCCACTCTTCTCTCCCGCCGTTTGCCGCCAATTCGAGCAGCGTCTTTGGTACTGGGACTGTGGGAACGGTGGGCACCGTGTTTGTGACGGGAACTTGCACACCCTCCGGCACGGTGTCTGCGCTCGGCGACGGCCTGCCAAGTGGCACACAGACGAGAACGCTGCACACCCACACCTACTCCGTGACAAGTGCCGGAGTTTCGACTGGGGTGGTGAAGTCGGTGATGGTTGTGGCCGCGATGGTGTCTGTGATTGTTTCGTGCCTGTTCTAAACGCAGTTGATATTAGTGGGCATGTTGCTGGCAAGCATGGAGTGATGTTTGTGGTATCTTGAGAAATGTACGAAGTAGATTTTAGTCTTTACTGCCGACGGAGATCCACATAGTAAGAATACAGCTGTGATCTGCAACTGACTTCATTATGATACAAACAAAAGCCTCTTTGGAGACTGTAGGGAGGTTGTCAATAAAACTGGACTACCATGACATGGAGTAGAAAATACGCAATCACGTGTCGGCAGCCTGATATTTCTGATTGAAGACTGGCTTCAGGGAAACGGCCGTTCACAAGAGTACTGTGGTAGAACTTTATTTATTGGATCTTGAGGGCTGCAACCCTGTCAGGCTATTCAAAATCCCACTCGTCTACGGATAACAACGTATAGCAGGGGCTGTTTGGACTCTCGTTGCCGCTGTTTCTTATGCGAGCCTGGTTCAAAGGGGAGCGGTAACTGTAAAACACAAAAGACAGAAAGCATTGACGAAAGATAGCAGGCCAAAAAAACAACGGGTGAATTACGATGATATCGTTTGACTCTGGCCCGAACATGTGGAGCCCTGGTTCTGCAACGTGTTTGGGCAAGAAGAAATGCAGCGTCGATCATGAACAACTCGCTCCTCGTAGCTCGAGACAAAAGAATTTTCACGGGAAAGACGAACGATAATAGAGACAAAAAAGACGGGAATCGATGCAGGATCAGCTTTTAAAATCCGTGTCTGCTGTGGCACGCGAGAAGAAGATTGCACAGATCCGGACGCAGCTTAAGTTGTCATACAGAGTACGATTTACATCGGCGCTGGACGCGTCACTATTTTTGTGGCCCTTTTCGACCATTCTATTAAATTTCTTTCTCTTCTGGCCGCAGTATTTTTTCTTCCATGCCTTCGTTTTATTCTGTGACTTGACCAGGGTTTTGACAGGGCTCAGCACGACGCCCCGGTCCCTGCCACTGTCCTGTCTCCCTGTGTTTCTGACGCTGATTGACACTGTGAAAAAAGGAGATGAGAAAGGAGAGCAAAGCGGGCCAGCTCTCAATGGGCCATGGGGTCGCGCAAGAAATGGCCAGGCGTTGGCAATGCAAAAGTTAGAGAGAGCAGAGAGAAGTGGTAATCGGGCACAATGCAGTTTCGTGATAGTCTCAGCAATTCGGCAATTTGGTGGGCGATTGGAAAGGAAAGGAAGGAACAGCGATGGCTACAGTCTGCTTGCCATGTTGGTTCCCTCTTTGCGACTGTCGCGCTGTTTCGCTGCCCGTTTTCTGCATCGTTGCTTTCTGCGAAACTGGGTTTGTTGGTCGCTGGTTATTTCCTCCAAAAGAAAGAACAACGGCCAGTCCTTCTTCTTTGGGACAAGGCCGTGGGGTTTGATTGTGTTGTCGCAATCTTATTGAAGAGTGAGCGACGTGGCCAAGGGCTATCTTTTGTCGCTCGTCCAGTGTGTTTAGTGGATAGAATGCGCTAAAACGGCGTATCAAGTCCACGATCAAGATTCCCCGACGACATCTGCATAATAACACGCGATGGCAGCCGATTACCACCGCACGAAAGTCCTGTACGGAGCATTTGCAGTCAAAATGTTTGCGCTAGTTTTGTTGCCTCTCACATCCCATTTCCCATTCCCTGTTTTTACGTCTTGGAGATTCGTTATGACGCTGTGCTACTCTTTACACCTGCCTTGAATTGACCATCTTCTTACACTTCCGCAGTTTGGGAAGTACCTTCTGCTTCTGAAAACACCTTCCCAGATCAAGGAACGGCTGGCTTCACTCTGAGTCTGCCTCTCGGTATTTGCCCACCTCGACGTATCTCGTCGCTGGGCCGGACGGTCCATTCCGCGGATCTTTCAGTATTTCTTTGCTTTTCCCTCATTCCAACCTCACATCTTTGCTATCGCAGCATCTCATTAGCCCATCCTGGGGCAATCTCCCGCCCTTGTGTCTCACTCCCATTCCCACTCCTTTCTACGACATACGATAGAGATTCGAAGAAAAGTGCGAGGAAAGCAAACCCAGAATCCTCGTCATCGTTGTGCGCCGTGGACAAAAGAGCTGGAAAAGACCCCTCCACCTTTTCCATCGGCTTGGTGCACCGCAACGCCGGCTGGCCTGTGTCTAAGAAACGAGCGATGTATTTTTCCCATGCAAATGCAGGCTTGCGTGCTCGAAGCACATTGCCTGCTTTTTTGGTCCTTTTTGGTCGTCTTATTTGACTAGATTTGATCTTATTTGCTGTTTTCTTCTGCTTCCGCCAGGCTATCGCACAACTTATCTTACAACATGAAAAATGAAAGCCGGGAATCCCAAATACCCTGGCCGTCTCTTCTCTTTATCAGTAAATTAACTGGCATCCTGGCCAGGGCCGCCCCTCCATGTTGGAAGGCGGGCGGGGCACGCGAGACCAAGACGGGAGCGAAGACGTCGACGAACAGCTGGCGATGCGAACGATTGGAAAGACATTGGTTTGTTAGGAAACGGAAAATGCGACGTAAAGGTGTGATTTTGCGTCGGCTCTCTGTCACGACCACAGTATTTAGGGAGCAACAAGGAATGAACGAGAGCGTTGACCAGGAAGGAGACACCAGGGTGACCAGGCTCCTTGTCTCGGTCTAGACGGAGCATTCGCTGTCAAACATGCCCTGAGGCTGAGCCTCGTTCTTTTCGTCTTTCTGTCTCGTTTGTTTCGGGCACAATGTTCTGTGCATGTGCAGGTGCCCTCTAAGTGGCTGCATTGAAACTGAGAGGAGTGGCTTCGTGAGGAGCCTGATGAATCTGTCGCAGAGAGCACTTTACTAAGTACGAAGTGTTACTGTGCATTGCTCTGTTAGGACATGTACGTATCGCGAATAGCCCCGTAAGTCGACGAACTTGCTTGAGGATTTACAGCAACCACTAGCCAGGCACAGCCTTTTTGGCCTCGGTTTTGGCCACTCTTTAGCGGGGCGTCTGGCTTTGAACACCCAACATCCAGTAAACACGAACCGCCAATCGTGCGCCACGCTATATTTATCCCTTCTATTGTCCTTCTATTCGCCCCTTTCGCACTAAAACCTCTAAAATCGTGCAGAACGGCGCTATGGTGTGCACCAGGTCACTTGCAGCGCTGCGCCGTCTGCAGCAGCAGGGGCTTCCATCGCATGATAGAGATAGATACATGCAATAAATATTAGGTACATAAATTATACACTAAATAATGAGTATTTATATGTACCCAGATGTATACTGTCCCCTCCACCCAGTTTAGCTCCACCCAGCTCAATCGTCGTGCCTGCCAAACACACCATGCATCCTCTCACACCTTCCCCATTCCACTCTCGCGTGGTCTTCCCCCTTTTCTTTGGTGTGCAGTCGTGTCGATTCTTGTCAACCATCCCTTCTCTTTGTGCATCTGTCTCGATTCCAGGCACTTGCCCTCCGTCATTGCCCTGTAGTCTCGTGTCCCGTGGTGTCCCATTCTCTTGTGTCTTCACGTCTCCTCATTTCGACTTCTCTTTGTCTTTTGCCTCTTTTCTTGCTATCTCTGTCGATCAACCAACAACCGCACGCCAATTACTGATGCCGCCGTCGCAGTTGCCATAAAACAAACTCCATCATTGTTCAGCACGGCGGACAACGTAATGCTGTCTACGGAGTATTACTCAGTATTGATTTTGACCCATTGATTTGAACCGCGCCCAAAACGATAAAGTGGAAAAAAAGGTCGAAAAAGACAAGAAAGAACTGGGGATTTTCAGAACTCGCTCTCAGTTGGTTGTCTTATTTCCCACAGTATTTCTCCATCCAACGGCCCACTTTGCTGTCTTCAACCACCAGTGTCACAATATCGCGTCCCTGAACTGGTCAAATCTCCCGCCCGCCCTTCTATCTCGGTGCATTTCCCTGCATCTCTTTTCTTGCGACTCTTTGCGTCTCTGCGTCTTTCTTCCGTCCTTTGCATCGGACAAGGACATCTCACTCACCTCTCGTCCCTCCGCCGCGCCCCGTCTTCTTGGGAAACCACTTTGACGGCTGTTTCCCTGTCGAACTTTCTCGTTCTTCGTCTTTCCTTCGACCTCCTTTCCTTTTCGCCTTTCGTTTTCCAACTCGTTTTGCTTTTTGATCTGAATTGTTGCGCGCCTGGTTGCTGCCCCGAATTGATTCTAATCTCTCGACACACTCGCTTTTGATTTCGACGACTCTCTCTTCGCCCTCCTTTTTTTAAAGAAAAAAAAAACACCTCTCATTTCTCGACATCGTTCTGTCCGATTGCCTCGCAGCTCTCATTCTACAGCCTCACCACACCTCGACGCTTCAATTGTCCTATCTCGTGCGACCCTCTCCCGCCATGCATATGCATCTGGGCCGTAGACACGAATAAAACACGACAAGTTCTCGCCGAAAGAGGCCACCTCGATATCTGTAACAGGGCCATCAACTTCTCGCGCGCCCTTCTCTTATCATCAAATCGCCATACTCCGGACTCAGTCCTCCGTGTCGATGCGCTCGCCATTGTTGACTCGGACTCCGATTGACAACCTCCGACGCCTGAGACGACAAAGATAATTTCCTTACACCTTGTCCCTCGTCCGATCCGAAAAAAGAAGGAACGAACGTTGAGGGCATTGACGTCCTGAGCGCATTTGCGCACGCCCTTCAGGGCTTCTTCTCCTCCGCTCTCCCACCGATCACCGTCTTCAAACCGCCAAGATGATTCGCCCCGCGACCCCGTTGACGATAATGCTCTTCGCGGCCTTTGTGCTGCTCCTTCTCTCCACCCTCTCCACGCCATTGATCAAGGGCGTTCCGCTCGGCTCCTTTGAGGGATTCGATTTCGGTGTCTTTGGCTACTGTCGTCCCGATGGCACCTGCACCGGCTTCGAGCTGGGTTACGATACCTGTATGTTGATCCCGCAGCGTTGTATCGCCCAATGCGGTTGATTCTTTGATTTGTCTCTTGCTAACTGATATTGCAGCGTCCCTCTTCTCTTCCACGGAGTCGGCCACTTTCGATCTTCCGGTCTCGACACGTACGACGCTGTCGACCATTCTTGTGCTCCACCCCGTTGCGGCCTTCTTGACGCTGGTTATGCTGATTATGGCCATTACGTCTCACTTCCACTCTGCCTCGCACTCCGTTCGCTACCTTTTGTTTGTCTTCATCATCAGCATCTTCACTTTCCTGGCCGCCCTCCTGGCCTTCCTTATCGATGTCTTGCTGTTCGTCCCGCATATGGCCTGGGGCACCTTTGTCGTCCTGGCCGCCGTTATCCTTATTGGTCTCAGCAGCATTGTCGCTTGTGCTATGCGCCGCACTCTAGTTGGCCGCAAGTCCCGTCAGCGCCGTATCGAAGCTAATGCCGAGATGAGCGGAGAGAACTTTTACAACCGCCAGGCTCAGACAACGGCCGCTGTGACTGCCGGTGCAAGCACCACCATGGCCGAGTCACCGGTCTCAGTGCCCCGCCAACCTGCCCTGCCCCAGCTTGGCGGACCTGGCAGCAACGGCGATTCCTTCGAGAAGAAGGATGCCGCCAGCAGCGACGAACAGATTCCCCTCACATCTCAGCCAGCCCAGCTGTCCAACCGCTACTCGCTACAGCGCAACCAGTATGGTGGCGGCAGCCCAGAGGCCATGATGTCTGGTGCCGCCAGTGGCCAGCGTCGGTCCATCCAGCGCGACGCCTATGGAAACCCTTTACCATACGATGAAAATGGCGTCAGCCCGCCACCCCAAGAGTACGGCGTGCGCCGCGGCCCGTCTGTCGAGCGGATGAACAACATGTCTCCCTCACAAAGTGGTCGTGGTGCGGGTCCTGGCTACCGCGGTGGCCGTGGTGGCGGCCCGGGCTATGGCCAGTACGGTCCTGGTCCCGGTGGCCGTGGGGGTTATGGCGGTCCGCCGCCAGGTGGTAGAGGAGGCTATGGCCCACCGGGTGGCCGTGGCGGTTATGGCGGTGGTTACGGTGGCCCGCCACCAAACGGCAGAGGCAGAGGTGGTTATGGTGGTCGTGGTGGATACCCAGGCAATGGCCGCGGCCGGACACCACCGCCGGGCTACCGGTACGACCAGCCAGGTCCGTACGGTGGTGGTATGCGGGGTTCGCCGGGCCCCAACGGCTACTACGGCAACCCCTCTGGCAATAGCCTGAACGACAGCGGCAATGGTTACAATGCCTACGGCAACGAACTTCCAGTATCGGCTTCGGGTGATTTGCCGCGTGCAGAATCTCCACCCCCACTGCCCGACTCGATGGGTGCAGCAGCCATTGGCGGCAGCCCGCGAGGCCAGGCTATTGAGATGGACGCGACCACGCCGCGGCCACAGCACGCACAGACGAGCCGCTTTGTCGAGGGCGACGACGACATTGCCGGCATGGTTAGCCTGCAGCAAGGCCGGACGTCCCGGGTCAGCGACGCAGAGAGCAGTCAGTACGTGCCTCCGCGCGCCGGCTGGAACAACGCTGGTGGCGCCCCCAACTCGCCCGCACGTGGCGCTTCAGAGCTTGACAATCAGCATCGCCCATCTACGTCCGAGGCATATATTGAGGATGTTGACCCGCGCTTTGCCGAGCCGCAGACGAGTGTTACCGCACAGCAGCGCCAAAACCTGCCACCGCTGGCTGTAAGCCCCAACAACAACGCGTCCTACGACGATATCCCACAGGGCGCACGCAGCCCGGCCGAATCTGAGCGGTCGACGTTCACATCCATCTCCCAGCGCGGCGTCAACCCCCGCTGGAACCCGCCACCACCAAACCTGATGCCCGGATACGGCGGTGGACACGGCCCCATGGGCGGTATTGTTCCCCGTAGGCCGGTGCGCGACACCAACGATGCGCTGTTGAACAGCAACCCAGACTTTTCGCTGCCAACAGGAGGCCGGCGAGCGCCCGGTGGACCCCCAGGGCCCAACATTGGCGCAGCCAGCGGTGCTAGTGGCATGGTCCCTGGCAGCGCATACCCTGCGATGTAAAGCAGCACGTCTTACCAGTGTCTTATCGACAAATTCTTGATTAAATTAATACCTTTTCAACATCACATTCTCTACTTTCGTTTATCCTTTTTGTTTATACAGCTACCGCTTTTTTTGTCTACGGGTTACGTTTACCCTGGACGCTTTTCTTCCTCTCGCTACACTACACGTTATACAATACATATCCCTTGTTCCCCAACTTTTTCTATTGTCTTTTTCTGAGTGAGAAACAAAAATACCTTTCTTGCGTCTTTTGGTTTTTGGTTTTTTTTTGGCTTTTGGCCATTGTTTACTCTATGTTGTTCTGTTTCCCAGGTTGGGTTTTTTTTGAGATCTTTGTCTTGCGCGGCTCGTGTGTTTTTGATTCTCAACATCATGATGGGTTTGCATACATCTTATGCCCATCTTTTGTCTTTTTTGGCTTTTTTTATTCTGTTGTCTTGTTGGGAGGAGGGTCTTTCACCATTGGGCTTTAAGGGACAGCCGCGTCCAAACCAGCTGGCTAAGGCTGCGAGGAGAAAGAGACGGAAACGCTGACAAATGTCTATATAGGAACAAACAGAACATTACAAAGAATAAAATAGCTGTATTAACGGGATTATGAGCCATGTGGTGACTATTGCTATGCATATGCATTCCTTGTTTTCTGGACTAATTATTTTGTACCAAGACGAACCCAGCCGGACTCCGTAATTTAGATGTTGTGTTGCTGAATATGGAATTGCTTTGCTCTTTGAATCCTGGCTCGTGAGTTCTGTGTAACCAACAACGAAAGTGTACTCCTCTATATCGAAGCTATATGGCGGGACATGAAAAATGAGGGATCAGGTGTTGTTGTGGTCCCCTGTATTGATTCCCTAAATGACAAAGTAGATCTGATGGTGTATCTGATATCAAGGGGGAGACTGGTCACGGCATAGAAGACCAGCAGCTACCGACTTGCTTCCTTGCTTTATTACTTCCACAGCACAGGTCAAAGCATGAGTCGTCGGTACTGGCTGTCGTGCTTTCTTGCCCCAAAAGAAGATCAGCCGTGAGTGGTGGAAGGTAAATTTGACAGAGATCTTCTCGACTTTGTTTCCACAATGCCGGAATGGGGGCGGATATATGCGACACCTCGTGCTGTCACAACAGGCATCCAAGCCAGGTCTGTGGCCGGATCTGAATGCTGGCGGTTAACCGTAGATGCCCATTCCGCCTGGTAATCGCGATGCTGGATTGGCTCTGGTTGGTGACCGAAGAAACCGCTGCTGTCCTGCAGCACCGGCTGGCCTACCGACGCAAGCAGGGCTTGGACCGATGGTAGTCTCACTCTTGGCGTGCCAGGACTGAGTTGGTGGTGTGATGCATTGGCTAGGCCGTGGCTGTGAACTCGGTCCAGAACATGACTGGAGTCGAGTGCCGGTATACTCATACGGTGGCCCAGAAACGACGGGGGGTGGTTTGTTAATTCGTGTGGCACTTCGTTGGACATGCTAGAAGCAGTGATGGCGCCACGGTATATGGCAGTATGAGGGTTTTGTGAGGCCAATACTGATGTCGAGCCATTAAAGCGGCGAAAATGAATCGGGGCCTCGTGTGGCTCGGTATCTGCAGCAGAGAATTCAATGCTGTGGCGGCGTATGCTGTTGCCCACAGAAGTGCTTATACCATGGTGACCGCTGGCTTGCATTGAAGAATTGGAACCAGCATTGTCCTGGTAAAAGGAATCTTGAGATTGTTCGATGTAGTCGTCAAACCCCGTGTCATAAAACTCTCCAATGAAGCCATCGTTGTCGAACGAAGAATGAGCAAACGCTGAGCCGTCGCCATCAGTGTTTGGAGGCTCGCCGGCGTCATGTATTTTGATAAGCTCATTGCTGGACTTCAATACCTCGGTGCTTGTACCCTCTTTCGCTTTCCACCGCCCTCTGTACCCCTTCGTTATGGGCTTGCGGGGCTTCCTGTTGACGACCGAAGAATCGAATTGGCCAGAATCTTTGGTTGCACTGTCTTGGCCGTGGAGGTGTCTGGTAGCCGACCGGAGAACTCTGCCATTTGTGGGATCCAGAGCAGCTGGTCCAGGAAGCCGGGTGTGCTTGTCTCCTCGCTCGTAGGGGTCAACGATATCGGTGGCTGGCTCTATTGCTTTTTCAAAAGCAGCTGTATCGTTGCTAGTGTAGTTGCCGTCTTCGCCATTGTTGGTATCCTTGATGACATCGTTGACCGCTCCATGTTTGACCATAGATAGAGTGGCAATCCGGCCGTTTCTTCCAGCGGGAGTCGGTGTAGTCGGCGTAGTCGGTGCAGGTGGCGCAGCTTGGGACTCTGTCGGACGTATATTTTCTTTTGAGCGAAGGGCCAGCATTGATCTTTTCCTCTTTTTCCGTAGTATACGGAGAGCCTCGACAGTAGAATCCATCTTATCATTGCTGCTGGCCGGGCCATGCAGCGATGCATGGCGATCGCTCGGAACCACTTTCTCGCGATCGTTTATTTCCTCCCCGGGGCAATACTCATCGTGTCCATCAGCGTCGGCCGTATTGTGCTCCTTGAATGTGACGGGGGCATCCTCATTCCTGGACTCGGCTGGTGTATCATCGGGAGTACAGGCTGCTCGGGTCGCCGTGGAGGTCTCAGGGCCCGAGAGCTTAAGAGACGGAAGCCTCTTTACACGCTTCGCTACCCTGTCGACCATATCGCGCCACATATCGTCGATGGAGCTGGCAGCCTAGAACTTTGAATATTTGAGAAAAGTTGCCCCCAGTCAGAAAGTAGAAGTCAAAAATGCGAATCGGAGGGCCGTGGGGATATGATGACGTAATTGGCACCAGTCAAACGGCCTGTCGTGGTTGTTTCCCCAGTGTCATTTGGCCCCCTTGAGTATTCAGGGTAAAGAGAAAGGTCAAGGATGCAGGCCCCCAAAACCAAAAATCGAGTGGGCATAAATATTCGTGGCTCCTGCACTCCTACAATGGGAAGAGCATTGGAGGGCAACACGCCCCATGACATAAGAGTAGTAGAGGGGGCTTGGCAAGTGATTAAATCAAACGAAAGAACCACAGGTGCATCGCGGTTGGAATAAAACAGGAAGGAGTGAATAGACGCGCCTTCCGTGGGCTATGACATTATATATTTCTGGCGACTGCGGCCCGGCCACGAAAAGGCAAGTCCGTGGCTGCGCGGCACAGGCTTCTATGCGGCAGGTGCGATGAACAGGCCATATCTGCCGTGTATACAAATGCATTCGGGCGGTGGCACTGAAATTATGGCAACAAAGATATTCACTTGATACTGGCAGGCTTGACACTTGAGACATCCACTCTGGACAGGCTTTCAGACCAAGCAGGACTATGCCAAACGAGCGACAGACAGGAAATGCCGCCAAACGCATCTAGTGGTTCACGACGGCTACAGTACAGAGAGCTCTATTATATATTATAATAAAATATGCTCCACGAGGCACAAGATGTCACTCTAATGAGTACAGAACCAGCTAACTTCCTTGAGGGTGTTTGCGTCTTGGCGGTCGTGTCGTTGTAATACACAAAACTAGCGGTGTTGTTATATTTCCTAATAGGGGTCCAAGGATGCATACAGCTGTGGCTGAATCCTGCGCCACACTTTGGGGACACCTATTTCTGTGGCCCTAATTTAGACCTTAGTCTGGCGTCCCCTCATAATTGATGTTCACGTGACTGTCCAACCGGTGTGCAGCTTCCCCCCAATGCCTGAGGTGAGTGGGGCAAGGGGGGAATTTGGCATACGTCGCGATATCCCTATTCCAGCTTGCTGAAGTGTCCCCTCGCATCCTCCTACCGACTTCCATCAACACCACCACCCATCCTGCCACCCATTGTCGCCATTTTGCCGCCCACCATGAACTACGGCAAGAGGGACGAGGATGCCGACGGCAGCCTCGTGCGGGTTGACCGCACGCAGGTCTTCCAAGAAGGTCAGTTTGGTCCATCCGCCCACCGAATCCGGGAATAGCTTCATGAGTATGGGGAAAGCGGCCGATTGGCAGCATCGATGCCCCAGAGCTGCCAGCGTCGCCAGACATTGCTAACATGCTCTCTTATCGTTTCGCAGCACGTCTTTTCAACCGTTCTCCCATCCAGCCGCGCCAATGCCGCATTCTTCTCACCAAGATTGCCCTTTTGCTGTACACCGGCGAGCGTTTCCCGACCACCGAGGCGACCGAGCTCTTCTTTGGCATCTCGAAGCTCTTCCAGAACAAGGACGCCAGCCTGCGGCAGATGGTCCACCTCGTCATCAAGGAGCTAGCCCACTCGGCCGAGGATATCATTATGGTCACCAGCACCATCATGAAGGACACCGGCGGAAGCGGCGACTACATTTATCGGCCCAACGCCATCCGCGCCCTCTGCCGCATCATCGACGCCACCACCGTCCAGTCCATCGAGCGTGTCATCAAGACTGCCATTGTCGACCGCACACCCTCCGTCTCGTCGGCCGCCCTGATCTCGTCCTACCATTTGCTGCCGATTGCCCGCGATGTTGTCCGCCGCTGGCAGAGTGAGACACAGGAGGCTGCCGCCAACACCAAGAGCTCGGGTGGCTTCTCGCTCGGCTTCTCGTCGTCGAATGCCGCCCCCGTCAACAGCTCGTCCATGACCCAGTACCACGCCATTGGTCTTTTGTACCAGATGCGCATGCACGACAAGATGGCCCTCGTCAAGATGGTCAAGCAGTTTGGTGCTGCCGGCGCCGTCAAGAGCCCGACTGCCGTCGTCCTTCTTGTCCGTCTGGCTGCCCAGCTCGCCGAAGAAGACCCCACGTTGCGCCCGTCGATGGTGCAGCTGCTTGACGGCTGGCTGCGCCACAAGAGCGAGATGGTCAACTTCGAGGCTGCCAAGGCCATTTGCGACCTGCGCGACGTGACCGACGCCGAGGTGTCGCAGGCCGTGCACGTGCTGCAGCTGTTCCTGACGTCGCCGCGTGCCGTCACCAAGTTCGCGGCCCTGCGCATCCTGCACAACTTTGCGTCGTTCAAGCCCCAAGCCGTGCACGTGTGCAACCCGGACATTGAGCTGCTCATTTCCAACAGCAACCGGTCCATTGCCACGTTTGCTATCACCACGCTGCTCAAGACGGGCAACGAGGCCAGTGTCGACCGTCTGATGAAGCAGATTAGCGGTTTCATGTCCGAGATCACAGACGAGTTCAAGATCACCATTGTCGAGGCCATCCGCACGCTCTGCCTCAAGTTCCCCAGCAAGCAGGCTGGCATGCTCACCTTCCTCAGCGGTATCCTGCGCGACGAGGGCGGCTACGAGTTCAAGCGCGCCGTGGTCGAGAGCATGTTTGATCTGATCAAGTTTGTGCCGGACTCCAAAGAGGACGCCCTGGCCCACCTTTGCGAGTTCATTGAGGACTGCGAATTCACAAAGCTGGCCGTGCGCATCCTGCACCTGTTGGGTATTGAGGGCCCCAAGACCTCGCAGCCGACCAAGTACATCCGCTACATCTACAACCGTGTTGTGCTCGAGAACGCCATCGTTCGTGCTGCGGCCGTGACGGCCCTGGCCAAGTTTGGTGTTGCCCAGAAGGACCCCGAGGTCAAGAAGAGTGTGCAGGTGCTGCTTTCGCGCTGCTTGGACGACGTCGACGACGAGGTCCGCGACCGTGCCACGCTGAGCCTCCGGCTGATGGAGGAACCCGACGAGATGTCGACGCGCTTTGTCAAGAATGGTAAGTCATGGGGTGGGAGAGAGAGAAAGTATGGAGAACACATGCACTTACTAACACACAAAAAACAGAAAACATGTACTCTCTGTCTTACTTCGAGCACCAGCTCATCACATATGTCACGGCCGACGACAAGGAGACGTTCGCCACGCCATTCGATATTTCCACGATCCCTGTTGTCACACGTGAGCAGGCCGACGCCGAGGACCGGACAAAGAAGCTTTTGGATACTGCCCCGACGCTCAAGGCTCCCAAGCTCGGCCCGACCAAGACGCCCGCAACTGGCGCCGAGGCTGCCGCTACTGCATCGGCACAGGCCCAGAAGTATGCCCAGGAGCTGCTCCAGATCCCCGAGATGAAGGAGTTTGGCGCCGTGCTCAAGTCGTCGCCGGTCATCGAGCTTACCGAGGCCGAGACCGAGTACGTCGTCAGCGTTGTCAAGCACATCTTCAAGGAGCACATTGTGCTGCAGTACGAGGTCAAGAACACGCTGCCCGAGACGGTCCTGGAAAATGTGTCGGTCGTGGCCACGCCCTCGGACGACGAGGAGGTCGAGGAGGTGTTTATCCTGCAGGCCGAGCGCCTGGCGACGGACGAGCCCGGCAAGGTATACGTGGCGCTGCGCAAGGTCGGCGGCGCCGACGCGCTGCCGACAAGCAACTTCTCCAACGTGCTCAAGTTTACGAGCAAGGAGATCGACCCGACGACGGGCGAGCCCGAGGAGACGGGCTACGACGACGAGTACGAGGTCTCCGAGTTCGAGCTGGCCGGCAGCGACTACGTTATTCCTACGTTTGCCAGCAACTTTGCCCACCTGTGGGAGCAGATCGGCGCGTCGGGCGAGGAGTCGGAAGAGACACTGCAGCTCAGCGGCGTGAAGAGCATTGCCGGTAAGTTTTCAACCCCTATAGCTCCAAGCACCCGTCACTACGATTTCACCCCGCTAACCACGCCTTTCTCAAACAGATGCAACAGAGCAGCTTGCCAAGACGCTGTCGCTGCAGCCGCTCGAGGGCACGGATATCCCAATGAGCCAGACCACGCACACGCTCAAGCTGCTGGGCAAGACAGTCAACGGCGGCCGCGTCGTCGCCAACGTCCGCATGGCCTACTCATCCAAGTCAGGCGTGACCACCAAGGTGACGGTCCGCAGCGAGGAGGAGGGCGTGTCGGCTCTGATTGTTGCTGCTCTCGGTTAGTTCTTAATTTGGAGTTGAGTGACAGCGGCCGTGTTGGTACCTTTTTGCGTATCCTTATTCTAGAGAAATGCTTTCGGGTTAGCGTTTTCTTTCTTTCCATTTTTCTTTCCACGTTTCCTTGCAATTATTATACTGTCTCTGTTGGTAGGGTAGAAAAAGACTGTTCTTGTCTGATTTTGCCTTTTTTGTTTTCTTCTTGTTTCCATGTCCAGGGTCTTGTCAGTACACAACTACCGGCGGCATAAAAAAATAGGCTTTTGATCTATCATACAATTATTATTACCCTTACGTTTACAGCCTTTTGCAATTCTGGTTAAACTATGGCGTGTGGTGTCTCTCGTTGGATGTGCCTTTTCGCATTTGATGTTCGATTTGATACGCTCGTGTCTCGGAGCAGTGTTTTTTTTCACCTTCTCTTTTTTATTTGGTGTTTCGCACCCTCTCGTGCATCTATCTCTTTCCCCCTCCTCCCTTGCCTCCTTTTCCACCTCCGGCACCACTCTTCCCGACGCCTTTGCCTTTGCCGCCTTTAGCAGCACCGCCCTTATTATTGCCTTTCCCACCGCCTCCTCCACCACCCCCGCCAGCGTTTGCGCCGAAACCGCCGCCCTGCATTAAAGTCAGCTTCCCGACTGGCACACTGTTGGACGCTTCTTCCATCTTGATGCCCGAGATCAGCTCGACCTCTCGCGGCCACATGCGTTCTGGATCGCGGCTCTCCTCGTCGATAATGTTGCTGTTGGTCTTGCCAGCCTCGCCAGCACGACGCCAGCGCTCCACCACGTCTCGCATGGCACGGCCCTTCTTTGTTGTGCCAGGCTGCAGCTTGACCTTGTACTTGAGCTTCGAAAGCGCCATCCAGGGTCCGCAGACAGGGACTACCTCGAGAATCTCGTCGCCGGGAGCAGGACGGGCAACAAGCGAGTTGAGGAGGTCCAGGTTCCCGGCACCATCACCATCGTCTTCGCCATCGAGAGCAGCGCCGAGGGTGGCGTCGTCGCCATTGGCGTCCAGCTTGGCTTGCCGGGCGGCTTCGTAGTCGCGCATTTTTTGCATCTGCTTCTCCTTCTGAATGCGGCGGCGCTCTTCGTAGGCAGCAATCTCGGCCTCGCGCTGAGCCTTGGCGCGCAGCTTGGCCTCTTGCTTCTCGCGGCCGGCCGCAATGCCGTTGAGCTTCTCGGCCCGAGCACGGTCCTCGTCATCCTGGTCCTTGTACTTGGCCATCTTCTTGGCCTTTGCCTTCTGGCCGCGCTTTGACCCGCTGCCAGAGCTCGTGTTAACACTCGAGCTGCGGGATGGTGTCGGCGAGCTGGCACGGAGATGTGACTTTGCCTTTCCAAGCCATCCTGCAGCCGGGGCGACCGACTCTGTGTCGTCTTCAGGTTCCTCCTTATCGTCGTCTTCCTTTTCCGCTCCTGGATCATCTTCCGCGCCCTTTGCTTCTTCCTCTGCAGGCTCCTCTGTTGAGGCAGAACCGTCAGCCTTTTCCGCGGCCTCGCTTGTCCCTTCCTCTTCGCCTTTAGGCTCCTCTTCAGCCTTGTCGCCACTGGCCTCCATTGTCTCTTCCTCCTCTTCATCTTCTTCGGCATCACTTTCATTCTCGGCAGGTTGGGTGTCGTTGGAGTTGGCCGGCTGTGACACGATCTGGTGTTTTCCGTGGTTGGCACGACTGGCATCGCTGATTCTGAAGTACAGGCCGAACCCAAGAACTCTCTGTGGCGGTGGGAGGTGATTTTTCTCGCCGCGGATATCAAAAGAGCCGGGTGGCAGAATATCGCCGTTTGCGTTGGACTTGGAGACCTGATTGGAATGGACCCAGTACGCCCCCATGCCGGCCTTTGTGTCCCACGCCTCAGACGCACACACGGCCAGAGTTCCGGCTTGAGCAAGCGTGGCTGGCGGAATGGGCGCATCAATGTCGGTGTCCGGACGGTTCTTGATGATGATCATACCCGGAGATCCCTTGAGGTCGGCATGGACATAGACGTCACCACGACGCAGGTGCTGGCGGTAGAGCATTTCGCACTGCTGCGACTCGCGGGCAGCCAGAACCAGGTGGCCGTCCGACGAGATGAACCACAGGAACTTTTCAAACCAAAGCTGCTGGCGAATCAGCTGTGGTGTTGGCTTGCCTGTCTTTTGGACGCGCTTCAGCTCCTCGGCTACCTTCTTTTCGGCATTGCGCAGAGCCAGCGAAGTAACCTCTTTGGTCTTCTGCTCTTTGACGGCCGCCGAGCGCTTCTGGTCGTAGTACTCGCGAGCGTTGCTCCAAGCAGACAGAGCCAGCTTGACATCGACATCGATCATCTTACGGCCCTCCTCGCCGTCTTGGTCGTCGTCACGGTCCTGGTTCTGGTCGTAGGCACCGTCCTCGTACTCTTCCTCCCAGCCTTCCTCTGGCTCTTCGTCCAGGCACAAAGTGATGACACCTTCGGCCAGTTTCATGGGCAACTTGATGAGGGCGGCCACCGGGTTGCTGCTGGCACTGTTCTCGATCATGACCTCAAGATCGCCCCAGTCCATCCCCAGCTGCAACTGTTCGTTGACAGCATCGATGGCCAGCTGCACCCAGTCCTGGTTGGCCTGAATGGCGGTGGCTTTCCGGGCATTGAGCTGCTGCGTTTCCTGGAGAGACTCGATACGCTGTGCCTGGTCACGCTTTGTTGCCTCGAGCTTCTTGGAGGCCGCCGACTCTTGCTGGTGGACCTGCTTGTCGGCCTTTAGGCCCTGAAGGTGCGAATAGAACTCATCGGCTGCCTGGTTGAAGGTGTCAAACGGCAAGACGACGTACTTTGGGTCTATTTCGAACTGGCGCGGGCTGAACGGGTGGAAGTCAACATAGTCCAGGTCGGTTCGCCGAGACAAAGCCGCAGGCGCGTCTGTTGGCTGCTTTTCCTGTGTCGCTTCTGCAGGCGCCTCATCCGCTTTTGTTCCACCTTCGGGCACCTCCTTCTTCGTGGCAATGACGTAGCCCTGGCAGTTGGCGCCAGCTTTTGTCAGGCCTTCAGTCTTGGCACGCACATCCTGCAGCACTTTGAGCAGCGCTTGGAGGCGGGCCTCGTCGGCGAGAGTGTCCTCTGGCTGGCCGGCAGTTGTAGTGTCGAACCCAGACAGCAGGAGAGTGTGGTCAATCAGCACTTGGGAAAGGTCCGTAAATGCGAGTGCCAAAATGCGACTAAGGCCTTTTGTCTTCTTCTTTTTCTTGGCTGGGGGTGCTGGTATTGCAGCTGCTTCTCCCCCGACTGCTGTTGCTGCCGCCTTGGGTGCGTCAACGGCAACCGCCCTTTGGAGCACTTCGCGCAGTTTGTCGAGTGTAAGCTCGGGGACTTCCGAGACATTCTTGCGCGCACCAATGGCATATGGGCTGCCAACGCTGAGTGTCACGTCGAGGCTGGCGCTGCGGAAGGCTGCCACGGTACGCTGCAGCGCCAGCACCTTGGAATTGGCGTCTGTCAGCACGACATTGCCGGCCGAGAAGAACTCCAGGTACAGACGCAGCTGGCCGTCGTTGAAGCTGAGCTCGATGATGCGGTCTGTGCCGACCTGTGAGACGCCCGCGACAAGGCGGCCGTTCAGAAACGTGCGCAGACGGCTGACAAACGCCGAGGGGGCGTTGGCGGCGCCGCCGCCGCTGGCAGAGGCGGAGGCATTGGCCGATGCGCGCGCGTCATAAGCTGTCAGGTGGCAGCGAAAGCCCGAATCGACAACGAGTTGGTGCTTGACTTGGTTCCGGGAAAATCGCAGGAGGATGGTCCGCGAGTTCGAAGAGGAGCCAGAGGACGCTGCAGACGGCGGCACGAGGTCGTAGACGTTGGAAATTCGGGTGCCGGCGAGGGCATGGTTGAGCTCGTGGCTTATTGCCTAGAAGAGACAGAATGGCGGGGTGGTTAGCAAGGTACAGAACAGAGGGGTTTGAGTCCGCGGCTCGCGGGGCAGCCTGCTTGACTTCTGGTCGCTCTGAGGACATACCCGGACATCAAGAGACGAGAAGCGTTGCTTCATGGTGGCTGCATGTCAGGAACAGGGCTGTGTGTTGTTGTCAATGGGAGAATTGGCCAAAACCACAAAAAGATCGCAAAGTTGGAATTAAGGCACGTTGGCAGCTCAAATACTGCAGTTGCGACGGGCCTAGCGATTGCCGCGTTTAGCCTTCGCCTTCAGAATGACCCAGAATGACTCTGGCCGGCGAAGGCGGCAGGGGCGGGGCCGACATTACGTCAGCGGGTTTGACATTTGGGGCCAGCAGGCGCGACTAACACAGCCCCAAAGGGCAATAAATTATGAGGAACAGAAGGAGCACATGGAAACAACATGTCGCAAGAAAGGGGTCAAAATACAGCGACAATTGAAGCAAAGAATAGTCTATTAAACCCAAAATCTGATCCAGGTCCAGATCCAATAGAGGCGAGAGCAAAGCGATCATGAAGAAAACAAAGAAGAAAAAAACAGAAAGAATACAGATACCAGAAATAGATGGAAAATACAAGCCAAGTTCGATAAGCAGAGCAACCAAAATATTGCCCAAGCTGTCCCCTGTTTGCCCCTATTTGTCCCTGAATAGTAAACAATTCCCTTTTCCATGAAAAAAAAAAATGACAAGTAACCAAGATCAACCAAACTCAACCAAACTCAACCGCAAAAGAGCCAAATACGGCCGAAGCCAAGTAATCAAACCAGTCCACAAAATTACTCAACTTTAATATCGAACAAACCCAACCAATTTTGATAATTACAACACACAACACTGTCAAGCCAGAGACCTCGAAAAGACGACAAAAAGACATCAAAAAGATCATGTCTGGCTAAGCTGGCGCAGCTCGATTTCGCGCTCGCACGACAGCCACTTCTTCTTGCCGACACGCATCTCGTAGTGCGGCGCAATGTCGCTGACGTCGTGCATAGACGCCTGGATGCCGTTGCACGTCTTGCTGCGGTATGTGTCCACTATGAAAAGTTAGCATCCCATGTATTGATCAGTCAAGCGCGTGGGACACCCTTGGGGGCACCCTTGGGGACACCCTTGGACATACAAGCTTTCTGCAGGAATATGCGGCGGCCAGCAAAGGCGCGGCTCTGCAGCCAGGCCATGCGGCAGCCCAGGTCGTTGAGCCGCACCTGCTTGCGCCGCAGCGCCTTGCGCATCCGCGGTACAGCCACCTCGGTCTCAACACTGTCGCCCGTCGGCACAGTAGCCATGGTCGTCGTGCCGTCCAGGCTGTCGCTGCCGTTGGACATGGCCATGCGCTGGCGGCGGTGGCGGCGACGTCTGCGGCCGGCCCCGGCGTCGCTGCCGGCCTCGACCTCGTCGCCGCCATCGTCCTCGTTGTCCAGGCTCAGACCCTCGACATCGTCCAGATCATTGAGGAAGAAACGGCGGCCTGTCGGGCTCGGCGGCGGGCTCTCCATCTCGCGGGGGAAGAAAGAGCCCGGGCACACTGCGTTGGAGCGGCGGAACGAGTCTGGGATCTCGCTGGTGTCGACCATATTCAGCGTGACACGCACACGCAGACGCGAGCCGCGGTCCTCAACCAGGACAAACTTGCGCTTCTTGGCCTCAGGCACATCCGGGAACAACCCGTCCGGCTGCGGCACGGCCTTCTTGGTACTCGCACCGCCGCTCACACTGCCAGCGCTGTGAGCAATGGCCACCGACGATGACATGGGCGGCAGAGGCGCGCCGCCGGAATAGCCGCCATAGGGACTGTCGAAGACATGTGCCGGCCGTGAGTCCTGGGTGTTTAGCCCAGGCATGACGGTAGCGCCACCGGCCGGTGCCTGATGGTGGTGATGCTGGCTCTCGTCAACGTACGAGTCTTCACTCTCGCCTGTAGGAGACATGATTAGCTTATGGTCGAGGCAACGATAACTGCGATGATGACGACAATAAGAGGATCAACATTGATTGAGACGGTGGGATGGTGAATGGTAGATAAGAAGATGACAACAAGGACGACAACAGGGTCAATGGCACTGTTTAAAGAAAAGGGAAGAGAGGGCAAGACCAAACGGCATAAACGTCAACGTCAACATCCCCCTCCCGGGCCACTTGACGACGACGAGGACGGCATAAGATACCACGGCACAGAGGCCAGACAAGTGTAAGAGAGCATCGACTGGACGGATCTCCAAGAAGGGATGACCCAAGCAACCAAGCATGAGCAGGGGGGGCGGGAGTGAGCGGGGAGGCCACGACAGACTAGGCAAGGATTGGGGAAGGGAGACCGAGATGGTGGGTATGATGCAACAAGAAGATACCGGGGGGTGGGAGGCGATCGGGACAGAGGAGGGGAGGGAGACTGGCCCTAAAGGCAAGGATAGGGTCGTGTGGCAGTTTCTCAGCAAGGGGTGGGTGGTAATGAGAGAGGATGGCAAAGCTTGACGTGATCTGATAGGGGGGTACCACTTGCGAGAAAGAATATGTTCTGTAAAAAAATGACTCGTCTTTCCAATAAGAAAACGTCTGCATAATCAAAAAAGGAGGAAAAAGAAAGTAAAAAAAGGGGGGCGTATGGCATGTCGATTCCCAGCTCCGCCACACGGCGTAACGAGAATGGATCGAGCCACGTCACTCCCACACCAGAATACTGTCTGCATATGCTTCGCGCGGCTGCTTGCCTCGTACACTTGCTTCTTTGGCCATTGGCCCGTCTCTCTTCTCTCGTTTGCCATGGCTACAATTGCACGAACGTGGCCCTGCCTCGTCTGGCATGCGAGATCGAAGATCCAGAAAAAACAATGCAAGCAGAACCCAAAAAAAGACATGAAAGCAGAAGCAAACGGTAAAACAAGAGAGAGAGAGAGAGAGAGAAATCAATGGCCTCTGAGCCTATATCTTGCCGCGTCCCGCGCTTTATACACACACCAGATTCCCAGTTTCGCCGTCGCTGTCCTTTCCTTCTCCTTGTCCGATTCCAGATATCCTCCAGGCTTATGGCGATGGTTTCCAAAAAGCCAAACCAGGCAGACGAGTCGAGATAAAACGGCTCTGCTGGGTAAATTTCGAAAAGAAAATGAAGCGGGAAATAACAAAAGGGGTAACAAAAGGGCACACATGCTGGGCCAGCAATACGAGAGAGTACCCGTGGCCCAGTATGACACATAGATAGGAATTGATGGTAGTGTACAGAATCCTTTTTTTCGTTGCACGCCAGCTCTGTCGCCTGAGCAACTTTTTTTTTAGAAAGGGATGAGTCGAGCGCCTATGAAGAGTATATATCAAACATGACAAAAGAAACAATGAAAGATGTTATGAAAAAAAAGGAACAGACAAAAGTGGAGGAAGTAAGGAGGAATCTGAACAGTCGGACCAGGGAGAGGAAGGAAACAGAGGATGAAGAGAGAGAGAGAGAAAGAGAGAGAGAAAAGGAAACAGAACAGAGATCTTTAGAGAAACCAGAACCAGACAGACCAAACGTGGCGGTCGAAACCTTCGCCAGTGGATAATAAAAAACCAGAAGGAAATTTGAATGTGAACAGTGCAAGGAAAGAAGAAAGTAAAGGAAAAAAGTGTAGGAAAAAAAAAGAAGTAAATAGAAAGCAATCTTTGAAGAAAGGTATCAAAAACGTCGTGCCAGTTTCGGTCATAACGGAAAATGGTGGGAACATAGGCAGAAACACACAAAAAAAAGAAACAAAAAGTGCAATGAGAATGGGCAAGAAACCAAAATCGATCAGACGATTTTACATCTGATGAAACATACCGGCTTCCTCGGCACCAGGATGCGCTGTCGCGTCACCATGGTGGCCGAGCGGCTGAGGCATGCCGTGCATCGGCTTGCCCATAGGGGCGCCGACGTTGGGGAGCGTGGCAGGACCACCAAGGTGGGCGGGAGACTGCTGGCCAACACCCGAAGTCATGCTGCCAGGCGTAGAAGCGGCATTCTTGCGGGTGCCCATCTTCGCCATGCGACGAACACGGCGACTCCGCAGACGAGGGTCCTGGTTGCTGTTGCGCCAGCTGTCGACAGCACGCTGGATCAGGCCACGCTTGCCACGCAGTGGCGGGTTCAGCTGTGCAAGAGACCAGCCCACGGTGTTGCATTCGCTCTCGTACTGCAGGCGGTTGCCCCGGTACTGCTCACGAGGGCAGCAGGCACGAGGGTAGA
Source organism: Sporothrix mexicana (assembly GCA_021396375.1). Classification (NCBI taxonomy): domain Eukaryota; kingdom Fungi; phylum Ascomycota; class Sordariomycetes; order Ophiostomatales; family Ophiostomataceae; genus Sporothrix; species Sporothrix mexicana. The sequence continues at coordinate 11,688 of WNYC01000022.1, read as the reverse complement.
CGCAGTTGTCCTGCTTAAACTCTGGCGACAGGTCATCTGTCGACACCGACTCAACATCGCAACGGATCGTGTACTCCATCTTAACGCGGTCGCGAGAGTACTCAAACGCGATCCACTGGACGCCGTTCTGGTCCTGCCGCACGACCAGTGGTGTTGTCGCAGGAATCGGGCCCGGTGCCGCATTCGGGTTCACAGCGGAAGGACCGGCGTTGCCAGCCTGGCCAGAGGGAAGAGGGCTGGTGCCGTTCGGCTGGGGTGTGTGCGCGGAGTGTTGCTGGGGGTGCTGGGCGGTCTGCTGGGGGTGCTGGGGGTGTTGCGGGTGTTGCGGATGCTGAGGATGCTGGGGGTGCTGGGGGTGCGGCACATGCTGCGAGTGTTGCTGCTGCTGAGAGTGCATGTTCTGTGTCTGGTGCGCCTGCAGGCTCTGGGCATGCATGTTCTGCGCCTGCAGGTTCTGGGGGACTTGGCCCATGGAGAGCGGTGAAGGTGCACTCGGGGGGCCGGTCTGGCGCGAAAGCTGCGGCGTGAGGCTTTGGATCTCCATCTTCGTGTGGCGTGGGCTGCCGGCAAGTGCAGCCGGGCTGTGCTGGCTCTGGTGCTGGGCCATTTGGTGCGGCACAGGGGACGGTGCGCCGTGAGACATCATCATACCAGGCTGCGAGCCCATAGACTGGTGCGGAGCTTGTGTGTGTTGGCCATAAGGAGAAGGGGCGGCCGATGGCGGCAGAGGCTGGTATTGCTGGTGCTGCCCGTAGTACATCTGCTGCTGGTGAAGTGGAGGCGGCTGGCCGTAGATGCTCCGCTGCTGGTCGTGTGCGCTTGTCGAGGCGACGGAGGCAGGCGAATTTGATTGCGGTGTGTGATAAGACATGGGAGGGTATTGGGGTCTGGACATCGTTGCGGTCATCATCTCTGTTGAAGGAAGGTCCATGGTCAGTTTCGACTTTCTCTGCTTGTCTGAACTCTCCGCATTCTCTGATGATCGCTTGAATAGTCGTCAAAGTCATCGAGCCGCCGAGTGCAGTGGGACAGTGATTGTTTATTTTCATTTACCTGCAGAGTTGTACCCGCTATTCGCAGCGGGGGCGTTGTAGGGGTTGGATTGGTAGTTGTAAAGGTCCTGGGAGTGGTGCCCGCTGTTGTGATGCGGCTGCTGATGGTATACGGGGTATGGCGAGGGTTGTTGAGGCTGCGTTGTTTGGACTTGAGGTTGTTGATGCACTGTGCTTGAGGGACGAGATTGTTGCAAGTGTGCTGGAGCCTGAGTTGGTTGGTGCGAGTTGTTATGTTGCTGCATAGGCCTTTGTTAGTATATATAGATTGATCCTGCGGAACGCGGTATATATGTATGTATGCAAAGATGGGATCCGGCACGAAACAGAACTAAATAAAAGAACAATGTTTGCTGCAGGAATAAAGAAGGAAGGGAAAGGGGGGCGGGGCAGTTGCGTCCCGGCGTGTTTAATTATGTCTCGTCAAAACGCTGATGACCAGGGGGGATGGAAGCTAGTGTTTGGGGGGAAATAGCAGGACAGTGGGAAGTGAAGAGGCAAACATGCGAGTAAAGCCTGCCGGCAAGTCTTATTTGCTGTGATAAGAAACGGCAAAGAAAAATCAGGGGCGGGAGATGATCTGCGGTTGAGGCCACAGATGCCACCACATCACCTATTCAAAACCAGGGCAGGCTAGACCACACAGTATTGGTTTGTTCAGAGCAGCCCCTGGTCCCGTTTCCACTTGGAACGAATAACAGGGGCGTTTGTGCCGAGAAATATGTTATTGCACCTGAGCTGGGGGCAAAACGTGGATGCAGGGGTAAAAGACAAAGGATAGACGTGACGATGCATCTTTAACGACGTTGACGGCCCATCAAAATATTGTGCAGACTGCTGAGCAGGTACAGCTAGTTGAAGATGCTCAAGTGCATCCAGGGCCAGTGGTGAAGGTGATATCTGGGCTCGGCAAGGCAGGAGACGGAAAGCATGCGAGCGGACAGGGTAGGCATATTGGTGCTGGGACGAGGACGTTGGATGTTGACGATGTGGGTGCGGATGTAAGGTATACCATACATACAGAACAGATCTAGCCGAACGAGTAAGGAGTGTAGAAAGTGGAAACGAACGTGCAGTACGGATACCGATAAAGTGCGAAAAGAGCGAAGAGGGCGTGGGAGAGGCGAGATGTTGGAAGACAAAAAGACAAGGAAGTGCTGTAATAACAACAAGTACGGAGTAGGGTGGGGGGAGAAAGGTGAAGAGAGGATGTCCAGGTTCTTATGTAGCCCAGGACAGAATAGCGAGAAAACTAAGATAAATGAAAACAGGAGAAGGGTATGGGATCTGTGTCGTAAGGCCGCTTTGGGCTTTTTTCTCTCTTTGGCTTTTGGCTTTTGGCCTGGGAGTTTTTTTTAGTGTTTGCGTTCGAGCTTCCCCTTTCCTGGTTGAAGCTGAGCAGTCTTTTCCTCAACTGTGAAGGAAAAGTGGGAACTCGCGGGCAGCGGACAGGCCCATAGCTTCGGGGGAAGCATAACATCGTTGAGATGAGCCAGGGCAAAGGTGTGAATGGGCGAATGAAGGACATTGGAAGGACCAGGATCAAGGTTGCTAATCTCAAGGAGAAGGCCATGGTCTGGGATAAGCCTGAAGGAATAGGGAGGATAGGGGGTGTGGAAAAGGAGAGGGGCACGCTCGCACGCTCTTGGGGTAACATGCAAAAGGAGAGCATGGCCAATGGGCAACGTCTGCTGCAGAACCCACCCCATTCGGCGATTGCCCAATGGAGAGCCACAAGCCGGGACAGGGGACGGGGGACGCAAGCCGGGGGTTTCGAAAGACTGGAACTCGGGTGCGTCGCTGGTGGTTGTCGCCCCTTTGTTTTCCCCCCCCTAATCCCAAACTCGACAAGGGCGGTGTGTGGAAGAGACGATCCTTGTCGTTCTTGTCCATTGAGCCAGGAGGAAACGCACCAGCCATAGCACGCGCCACAGCAAAGAGCAAAGGCGCTGACCCCGTCTCAGCACTGTAAAAGAAGCATCCAGGCCAGGCAGGAAAGCCAGGCAAGAAAGCCAGGCAAAAAAAAGCCAGGCAAACCAAGGCAAGAAGGGAAAAAAGAAGCTCGGTTGCAGCGTTGGCATTGGCCGTTGCCACACGCTGCCGCGACGAGCCATCCTGGCACGATGCAACCCCAAAAGGCACTTGCGCTGCGAGGATTTGTCTTCTCTTGCCTTTCTCGCCTCTGTCTCGTCCCAAGAGTAGAAAATCTGGCAGCATCCCGCAGTGGAATCGAGATCGTTTGTGGCATGGGAAAACGTGCGTGTGCCATCCTCATCGCGGGCCTTGCATTCTTTGCATTCTTTGTCCAGCCATTTTGCACCCGGCGCCGTCTTTTGTCCGCCAAAGAACATGCCGCATTTCTCTCACCTGCCAACTTTGACAGTGAACAGTGAGAGCCCAGACGCCGTTGGCGGCCACCGAATCCCACTAACACCCGTTGGCCAACAGCCTAGCCTAGCGCCAAGTACCCCATGGCCTGCGAGACACGAGCAAGGAAAAACAAAACCCTTGCGAAGAAGAAAACAGGGCCAGGGCAGCATCCAGAGCCCGCGCGGCGCTAGGCCTACCTTGGGCTGGAAGCGTCGTGTGGGACGGGGCGCCCTAGTACTTAGTGAAACAGAGCAACCCCTGCAATTCCCACCCTCTTTTCCTCGCAGATTTGGCTGTGGGCTGGATGTCTGTTGGGTGGCCCTAAAAGAAACCGCGCCTGTGGACTGCCTCCGTTCTTTCTGGAAACAAAACTTGATTCCACGGTGTGTCTGGGAGGAGGGAGGGGGGGGGTGGAATGTATTTGGGTTGCGCTGAGCCAACAGCTCTGTCAGAGACGGCTTGGAGGGTGACGAGGCCGTGACAAATGTCTAAGACGCCGGTATCAGGGAAAAGAAAAAGGGATCGGAAGGAAAGCATAGCGCCATGTATAAACCAATTTCCCTGCTTTGAATGCGAATGATAACTCAGTAGTCGAGCTAAGCTACCAAATTCAAGACGAGAAATAGGGGCTGGAAATGACGACCATGTAACTGTCAAATCTGCAACTAGCTGACCGACATGAGGGAGAGGGCGGGAGCCAAAAGCCAAAAACCAGAAAACAAAAGGAATGAGGGCAGACACGGGAAGGGGGGGCGGTGACGGCGCAAACGCGGCATGCTGACCCATGGAAAACGGTGTGTGCAAAAGAAAACGAGGTCTGGAAAAGACTGGGACATGGCGGTGCAGTATGATGTGGGCATATGCAGGACGTAAAGAGGAGAGGATGGGTGCATCCAGGAGAAACGGGTTGCAAGTCTTGAAGAGGAGAAAAAAAAATAACTCACTTCATAAGGCTCTTCTTTGGCCTGGACTGACTGGCGGTGTTGTTGTGCCATTGTTAATCCCATTGGTACCGGCGTGTGGAGTGTTGTTCTGTATATTTGGAGTTGCTGTCAGTCAGGGAAACATCTCATAAAAATATCGAGTGAGCGGACGCTGGGAATTAAACTGTGGCGTGGGCCGGCCAAGCGAAAGGGAATATCGGACGACAAGTTGTGTAATCCGTATCGCGGGGATAAGGCCGGAGGCGCCGTTCCGACACGGGCGCCTGCCGCCATGCCATGAGACCCGGTTCCTGGAGGACAAGGGAAACTCGGATGACATGATGCTGCCACTGAAATGCATCTGAATCAGGCGGGCAGGCCCCGATCGAGTTAAGGGGTACGTGCAGTGACGATAGGAAACAAGGCGAGGGTGTGTGGTGAGGGTAGAGTGGAAGAGAGCCTGCAGACGCTGGCGCGCCAACAGTGGTATGCCAACAGTGGTATGGGAGAACAGACAGTTTGAAAATCACACAAGCGGATATGTGCGTGCGTCAAGAGTCGCGGTCAGTTCTGTGAGAAACCAGTGGAAGGTGCAACTCTAGAGCTTGCACGTTGGGGTGCAGGTATATGGTGTGCTGCGTGGTTTGCGTGAATGTCTTCCGTTGTTAGAACTGTGTAAGAAGGCGGATTCTGCGAATGTTTGATCTGTATGGTATGTGAGGGCGGAATATGGAGAGGGTATCGACGATATCGAGGCTTTGGCGGGAAAGGGTGTGCGTGTGTGGGAGCATGTATGTGTATGTATGTCGGTCTGTATGCATGTATGTAGGAGCGAATATGCGAGTAGCTGTCAACCCGGTTTTCAAGGGCGGCCGTGCACGCGAGTTGACCAGGGAGTCTGGGACAATCGTACTGTGTATGTATTGGAGAAGACGCAAGGAAGAGGCAGATGGGAAGGGCAGGGAAAGAAACAAGATATAAAATAGAAGAATAAGAAACGGCAAGAGAGGAAACTTCAGAGATCAAAACAAGCGAGCGTGGCAAAGTGCAGAGGCAGAGGGGAAGAATTAAAAGGCCAATAGAATATCTTCAAGAGAAGAGAGAGAGAAAGAAAAGAAGCAGCAGGGGGGGGCGGAGAGTAGGAAGATAAAAGGGACCAGGGAGGCACGGAAGACAGGGAAGATGGGGAGACATCGGTACAAGAAACGACCCGGCCCTTCGTTTCCACCATCAATCTGCATGCGTAGTCTCTCTTTGCACTCTTGCCACAGTATTTGAATTCTCACCCCAGATGGCAACTATCTGCAGTTGGATCGTGTGCACGATACGACATCCACTGGCGAATAACTCCGCAGCCGGACGGGGAGTAACAGCTCGTGGGGCTTTGCCGTTGAAAGGCTAGAGAACAAACGGGTAGGAAGATTTTGATTTTGAAAGGCCCTCGAAAAAAGGGGACAAACTGGGCAAGGTTCAAGACTCGGAAACAACCTCGAAAGTTAGGTGATAATGTGGGTTGGGGGTGTGGTGTGTGTGTGTGCGTGCTTTGGGAGTGCAGCAAGGTGCCACGGTCACAATGCCGAGGGTGTCTGGCTGTGTAAATCTGAAACGGCGTGGAGTTGGTCAGAAAAAGCAACTGTCAGCCACGGCAGAAGACGTGTGATTTCAAGGTTGGGGGTGGGATCGTTGTATTTCTCTTGATTATTTCCTTTTTTTCTTCCATTTTCCGTTTCCTTTCGTGTCTGCTGTGGATTCCCAGCGACATGGCGGGTCCAGTCCTGCTAGAGAACTGAGCCACTGGACCACTGAGCCACCGAGCCCACTGAGACTTTGCAAGACTGCTTTCGTGCTGATGCCGCTTTTCTCTCCAGCCATCCGCCACAACACTAGATAAAAATAGACATCAACAGCTGAAGAAGCTGTGGCGAAGACACAGAAGCAAGAAAGCTCGGCCAGCGGAACCTAGTGACTATTAGTGAGTAGTATATTTCTGGATATCTCACCGTTCAGTGGTCACTGCCGTCCTGCCTGCGCCCTGTTGTTGGTTGTAACTGTATCTCTCTGTGTACTGTCACCCACCAATTCCATCATTGACCTTGTCCTGACTTTTTTGTTTCGTTTCGATCTCCTGTTCTTTCTTCACTGTTCCAGTTTTTCGTCTCTTTTTTTTTATCTTTTCGGTCTTCTTGCCTGTTATGGTGTGTATTGTCGTCGTTCCATGCCTTTCTTCTTTCAGTTTCCCGTTCTGTTCAACAGCCCGTACCCGCCCCAATAGCATGCACAGTAACTCGTTCATGCGGTTTTTCAAGTGGGGTTAGGGTGGAACGCTGCCGAAATTGAAACAGGACCACTTCTGCCAGAGGCTGCCCCACGCTGACAAAGTAGTGTGATTGAAGTGGGTGTGGCATGTGCTAGAAAGGTGCTGTGTATGTCGGAGCATGATGCCATAACAACTAAGTGAGATACTTAATTGTTCAGACATAGAAGCCCTTTGGGCAATGTATGTTGGTAGCATTTGATAGGCACAGTTCCGGTGGTGCAGGAAGAATCAACCCAGAGGAAATGGTAGGGGCAAGATGCTGAAGTCGGCACGCCTACCTATTGTGTCTAGAGAGCAACGGACAACCTGTTGCCGGCCAAAAAACAAACAAGAAAGTGAAAAGGGTGCTGTTGATGGAAAGAAGAGCAGGTAATACGACGTGATACACCAGGAAAGGCTGCAAAGGGGGGTACTCACAGTATTCAATTGATGCAAGCGAAACACTACGATGTACAAGCAAAGCTGGCGTGGTGGGCCTGCTGTCCGACATACAGGCATAGTATTATCGTATTACTCGTCTCGCTTTGCCCTGCAAGCAACCTTGTCTTCATGTCGTCTTCGACTTTGTATTTCTTCGTCCCATCGGCTCTGACAAAAACCCGTCTGTACGACGTACGTCGTACATGTATGGGATGCTCGCGTGCAAGCCACTCGAGACTTCTGATCCACACGCGTTGTTGCTGTTAGCCGCGCCAGAAGGGAGCTGTAGCAGTCAAACTCAAACTCGACAGGGCTGCCAAGTAACATCCGCTTGTTCAATGAAGTGCAACTTCTCGCAGATTACCGGGAAGATGCGAGACGGTGTGAGATTTTGAAGCTCCACAGGGGAGAAGAATCCAGGTCGCAGGGTAAAAAAGGTTTGGCGCAATGGGGAAATCGTTCAATTGAGCTCCCAAAAGCCAGACCAGGGTTTGTATCTGATGTCGCATCGTGCCAGCCTCGCCTTCGCGTTCGCGTCTGCTTTCAGCCGTCGCTTTTACTCCGTAGGAGTCGGTCGACGCAAGTCGTACTCTGTACGTCGTGAATATCGAGGGAGCAAAAAGATGGCTGATTTTGACCTTGTAAGGGGGTTTGTAGAGGCTTTTGTGTCGGGGAATGGACGTGAATTGTTGACTACATACGGGGTACAGAACTTTCTATTTTTTCCTCGCAATACTTATACACTCCAGTCGAAATAGCAACCAAAATTGAATGAGGAAAGAACGATGGGTAAGTATCCCAACAAAGTAATACACTTTGGATGTGGCAAGGCCAAAACGAAACAGGAACGAAGCAGATATTGGCTTCCTCTTTCCGTCGTACCGTTTGGGTTGTTTAGTTTGGTAATGCCGCTGGCTGTTGTGACAAGAAAACGTATCTTACGAAAAAGGAAATTACGCTTTTCAGCGCGGGCCAGACTAATAAAACGACCCAGCGAGCAACTAGCGACAAGCTAAAACCACAGAGGTAACTACGAAATATTACAGGCGAGAGAAAGGGGGAAGGTGTGCCAGAGCGGTGTGGGGGAGCCGGCACAGACTTGTGAATCCTACCTGCCAATTTATGACGCAATGCACTGACACAAAAGAATACAGCGGCAGCTTTGCAGACGCGTGCATCTCAAGAGTCAGTCATGGCCGACATGTAGTTTCCTTGGGACAGAATACACTGGTAAATTCATTCCAGGCGGATCATTCTTGGTTGGGTAAGTTCATAATGAATACTGGTGCAAATATCATTTGTGTTTACTCTGTCCATGACCAGACCTGTTGCTGGTCGCACCTGCCGACAGAAAAAAAGGGGTAAGGGCCAAAAACAAGCCAATTAGATTAGTGCGCGGGAAGGTGACAGTCGAAATAGAACAGTTTCCCTGGACCAGAGGCAGGTGCAGCCCCCCGCCCCAAAAGGCATACCAGTAGAAATGTACAACGGGAAGGAGCATGCTTCGTGCACAGAAGGTACGAAGTACAAGTGAAGGAGTACCGAGGAAATTTTTGATGGGCTGGCGCGTGCCTTACATCGGGAAGGCGCAAACAGCCTTCCACACAAGGCCCTATCAAAGACACAGAATCTTCGAATAATAGGCCGGGAGTGACTCCGTAGATTGAGTCTTTCATGCAGGCTAAATAGCCGCAGTGGGGTACGAGACATGAAATGGAAAGGCCTACATCGTATGTCGTACTCAGTAGATGGAAAGAACTTTATTCTCCAAATAGATTAGCAATGCGGCGGTGCGTCAAGCAAACAAAGAAATAGTAGGGACCAAATGGGTTGGGCAAAAATAAGAATATCAGGATAGCCCACCAAGAAAGAATCCCATGTACATGTATCTAGTAAGGCAAGAACAACCAAGTGCGGTTGAGAAGGCAGGTGCGCAGCCTTTGGATGGTTGGCAGGTGCAAATGCTGCTGTGGTAAGAACGAATGGCGCACCCAAAGGGAAACCAAAACGAAAACTAACAACAAAAGAAGAAGAAGAAAAGCATCGAGTCGCACACGCGAGGCGGGCCAAGATTGAAAGAGTTGCAAACCAATAAGCCAGACATCAGATATCAACCACACAGCCAGCACAACCAACCGAATGAGTGGCTACAAAGAGCCTTCGAGTGTCAGGGGCTGTGGCGAGAAATCAACCAACCAAATCGGTCCTCTCAGAACAAGACACAATGGGCACAGCGGACAGAGGCAGTCCAAACCGAGTCTCCCAAATGCTTCCCGTCAGAGACTACGATCGATTGGGCGCGGCCTGCAGTCTTTTGCAGCTGCCTGCATGTCTTGCACGACCCTCCAAAATTCAGCATTTCGAGTACACATCTCGCCCAGGCAGGCGTCAGGTACCGATCGATTGTTGGGCTTGGCTTCCTCCAAGGACACAAGTTGGGTCATACGAACACTTTATCCCTGGGCAAACTTGGGACAGTGTCAAAATCGTCAAAAAAAAAAATCCCCACCTAACATTTAGCTCCCATTCTATTTGCTCAAGCAGAGCCTGAAAGGACCCAAGTCTACGATTTTCCTCGCCTTGAAGATCGAGCCAATGCTGAGGCAAACAGTACGCCAGGTTCCAGCCTGACAGATGCATGAAGCAGCCACTCAAAGCTTCTGTGCTGTGTATTAGAGAGCGAACAGCTGTATCCTGCACGCAACAGTGCATAGGTGAGTCCCCACCCAGCCAGGCCAAACACAACATCTTGGGCCAAAGGGGCCCCAGCATGATGTCGGTTGCGATTGACGCTGGGCTGTAGGCAGACAAAGCAGCATTGTGGGGACCGCTGTGGGCCTGGCATTTTAGCAAAAAAAAAAAAACTCAAAGCTCGGAGGCTGGCTGGCTGGGGTGCATTTGTGACTCCGCCAAAAGGTCTTCGGGTCCAGGCTCGCCAGGTAAGACAATACATGAGTATCGGTTTCTTTTGAGAGAATCAACATTTACTCCGTACGCCGTCAAATAAAAGGTCGGGGCACAAACCTTTTTCTGCCCATACTAACGCCATATGATAAAAGTAGATGAAGTCAAAAATGTCTGGGGCATCACCGGATCGACAGTTGTCAATGTCAAGATTGGAAAAGGGGCAATGCGGGAATGCGGCCAATCTTGGCTAAATCTCCTTAACACTACGACATACACTGTCTAAACGGTATGCCCACAAGCACAATACGAGAATGAAAAATCTCACTCGTGTCCATCAAGGAGTACATGTACACATAACGGTATGTCAACAAAAGGGCTGATGATCGTTGCCATATAAGGTAGCCCCCTCGCCGGTTTGTGCTGTGGCAGAAAATGACCAAGAGCGTGTGCAAGCGCTGATCGGAGGCCTACTGAGGACGATTACTTCGGAAACATGTGGCAGCATGGCAAACAGGGGCAACTTTGTCCGCCTCGTGATTCCCTCGCTGCATGGCTGCCAGGTAAACGAACCCTGAAATGCATGCATGTCTGTCCACGTGCGAGCAACATCGAGATATCAAAATACACTGCCTGTGATAATTATTCGTCCTCGCCACCTGTACAGGCGGCCCACAAAAATGTTCGTCACCCCATACCATTTTGGTGGCAAAATAGTGGTACATAAATTTATTCGCAAACAGGCCTACGGCTCTACTACTAATATTTTGTATGCATACCATTCGCATCGATCACCGCCTGCATCTTCTGTGGCATCAAGTTAAGCTCATGGCGCCAGAAGGCCTCTGGCAGGGCCTCCCAAGCCTCCTCTACCTAGCTACGTAATGTCTGGTATGGCACCCTTCTATCGTCGACGATATGCTCGTCTACACGGCACTTCAACCACTCCCAGCAGCGTTCAATAGGATTTAAATCAGGGCTATATAACGGCCACTTCACTGATTAAATCCTACGATTATTTATATTCAACGTCGTGGCTTGTGCCGAATGCCTTGGGGCCCCGTCTTACATAAAAATCACCGTGTAGCCTTAGGCCTCTTGCTCTTTTATCTAGCCATTAACGAGTGGTAAAACGTTCTCTTAATACGTCTCGGACGTTACGGTGCCCTAATCCTTTTATTAAAAGAGCCCCAGGCCTCTCCCGCCGTCTCCAAAGAAGCATCCCCAAAAAAGCCAACCGATAAGCTTCTTATCTCGCTCGAAGACATATGTTTAATCGAGTTCTTCGTCGGCGCGGCGAGTGACATAGATTTTACGGTGCTTCCAGTTAATTACCCATATCTCGTCACTTTAAAGGATAGAATTCCATTACGCTGGTGTCTAGTCACGATGTTCGAGTGCCCAGGCAAAGCGCTTTTGTCGATTTGTTTCAGAGATGTACGGCTTTTTCGTGGCAATATGACGCTTGAAGCTATTTCGTACGAGCGCTGAACGAATTGCCCATTTACCGAATCGACCATCAAAGACCTCCTTAGCCAAGCAAGAATAAGTCATCCTTCGGTGTTGTTTACTAGCTGTCACGAACGCAATCAACTCTTCTTCTTCCTCCTTCGATAAAAATAGTTGGCGGCCAGGCTTTTTTCGCTCTTTTGGTGGCTGAATAGCCCGTTTTATCTGGCTAATCGAAAAGCCGGTAACGGCG